>BSBK01000773.1:210000-452500 GCA_027943335.1 Chamaecyparis obtusa | reverse complement strand
GATACACCTAGGGTATTTATTCATGATCTTCATGATGATCCACAAACATAGAGCATAATATGAGTACTCCAAATCATATATCACAACAATCAAAAGAAGGAACTCACAAGCAATACAATCCACAAACATGAGCCAAGATCACATATGAAAGTATGAAATGTAGAAAGCAAATGGGAGGGAGATTACAAATATACTTGGTAAAAGGCTTATGGGGGCATAGTAAGGCTATGGGGCATATATTTGTGGCTGGGAGCAACAATAATACATACAAAAAAAAATGATGAAAAAAGATGCTCTAAAAGCAAAAGTTTCACTCCAAAAAAGATGATTTTTGCTAGAGGCTATCCTGTCTAAATATGGACAATCTTTATATGAAAATGGAGGTGTTTGGGCCTCTAGACACAATGTAAAGGTCTATTTGGCTTCAAATGCCTAAAATTTGAGTTGTAATCTACAACCACTCTTTAAACCCTTGTTTGTAACTTGATTTTTTTTATCTTTGATTTTGGTGAAACAAAAGCCAAGTCTAACATTTTTTAGCCTTTTGGACACTATGAAACTGTTGAAAAATGTCAAGGATTGCCAAAACTCTATAATCACCCAGATGTTGAATGCAACACATGCAAAAAGGAAATGAGGTTAGTAACATAACTTTGTAAACCCTTTCTGATTCTCCAAATTATTGTAAACTGCAAGAGAAAGGCGTATGAGATTTGACAAGATCAAGCATGCAAATATTATTAACCCTCAAAGTACCCTATGAATCTAATCATTCAAAACAAGGTTTGATGTCATGTTTAAATATGAGAAACAGATTACAACCCAGAATCAAATTGAAAGAAATAGATCGAATAATCTATAAATGAAATTAACAACATAACAATGATACTGAGAGAAAATTGACGCAAAGTGCTTCAAGGAAAAATAACATCAGGTTAGTCTCTGCAACTATATGAAAATAGAGGCAAAGTGGCATGTTTATGTAGATGCCATGTTTATGTAGACTTAACAAATCCCTTCATTTGTATCCCGTCACAAATCATTATTATTTTTTATTTAGAAACAATGCCAACATGGCGTTATATCAAAATATTATAAATTTTTTACTTTATATGAGGAAGGTGGGAAAGGAGGGTGAAGATGAGGAGGTCAAGTCGGGAGAAGAGTATATCCCATCTGATACTGAGGATAGCCAAGAGATGTATTTGGACATGGGTGAGGATGCTACCCCACAGACCAAAAAGGGGAAAAAGAAAATAATAATGGAGAAAATGGTCGAAAAGGAGACTCCCAACCCTAAACAGAGCATTGAGTTCTCTTTTGACAGAGATTACAATGAGAGGGCAGAGGGCATGGATATGGAGGGTGACAACGCTAATGGGGAGGATGATACCTTTTTTGAAGAAGAGGAAAATAAGGAGAGGAAGGGGGGAAAGAGAACCATTACTATTAAGATGCCTGTCGATAGAGAGGAGGTTTATGCTAACAAACCTTTTAGGAGGCTAAAAATAGGGAAAGATATCAAAGAAGAACCCAAGGAGGAAATGCAAGAGGAGGGGAAGGATAGTGATGAGGAAGAGGAGAATCAGGGGAGAGGGGATGAGAATGAGAAGGGTTTTGAAGATTATGGGTCTGGCCATTACACTTGTAAGATTTTGGGCAAAGACACGAATGTGGTTTGGAGGAATTTTGATAATGTTTATGTGAGGATGGGTCTCAAGAGAGAGATAATGAAAACTCTAGTTAAGGAGAATAAGGAGGGAAAAATTCAAATGGAGGAGCTTATTGATCCCACCATGGTCATTTTGAGTGACATCACTAAGGAGAACCCTCATATGGATGTGCTTAATAATGCTAAGAATAGTGTAATTGACAGCTATAGAACCACTAAATGGACTTATCATGAAATCTAGGAGCTTAAATACAGAGTGGGCAGACTGGAGAGGGACAATTGTAGCAATAAGAATAGGAATACTGAGGAGGAAAAGGATATGGAAAACTGAGTGGAGGAAGTGAAGAAGAGAGTTCAGAGCATGGAGGGCACCTTGCAGAAAATCGTTGAACAAAGTTATAATATTCTTAAAGCTTCTAACGACAACATAAAGGTGTTGATAAACAAAATTAAGGAACACAGGGGCAGTAAGGAGGAAGACTAGTCTCCCAATAGTGGCAAAGACAAGTCTCCTGAGGAAGGTCTGAGGAAGAGGACCAGATCTAGCACAATGAAAAAGGACACTCAGGAACCTGATAAAGATCTTTCTAACCTTAAGGAGGCGGCTGGAAGGGTGTCAGAGCTGGAGATTCATGCTGTGGAGATTCTCAAAGAAATTTCTTGAGCTGTTCTCCTAGCTTTGGGCCTTTCCTGGTTTTTTGTTCTGCTTCCCTGTTTTCTTTTTATGGTTTTATCTTGCTTTCTTGTGGGGGGGCTTTTGTTTAGCCTGTGGCTATTTTGTTGTTGATACTTTAAATGCTTTATCTATGTTAAACTTTTAGTTCTATAGGGTTTCAGGGCCCCATCAAAACCTATTTTCCATAATAAAAAACATGTGATTTTTTTTAACGATTATGTAGGACATAAATATTTCTATGGTAGAGAAAATGAACACCACTCTTTTATTTAGTTTTGTTGGCAACAATGGAAAACTCAAACAAGTTTCAACATTAGCACGACATAGACTAGACTTCTCCATTGCAATAGATTTTAGGTCCCCCTTATACTACATAGATATCATTCCTAGAAATCAAACACATCTACAAACTTATTGTTCACATGCCTAGGCACATAAGAGGCTCTGATTTGAAAATTGACGAGATCACTCTATGTGCCCGACTCTAGTGTACATATCTCCATTGTCACCTCACAATAATGTTCATTTTCCTTCATGCTCTGTGCCCTACTCACTAGGTCATAGATTTTTTGTGGCTCTTATACCACATGAGAGAGTTAGAGGATAAAATTTTTAATAATTATTCTGATCAAAGGCAAAGAATGTATACGTGGAGAGAAGGAGATAATGGAGAAGTTACAGAGAATGGAACAACTATGCAGTTATCAATGTATTACGCCAACAACTTCTAAATGCATTTGATAATAGTTACAGGAAGAAAAAAGACCAAGAAGAGCATCCTTCCAAGACCAAGGGAAGTGAAAATGGGAAAATATGGATGCAAAAAGTGTAGTGCATAATAATTTAGCATGGTGACAAAACTAGAAGTAGAGTATGAAGGATTCAATTCTACCACAACATGGACAACAAGGTGGAGGACAAAGGAGTATAAGGCAGGAACCAATTAGGAGTTTTCAATATATTTATTTGAAATGTGTAGTTATTACATCTAGTAATGCATATATTTTTATTTATTTATTATTCAGATCGATTTTATCTTTTAATTTTATTTATTTTTTCTATATTCTATAGTCATATATTTGACATTCAAAACCTTAAAATTAAATTTAAACTTTTGATTAATTATACTCATTCTTTTACATACTTTTACATAATTTATTATTATGTTATTTTATACAAGAAAATTTAATTACATTGATTTATCATCCTATCTCATCCAAGATTATCCACTTAATCATTCACAAAAGACATGCTAGGAACACATACACACCTATAAGATACACATATGTAATTTATTCATGAGCTTCATGATGATCCACAAACATAGAGCATAAGATAAGAACTCTAAATTATATATCACAATAATTAAAAGAAGGATCTCACAAATAATACAATCCACAAACATAAGCCAAGATCACATAAAGAAGTATTAAATGCAAAAAGTAAATGGGAGGGACATTAAAAATATTCTTGGTAAAAGGCTTCTTGGGAAACAGTATGGCTATGGGGAATTTATTTGTGGTTGGAAACAACAAGAATAAATCAAGAAAATGATAAAAAATGATGCTCTAAAAGGAAAAGCGCCACTCCAAAAAAATTATTTTTTCCTATAACTTAAGTAAACATGCTTTTGTAACATGATTTTTTCTATATTCTACATTCATAGATTTGGCATTCAAAACCTTATAAACCTAACTTGCATACTCATCCTAAATGCAATTGCATGACTAAATACCTTTTTCATTGAAATTACTATAAAGCTACTCATTTTCTAGGATTTGACCTTAGAGAATTGTCTCAGTGTAATCTAGTATTCCACTAAAGGTAAATTTATTAATATTTTCAAAGAAGATTGTAGAGAAAAGAACAACAATTTCAAGACCCATGACTACAAACTATATTGTATCATTTCTCTTGGAAGGGGTCATATCTATGTTTGTGGAAGTTAGGAAAATCCATTTACCTAATATTAATGCATTTATTTTAAATTTTGCTAGGCTCTCACCTTTCATTACACAACTTCTATTTATCCTTGGTGTTCCCATGATACATATTTTAAGAATAATAATATATCTCCTAGTAAGGAAGATTTTATCTTAAATCATGTCTTTTCGTTTCCTTTCTTCATGGAATTGACTAGTGCTAATACATACCTATAAGATACACCTATGGTATTTATTCATGAGCTTCATGATGATCCACAAACATAGAGCATAAGATGACTACTCCAAATCATATATCACAACAATCAGAAGAAGGATCTCACAAGCAATACAATCCACAAACATGAGCCAAGATCACATATGAAAGTATGAAATGTAGAAAGAAAATGGGAGGGACATTACAAATATACTTGGTAAAAGGGTTATGAGGGCATAGTAAGGCTATGGGATATCTATTTGTGGCTGGGAGCAACAATAATACATACAAAAAAAAATGATGAAAAAAGGTGCTCTAAAAGCAAAAGTTTCACTCCAAAAAAGATGATTTTTGCCAGAGGCTCTCCTGTCTAAATATGGACAATCTTTATATGAAAATGGAGGTTTTTGGGCCTCTAGACACAATGTAAAGGTCTATTTGGCTTCAAATGCCTCCAATTTGAGTTGTAATCTACAACCACTCTTTAAACCTTTGTTTGTAACTTGATTTTTTTTATCTTTGATTTTGGTGAAACAAAAGCCAAGTCTAACTTTTTTGAGCCTTTTGGACACTATGAAACCGTTGAAAAATCTCAAGGATTGCCAAAAATCTATAATCACCCAGATATTGAATGCAACACATGCAAAAAAAAAGAAATCGGGTTAATATAACTTTGTAAACCCTTTCTGATTCTCTAGATTATTGTAAACCACAAGAGAAAGGCATATGAGAATTGACAAGATCAAACATCCAAATATTATTAACCCTCAAAGTACCCTATGAATCTAATCATTCAAAACAAGGTCTGATGTCATGTTTAAATATGAGAAACAGATTACAACCCAGAATTGAATTGAAAGAAATAGATATAATAATCTGTAAATGAAATTAACAACATAACAATGATACCGAGAGAAAATTGACGCAAAGTGCTTCAAGGAAAAATAACATCAGGTTACTCTCTCCAACTATATGAAAATAGAGGCAAAGTAGCATGTTTATGTAGATGCCATGTTTATGTAGACTTAACAAATCCCTTCATTTGTATCCCCTCACAAATCGTTATTATTTTTTAATTAGAAACAATGCCAACGTGGCGTTATATCAAAATATTATAAATTTTTGACTTTATATATGGAAATATTATTCTAAAAATTACAATTTTAAAAAATCACATTAAGAACATTCACACCGAGAGTGGTGTAAACATGTTTTAGAAAATAGCTTAATCCGCACTATCTTAAATAATAATTTTATTTTTGATCAATTTTAAAAAATAAACTGAAAACGGTAGCCAAATATCGATTGCACCTAAAACAAATATAGCATTGAAAATAGCATATTATTTAGTTTGTAAGTAAATATACATATCATAAACAAGTATATTAGGCAGAGGTCCATGATTGAAAAGGATTTACAGAGTTATATGTCCAGAAAGCTTGTAAGCACAAGTAGATTAGGATCTAGAAGACAACCATTTAGAGCAATAGTGTCTTTTACAAATATGATATTTCAGAAGCTTCCATGTCGTGTCCTTTCCTTTCTTCATGGAATTGACTAGTGTTAATACATACAGGTATAAAAAAACACATATGTAATTTATTCATGAGCTTCATGATGATCCAAAAACATTGATCATAAGATTAGAACTCCAAATTATATATCACAACAATCAAAAGAAGGATCTCACAGACAATACAATCTACAAACATAAGCCAAGATCACTTAAATAAGTATTAAATGCAAAAAGAAAATGGGAGGGACATTTCAAATATGCTTGGTAAAAGGCTTCTTGGGGAATAGTATGGCTATGGGGAAATTATTTATGGTTGGGAACAACAAGAATAAATCAATAAAATGATGCTCTAAAAGGAAAAGCGCTACTCAAAAAAATGATTTTGTCCTATAACTTAAGTAAACATGCTTTTGTAACATGATTTTTTCTATATTCTACATTCATAGATTTGGCATTCAAAACCTTATAAACCTAACTTGCATACTCATCCTAAATGCAATTGCATGACTAAATACCTTTTTCATTGAAATTACTATAAAGCTACTCATTTTCTAGGATTTGACCTTAGAGAATTGTCTCATTATAATCTAGTATTCCGCTAAAGGTAAATTTATTAATATTGTCAAAGATGATTGTAGAGAAAATAACAACAATTTCAATCAAGTTCAAGACCCATGACTACAAACTATATTACATATCATTTCTCTTGGAAGGGATCATATCTATGTTTGTGAAAGTTAGGAAAATCCATTAACCTTTAATATTAATGCATGTATTTTAAATTTTTCTAGGCTCTTACCTTTCATTACATGGCTTCTATCTATCTTTGGTGTTCCCATGATACATATTTTAAGAATAATCATATATCTCCTAGTAAGGAAGATTTTATCTTAAATCATGTCTTTTCCTTTCCTTTCTTCATAGAATTGACTAGTGCTAATACGTACCTATACGATACACCTATGGTATTTATTCATGAGCTTCATGATGATCCACAAACATAGAGCATAATATGAGTACTCCAAATCATATATCACAACAATCAAAAGAAGGATCTCACAAGCAATACAATCCACAAACATGAGCCAAGATCACATATGAAGTATGAAATGTAGAAAGCAAATGGGAGGGACGTTACAAATATACTTGGTAAAAGGCTTATGGGGGCATAGTAAGGCTATGGGGCATCTATTTTTGGCTGGTAGCAAAAATAATACATACAAAAAAAAATGATGAAAAAAGATGCTCTAAAAGCAAAAGTTTCACTCCAAAAAAGATGATTTTTGCCAGAGGCTCCCGTGTCTAAATATGGACAATCTTTATATGAAAATGGAGGTTTTGGGGCCTCTAGACACAATGTAAAGGTCTATTTGGCTTCAAATGCCTCCAATTTGAGTTGTAATCTACAACCACTCTTTAAACCCTTGTTTGTAACTTGATTTTTTTTATCTTTGATTTTGGTGAAACAAAAGCCAAGTCTAACTTTTTTGAGCCTTTTGGACACTATGAAACTATTGAAAAATCTCAAGGATTGCCAAAAATCTATAATCACCCATATGTTGTAATTTCAGAAGAGATCCCATTCCTTTATATTGTAATTTCCAGGAAAACCCATGAGCAAAAATGCAATTGTGCATCCATGTCAGACTGTGTGTCCACACTGGACTGTTTGTCCATGTCGGACTGACTATCAAGTCCAAATCCACGTGGAATTCAAAAATAGTTCCCATTCCTTTCAATTGTAGCGCAAGGACATTTCCAGGAAGCACCGTGAGCGAAAATGCATCCACGCTGGACTGTGTCCAAGTCGGACTGAGTATAAGTTCAGGATCCACGTGTACTTGAGGAAAGTTCTCGTTTCTTTAAATTGAAAGACCAAAAAAATTTCAGAAGCTTCCTGTAAAGGAAAAATTGTGAGCCACAATGCATAATGCATTTTGGAATCCACATCGGACACTGCGGCCATAAGTCCCTTTCAATTCACTTTTTAATGCAAGCATTTTGAATGTAAAGAAATATTCAATTTGAAAGAATTGACTTCTCTAGTGACAATGCATTTGTGACTCCACACTCAACTGTACTCCCGTCCACCGTGGAAGTATAGTCCACCGTGGGCTCACAAATGTATGGGTGGTAAGTGTTTCCTTTGATTTTTGTGCCCCAAGTGCTGATGTGCCTATTTTCAGGTGATGGCCTTGCGAATCCAATACTTCCAATATGGTCTTATTTAGTACTAGCACTTGTCCATAGGAAAGTGTTTGTAAGTTAATATTAGCAATTGCATCTTGGTTTGCAATAGGTAGTCTGAACGAAGATATGTAAGTCTATGTAGAAATTGATGGAATATGGATGAAGTGACTAAGAGGGGGGGGGTGAATCAGACAACCATAAAAACTTTGACAATTAATTCTTTGCAGATCCCTTAAGATATCTTAACAATGTTGTCTGTTTTAGTACTCGGTAAAAAGATTGCAGTAACTTTGAAGATGCAGAAAGTATTAGCAATAATATCTTTGGATATTTATCAGTGCATGTAAATGATTGAGAAAGCAATTAAGAATACAAGAGACACAAGTTTTAACGTGGAAACCCAATATGGGAAAAACCACCAATGTATCTAGATACTGATTTTCACTTTTCTGAAGTGATGCCCGGTTAGAAGCCAACCCGGTAAAAGGTTACAAAACACACTGTTAGGTGTGACCTTGTTAGAGGATTTAAAACACCCTGCTAGGAGTGGCCTGGTAAGAGGTCTTGAAAACAATTCAATGGAATTGTCACCTTGTTAGAGGATTTATATTATGGCTATTAAACCAACTCGGTTAAGAGATTTAGAATTCACTGTTACAATGATAAGAAGGTAACAATGAAAAAGTGACCTGTATAATAATGCAACTGTCTTGCTGATTACAGATCTCTGTTCTGCATAAGTCTGATCCTCTTTGATCGAATAAATCTCTGCTGCTCCTCAAGGATATCTGAACATCCTTTACAAACTCGCATATATCTTTCCTTTTCTTCTTCTGTAAATCTTCTGCTATATATTCTTCTTACTTTTCACATTTGACCTATTATTTATATGATTTTGGATTAGTCAAATCATCATTTATTAGAATAACAGTCGGCTGAATTAGGTAAACTCTATTTGCAAAAATCCTTCAAAGGCCGACAGTGCTCGGTGACCATATCTTTTATAATTTTCCAGAGACCGAGGGAACTCGGTAAACACCAACAATCCTTCTCCTTTGATAGCCGACTCAACTCAGTAAATACTAACTTTCTTCGACAACCGAGTGAACTCGGTAAACACTAGACTTTCTTCGGCAACCGAGTGAACTCGGTAAACACTAGACTTTCTTCGGCAACCGAGTGAACTCGGTAAACACTAGATTTTCTTCGGCAACCGAGTGAACTCAGTAAACACTAGACTTTCTTCAGCAACCGAGTGAACTCGGTAAACACTAATATCCCTGACAGGCAGACCGACTGAGCTCGGTATAAGCAGATTGCTGTGGATTATGACATAGTGTGACATCAAAGACAATACATAATTGAGTAGCAATTTCCTTCAGACAATTGTTTCCAACAGAAATGAGCATATTTTATGGTTTTTTTGTAATCTTAGCACAAGTTTTTTGTGCTAAAGCGGTATGTTTAATATTATTTACATTCAAGTATTTTATTTAAACCCTAGTTAAGGCATGAGAACAGTGCTATAAAGATGTGTATACATGTAACTTTTGTTTGATTATTCTTGTCTTTGGTTAAGTTTGGAATATTTGTGAGTATATGTTCTCATGTCAAGAAAACCTAGTTTGGGTTGATTTTATGTTAAGGGTTTCATTTTTTTATATAGTCATTCCTCAATCATGCTTTTCTTTGATGTCGAACTAATATTATGTCAATTATGTTACTCTACCTGAGTTTGTAAAGTTGTGTATAATCTTTTATACATTTTTTTGAAACATGTTGTGGGTTTGTTTGAACTAGTGTTTGTTAACCCTTGAGGATTGAATGCAACATTGTTTTGTTATTGTAACCCTAGTACAATTTTGAATTACCATTCTTTTGTTAGCACAAAGCTACATTCAAATTTTGTAATGTGAAAATAACAAAGCATAATGTTGATAATTATTATGACAGTTTGCAATATCATTACCATTTTGGTATTTGTTAAATATTTGGGACTAGTTATGAAAAGGAGAGTTGTGTTTCTATTAAAAAAAAAGAATGCTACATATACATAATATTCAAGGCACTTCAAGAAAGGAGTGATATTGCATCATAAAGAGTCATTATTCTTGATATGAGTATTATTAGATTACAGTGTTAAAAATTTATGAACATTTTCTTTTTATATATATGATTCAGTGAGATTGTTTTATGTAAAGAATCTATAGAGCATTGATAATTGATTTCATTGTATATAATTACAATGTATATAATGATATATTGTATGTGAAACTGATTGTACTTTACTTCTGATAAGAAATCAAAAGATGTTGAGAAGAGAAATAGAGATGATATTCTATATGTGAATTCAAAATATTTGAAAAGTGATAATATATAGCCAGTGAGGCAATCCAAATCTATCAGTGAGATAGTATTGTCAATGAAACATAACAACCAATGAGGCATTGTAAAGTTGATTTTTTTCAAATAAGCCAGTGAAGAAATTTTATTATTTTTTTAATTCCCCGAGAGCTTTTTCCACTCATTAAATTATGTGTCAAAATTATGTGATTGTATGACTCATTTATCACTATTTCGTTTCAGTCATTTTCTTAACATTTTTTCATAAGAAAACTAGTAGAGTTGTTAATATTAATTCTAATTTATTAGAACACTAATTCACCCCCACCCCCACCCCACCCCCCACCTCCAAGTGTTATGTACTCTAACATCAATTTCTTCTTATACAAAGTTGCCACCTCGTTTGAGAGGAAAATTTTCAAATACCTAGAATCCATTTGAAGAATATTTATATCCTAGGTTCTGCACATGGGCCATTCAAATACTCTTCATTTCTACTACAAAAAAAAACACTTTTCAAGTTGAAATCCCCCAAATCTGAAACTAATATCAAATTCCATACATTTCTTGACTCTAAGTTGGTTGGAAAAATTATTTTACAAATAAAATTGGAGACTCTGAGTTAGCATAAACAAAACATTCATCTCTACTCGCAAAAGCCCCAGAGAAATATATTTGACCCATAGACTTTAAGTTTGAAGGTTCCTAGCAACAACAATCAAACTTTACAAATTCTCATTATGAGTCTTAGCCCTCTCCTCTTCCTCTTCTAAAACTTTGGTTATTCTTCTATACTCTACATAACTAGTATTATTTTTCCATGCCATTGAACTCAATTGAGAGATAATATTTTCCTTCTCATTCTCAAGACAATTTAAATCGAGCTACAGTATAGGGGAAAGGTCATTTCTAGGAACTTAAGTAGGATAATAATTTGAAAAATGATATTAGAGATTCTAGGAAAGATTTAACAAGAAAATATATGTCTATTCCCCAACAAAGTTGTCATTTTGTTGGTGAATGCAACTGATGATTGGGATGAGCCAAAGGATTTTCCTTTACCTATGGTTAGCCATCCTAGTTTAGTCACCAATTAATAAGGATTTATAAAATAATAAGAAACTCCTCCTACTCTTTAGGCTCTGCAAGACCTAGGTGGGTGAGCCTCAATAATACTTGTGTATATTCCTGACTAGTTTGAGATAAGTATTACAGAACAATAGATAACTCTCAAGATATATTACCCGAAAACATATACATGCTCTCAGAATTGGATCTATTTTGGCTATATGGTGTTAATATTGATTTGAGAGTAGAAATAACTTGAACCTACAACTAACAATAGTACATTAACATGACTTTGGTTTGTTCTTGATTATGAAAACAAACATGGAAAACTCCAATAAGATTAGTGCCTAAATCATAAGGAAGAATCGAAAAGAAAATAACCCCTACATTCATGTAATAAAATGAACACTAATCACTTGGACCAAAATATTTATGCTTAACATAAGTGAATCCACTCATATAACTACAACATTATACTTATAAATCTCAAATATGTATCCAATATCATAGTGGTTTGCATACATTATTTTGTTCTTCTTCCTTGAAGAAGACCCGTGTGACAACCACAATACAAGAAAATTGTAGAGACAATCCAAAATATCCTTGATAATATTGATTTATATGAAAAATGGATACATAAAAGAGAGACAATGTTGCAAAATTTTCATTGCATGGTATAAAACCAATTGAAACAGTTACATGAATACATATGTTGCCTGCAATATTTCTACAACCCTAGGCTAAACATTTTCCCTATTTCAATGCATTAGAAATTTTAAAAAAATTAGAACCCTAAAAAATGGCCTTGGTATTCCTTTTATAATTGCAAGGAATGAAACAAGCTACGAGTCATTACAAATATTTCATTCTTGACTACCACTGTCTAGTTACATAAAAATGATTTCCCATGAAGTTTTTGCCTCTGGTTTTCTCTTCTAGTGAATCTGATCGACTAGTTACAGTATAAATCTCAAGGTAAGAGTGCTTCAAAGAAGTTAGAGTGTCACCTTAAGAACCAACTAGGCTTGTGATCCATTCCATTATAAAAAATAGGTGGTTTTTGATGTAGAGAATGTTAGAATGCAATATCCTCACCATCTCCACTCTTGGGCGAGAACTTTGAAAATTTTAACTAAGGGGAAATGGATGGCTCCAATGCATTATGTTCTACCCCTACATCTGTATATCCATTTGTATCCCTCCTTCTAGGAAGGATATTAGTGGTAGCTAAAGAGATGGGAATTATTTACATACTACAGAGGTAGTTTGTAGCCACACTCAATAATTTTGATACCTCTCTAGCTACCTATGTCGATTTCAATACCGCTCTAGCTACAAGAAAGAGTATCAATGGGATCATACTTGTTGTCTTCATACATCTCCTGCAACATGATTTCCTTAAATCATTTTCTCTTGCATCACAACTCATCTAAAGCCGAGCTATAAACTCTATTATCAATCCTTTAAACAAAGAAACACTTTTCTTTTAATGAAAATTTTGAATAACGGAAGGCATATTTATCCATTTTCTTTCCTCAAGCCATAGTTCACATTTTTTAAGTCTCTTAATGGGGGCACCAAGTTATCATATCCACTGGAATAGTGATCTGACAATTTTGATATCTTCATATCCGCATTTCTTTGTTGAAACAAACTCATCGAGATACTCAAAAAGTTTCAAAAGAAAATCCGAATGATTTCTTGATCTGTACATGACATTTTAGTCCTACAAAACATCCATCAAATGTCACACATGTTTTGAAAACTCTACCTATTTCCATTCCCTCTTAAATGCACCATCAAATATTCTTTGATGGCTTCCACCTAGCATTTTTCTGCTTACATGGTGTCACGTGGTATTTAGTCACTAGATTGACATATTTTGACACACAACAATAATAAATATTTTACCCTTTAAATCGCCTTATGCACTCTCAGGCTACCATTTGAACTTGTTTTACATAGCACGAGCATGCATGGATATCAAGTTGAATGTGGCTACACTAAAAAATCTCTTGTTAGCATAACTGATGTAGTGACATGCTAAGTGTTGCATTGATGAATATTGGTATAGATTTAATGATACATGAATTAGTTATTTGGTTGTCATTGATGTTAACTATGGGTGGTCCTACAATAGTGTGTCCACTTTTTGGCCAACTTTGACGCAGAGATCAACATTCTAAGAAAAATTTTTACTTCCAAACACCTGCTGCCGCAAAACTATTAGGAATTTGAAGATGATGTAAACGAGAGTCTTTTAGAATTTTCTTTCTAGTTTCTAAATATATTAAAAAAAAAATTAAAACTCATTAAAATTCATTTTTCCTTCTCCTTCAAGAAGTGGTTTGTGTAAAAAAAACTGTGTTTTTAAGGAGTTAAAGGTCACTTGGATTAGCATAACTTTTTTTAAAAATATGATAATGATGTAATTATTTTGATATTATATTTGTAACTTCAATATCTAAAGTATGCAATTGGTTTCATTCATTTTATATCAATATTTTATAATTTATTAAGTTCTAAAGTGACAGTAACTATAATTTAGACATAAGGTCACTTGGATCGCTCTAACTTGATCTATGTATATCAAAACTCATTTTTTTTTTTTTTATAGAAAGGTAATACAAATACTCTTTTCCTACATATTTTTCATAATTTTTTTTTGTAATTTACTATTTTTCCCGAAGTCTTGAAGAGACGATTTGTTGAATGACCAAACAACCTATGTTTAGTTAAAGTAATATTTAAAAGTGATAATGAACTCAATATGTATTAAAATTATATTCATTAGAAAGCTTGTTCTGAATAGCATCATACTACATAGATAGGTTTTCCAAATGGATTCATTTGATCTGCTAAAACATAAAGTCGAAGTGATTTTTTGTCAGCATTTTAATAGGTGCGAAGGAGACTCCATTGTAGATATGAATGAGGAGTATAGATGTTATATCAATGTTTTTTTAATCTAAGAGGATTTGAGCTAACCATTTTTAATTAATTCCTTCAAATTGAACCTCTCAAGGCTTAATCATCATATTTTATTAAAAATGTGTTGTTTCAGCAAAAATCAACATGTCTAAAAAAGTGTAACCCACTATTGTGCGGTCACCCCTAATTAACTTTTTTTTTAGTAAGTTACCAAACATTGTGTGAGTAAATCATGATTTGTAGTATGTTTCTAAAGTTGCTATTGTAATGGAATAATGTGTTATGTGTTTTTATGCTAATTTTGCAACTGTGACTTTTAATATGAAGTATTGAGTTGGTTATGTCTGAATGAAATCAAACCGGGTAACTACTAAAACAATTAGTGATAGATAATAAGCAATTTGAATGTTATCTCAAATCGGTAAAGTATTTGATGGAGAGGTCATAGGATATAATTGATAAAAATTACTATATACTATGTTGAGGATTGTGACTCATATTGGTGACCGGTGAAAATGGTTTAATGGACTAGAAGCAGTATTAATAAAATGAACAGGTAAACAAGACAAAGTTCTTGAATAAGTAATGATTATTTGTGAATTGGTGAAGAAATTCAAAGTGGAAATGGGATCGGTGATGTTTTTATTAAAGTAATAAGGTAGTTTCATGATTTGTGACCTCCAAATTATTTGACATCACATTGCCTGAGATATGCATTTGAGGTAGATTCTTTAAGAAGTTTCTTTTGGTCAAACAAATTTTTGAAGATAGTTCAAATTCCAAGGTGAAATCCATATGGAAGCTGACGTGAATAGAGAAAAATGAGTTATGAGTTGTTAGATACATTGTATCTTAATTACCTAATGTGATCTAGATTGTTTGTATATTAAATCTAGGGTTTATTTTAAGTTGGTGGAAGAAAATCTATATTTTAGAAATTTGAAAGAAGAGTTATTTGTTGATTGCAAATTGCAGAAGGATTCGGTGACAAAGCAAGTGAAGGAATCAAGTGTGATCAAGCCAAGGAAGATTATAGTATGTGGATAAGAGTTTCAGTTTTTAATATGATCTAATCATGCAGAAGTAGTGCAATTTCACAAATCATTTTTTATTTGTTACTTTCTAACCATTATAATAGTGAAAGCCCTTTACAGGGTAGACCCTAATAGATATTTTTTGTAAATCCTCTAACAAGGTGGCATTTGTATTGAGTTTTTAAATTCATCCAACAAGGATTCTCCTAACAGGCAAAAGATCCTAACAGATCTAATGGAAAATCCCTTAACCGAGTAGCACCTAACAGTGCTTTTGTAATCCTTTGATAGGGTAGGCTCCCCACAGGGTATATTTTAGAAGACTATAGATTTAGTGGGTAACAAGTACCACCATTTTTTTTTTCCATTTGGATTTCCACAAGAAAAATATGGTAAGGAAGGAAGACCACCGTGTTTTTTCCCATCTTTAGATGTATAGGAAGGAACCACCTAAGCTCACTAAGGACAATTTCTCCGCATGAGTAAGCTAGATGAAGTTGCATCTGATAGGCATTGGAGATCAAGCATTGGTTCATCTTACAACCAAGTATGTTCAACCTAATGGAACCCTAAATGATGAAAAAATAAAGAGAAAGTTGGAGCATAACTCTGTAATGATATAAATAGAAAGTGCTCTATCTGATGTAGAATGTTTAGATATCAAGGATATGGATAATGCTAAAGACATGTGGGACAAGTTGATAACAGTTTATGTCTGTTATGTTTATGTTTAGAAAGTGAAGGTAGATAGTCTCAAAGGAAAGTATTATGAAACAAGAATGCATGAAGGTGAGAACATTTCTCAGTACAACTATAGGATAAAGGAGGTTGTTTCTGCAATCGAAGGAGATGGTGGACAACTTGAAGAAGATGATGTGGTAAGTAAAATCTTGAGGACCCTACTACTACATTATTCTATTAGAGTCTCTACTATACAAGAATTGAGATCTATTAATCCTACAAATGTGACTCTATATTCCTTAGTTGGAAATCTTACTTCTTTTGAGTTAAGTAATTTTGATAAAAGTATGCCTAGAATAGAATCTTGTTTCAAAACCTCCCTAAGCATTGGTTCATCAAAGAAAGGAAAAGAAGTCTCTAACAATTATGAAGGAAATCATGATTAGGATTCTATCTTGTCTGAGGAAAGAGAACAAGAAGAGATAGAGGCACTGTTAGCAAGGAGATTACCTAGAGGAAAATGAAAGTAAAAAGGAAAACTTCCCTTAAAATGCTTTCATGTAAAAAATTGGTTATATTGCATCTAGATGTCATGAAAATGACAGGAAGGATAAGCTCAATAGATTTAGGAACTTCAAAGACAAGAGAAAAAAGGCATGTTACCTAGCAGAAGGAGTGACTAATGAAGAATTAGATGGAAGAGATGATGAGGAAGAGAGTCTTTGTTGTAGTCAAAGAAGAACCCTCAACATATGTAGATGGAGATTATAATGAGGAAAAATCATTGATTTCAAGCATGAATTGCAATAGTGACTGGATAATAGACAATGGGTGTACACATCACATGTCGGTGACAAAATAAAATTTATTTCAATGGAAGAATGTGATGGAGGAGCACTCAGATTTGGTAATGGTTCTCGATGTGTGGTAAGAGGTAAAGGTTCAATAGAACTTAATGATAACACTAATTGTGATTATGTTTATTAGGCAGATGGATTAAAGTATAACTTGTTAAGTGTTTCTTAGCTCTGAATAAAAAAGGTTTCATAGTGGAATTTAGTAATGGTGTTTGCAAGGTCTTAATAAACTCTGGAGATTTGATTTCTATTGATGAATAGACTAGAGGTAACCTATTCTGATTGAACTCTACTAATAAACACTGCTTGTTTGCTAAAGTTAAAAATTTTTGGTTGTGGCATAAAATATTTTGTCATGTTAGTTTTGATAATCTAGTAAAGGTCAGTAAGCTATTAGAGGTATACTTACTTTAGCAAAGCCTAATAATCCTATGTGTAAGGGGTGTCAGTTGGGAAAGTTTACTAGTTCTAGCTTTACTAGTAAAGTCTATTTGTCATAGAGTATTCTTGACCTTGTACACATTGATTTGTACATGGACCGATGAGAACTCGGAGCTACTATGGAGATAAGTACTTTATATTATTTGTTGACATCTAATTACTCAAGAATAATGTATGTTATGTTTTTGAAGGATAAATGTGGTGTATTCTACATGTTTAAGGTATATAAAGAAAGAGTTGAAAAAGAAACAGGTAAAGCACTTAAGTGTCTCAGATATGACAGAGGAGGTGAGTTTACTTCTCAAGATTTTACAACATTTTGTGAAGAGCATGGAATCAAGAGATAAATGTTGACATATGTCAGCACCAAGGACACCCTAGAAACTTGGAATTGCAGAGAGAAGAAAAAGATCCATAATTGATTGTGCAAGAAAACTGTTGATACAAAAGGGAGTGGCTCAAATATTTTGGAGATAAGCTATAAGTACTGTTGTCTATACTTTGAACCAGGTACAACTTAAGAAAGGTACAAACAAAACACCTTATGAGTTGTGGTATGGTTATACTCTAGTGTTAGTCATTTAAAAAAATGGATTTAAATGTTACATAAAGAAGGATGAAAAAAATGGTAAATTTGTTTCTAAGAGTGATGAAGGGATATTTCTAGGATATTCTGCTATAAGTAAAGCTTATAAGTGTTTGAACAAGCATACCAACAAGATGGTTAAAAGTGAAAATGTTAGAATTGATGAATTTTCTAAGAAAAATGAGGAAGATAGAAAGACTGAATTGGAAGACTATGACATGTTGGTTTATGTTCAACCGGTGGATCGAGATACATTACCAGAGATAAATAAACTAGTGAAGGATGATGAAGGTAACCCAAGAATAGAATCAGTGCTCCCAAGGTATGTGAAACTTAATCACTCTCTAGAGGTTTTTGGGCCTCTAGACACAATGTAAAGGTCTATTTGACTTCAAATGCCTCCAATTTGAGTTGTAATCTACAACCACTCTTTAAACCCTCGTTTGTAACTTGAGTTTTTTATCTTTGATTTTGGTGAAACCAAAGCCAAGTCTAACTTTTTTGAGCCTTCTGGACACTATGAATCTGTTAAAAAATCTCAAGGATTGCCAAAAATTGATAATCACCCAGATGTTGAATGCAACAAATGCAAAACAGAAGTGATGTTAAGATAACTTTGTAAACCCTTTCTGATTCTCCAAATTATTGTAAATCGCAAGAGAAAGACATATGAGATTTGACAAGATCAAACATGCAAATATTATTAACCCTCAAAGTACCCTATGAATCTAATCATTCAAATATGAGAAACAGATTACAACCCAGAATTGAATTGAAAGAAATCGATTGAATAATTTGTAAATGAAATTAACAACATAACAATGATACCAAGAGAAAATTGACGCAAATGGCTTCAAGGAAAAATAACATCAAGTTACTCTCTCCAACTATATGAAAATAGAGGCAAAGTAGCATGTTTATGTAGACTCGAGGAGAGGGGGGAGGTGGAAAGTCCATCCAATGAGGAGCGACCACCAGGTAGTACTAATATTAGCAAGTGTAACTCCCAAGGAAGAGGACGACACCTCAACACCCACTAACTTAAGTAAACATTAATTTTGTAACCTAGCCAAGCTTAATTAAACTATAGAAAAGACCTAGGACTTTGGGAGAATAAATAACCCATCTATGAAAATTAAAAAAGCCTACACTAACAGAGTGATATGCATGGTATACTTATGTGAAAATATGATCATATTATGGTTTTGTTATTTTCAATATTTCACGTGTACATTAGAGTGTTTGATGGTTGGGATTATGCGTTTACATTTGTATGTATCATCTTGTGTGAATGCATCATGGTTGGCAAAATTTAAAGAAGTTAGTTTTTTACGGAATGTTATTGGTGCGAGAAATTGTACAAGTGTATGTTGTAGATTAGAATTCTAGGAAGGAATTCTTGTAGTAAATAATTTTAGTTGTAGATATTATTTGATCGCGAATATCTTTTATGGAATTGTGTAATATATTATATATTCATACAATTCCATTTAATAATTTTTTTTTTATGCTATTAAAAGGAATTTACAAATACTATAGTCCAAATACTCTTTATCCCCACCAATTAGTCATTTTCAATAGGGGTGTAAATCTTAGAGAAATGATAATGGGACTAAAAGAAAAGACCATGAGATGTAAAACTAAAAGGTGTTGCATTCTTTTTAGATGCGACATATTTTAGCCATTTATTCAAATTTGTTCACATCTTTGATAAGATTACATGTCCTATTAGAAGGCAATAATATGTATACTTCATAAAGACCTCCACTTATTTTCCTTAAACTTCGAGATCCCTCCTAAAAGGCTAAAAGCCTAAAACCCATGAGGTCTTACATTGTTTATAAATGCATGTTTTTTTTATGAAAATAGTATTATTATCATCATGGCGCCGTTTGAAGGAAATAATAGGCAGACTTAACAAATCCCTTCATTTGTATCCCCTCACAAATCATTATTATGTTTTAATTAAAAACAATGCCAACGTGATATTATATCAAAATAGTATTTCAATAATTATAAATTTTTGACTTTATATATCGAAATATTATTCTAATAATTACAATTTTAAAAAATCATATTAAGAACATTCACACCGGTGTAAACATGTTTTACAAAACTTAATCCGCACTATCTTAAATAATAATTATTTTTGATCAATTTGTTTTAAATAAACTGAAAACGCTAGCCAAATATTGATTGCACCTAAAACAAATATACCATTGAAACTACCATATTATTTAGTTTGTAAGTAAATATGCATATCATAAACAACTATATTAGGCAGCAGTACAGAGTTATACGTCCAGAAAGCTTGTAAGCACAAGTAGATTAGGATTGCGGGCACAGATAGAAGAGCTACTAGGAGACAGCCATTTAGAGCAGTACTGTCTTTTACAAATATGATATAACTAGATTTCATCAGAGTGGAGTCTGGAATCTGAAATGAAAGGGAATTGCTTGAACACCACCAAAGAAACGACCCAAAACAACAGCTTAATTATTTTGTCTTGTGAGCGCCATAAAGTTTGGTTATGGCATTGATGGCAACGACAACATAGACGGCGATCATCAGAATTACAAATAAGAAGAAAAGACATATCTGACCTGAGCAGCCCTCAATTTGATGTGTATTTGGGTTTCGCTCTGATTTTAATTGCTCCTCCTGCCTCATTTTGTGGTAAATAATATAACAGAGCACAACCAAAATTGAGGAGAAAATGAAGAAGCAGATGATGAGAAGAAATAAAGTGGAGAGGGTGTGGCGCCAAGTGAAGTTAAGGCCAAAAAAAGTGAGAGATATGCTAAAGAGTGTGAATGCGTATGTGAGATATTTCCACTTGGCCTTTGCAACCTCTCTTATTCTTACCTCCATATCAGCTGAAGAGGAAGAGGCTACTCCAGCTGCCTCAACCACATCGGCGTTCGGCTGGGGAGGAGGAAGAGCGCGTCCTGCTTCGATATCGCCACCATTATTGTTGGGTTCTACTCCAGTCGTAGTATCAGACCCTGAGAACAACAATCCAGACATAACATGCCTCATATACTGACGATAAAGAACTTGAAGACATTGCAGAACAGTTAGATACAGATTACCAGAGAGGAGTGCCATTGTATCAGGTGAAGAGGAAGGGAAGCGGCTCTGTCAAGATAAAGCCCAAAAATCACACCAAAGTCAAAAGGCCGCACTTCCCACTTCCGGTATGAGCAAGTAACGTCCAGCGTGTATAGCCAAGCTTGTGCTATCCTCATGCCCACATACAAGGGCGTTTATCAGCCACAATGCATAATAAATTTCGGAATCCACGTCGCACTCATAAGTCCCTTTCAATTCACTTTTTAACGCAAGCTTTTTGAATGTAAAGAAATATCCAATTTGAAAGAATTGACTTCTCTAGCCACAATGCATTTGTGACTCCACACTCGACTGTACTCCCGTCCACCGTGGGCTCGCAAATGTATGGGCAAGAACGTCCAGCGTGTACAGCCAAGCTTGTGCTATCCTCATGCCTACGTCCAACGTCAAAGGCCGCACCTTCCACTTCCCTTCCGGTATGAGTATAAGTTCGGGATCCACGTGTACTTGAGGAAAGTTCCCATTTCTTTAAATTGTAAGACCAGAAAAATTTCAGAAGCTTTCTGTAAAGGAAAAGCCTATACAGAAATGAGGATATTTTATCTTCAAAACAATGAATTGAAATGAGTCTTTTTGTATTCCTGTCTTTTGAAATGATCTAACATTTGTTAATTTCGTATTTTTCATGTCAATTTTGTTATTTGGTTACATGTTTACATTTAAGTTATTGTGTTTACTATGGAGTTACTTATTTGAATCACATTTATTTATTTATCTATTTATGGTAGAAATAACATATTTTCAAACATATATAACTTCAAACATAACAACTTATACATATGTCTAAACTTAGACATTTATTTATTTAAATATGTTTATCATTAAACTATTTTAAATCTAAATATTTTAGTCATTATTTTTTAATATATTAATAATGCTATTATAGAAACAATTCAAACAAATATTAAAAAAGAATAATTTTTAAAAATACTAAATTTATTAAATTTAAAAATTATTAAATATTTTTTAATTTAATTAATTGAAATATTTATTTTATGTCTAATATACGCCTAATCAATATATTTAATATATTTTAAACAATATTAACATTAGTTTATATATATATATATATATATATATATATATATATATATATATATATATATATATATATATATATATATATATATATATATATATAACTTCTTTGTTCACTTTTAAGAATTTCAATTATCTAATTTAAAATAAAAATAAAAATTTGTAATACTATTTAATTTTTATTCACATTTGAAATAACATGATATTTTTGTCATTGTATACTAAAAGACAATTGTATAAATTATTAATTTAAAATAATAATAATAATAATATACTTTTTAACAATCTATTAAAATTTATTTAATTAATTATATTTATTAATATGATTACAATTAAATAATAAGAAAATGAAATCAAGTAATAAAATATTATATAATAATAATTACTTATAGATCATCCTATTAGAAACTAATAATTGAATAAATATTGAAAAATATTATAATATCTAATATGTAATTTAAACCTTGGATTAAAATAGTTGGTAAATCTACAAATCATCACATCTTGGTAAGGAAAAAATTAATGTAATTATATTTTATTAGTTGGTAAATTTGCAGATCATCACATCTTGGTAAAGCAAATTATAATTCATAAGCAGAATTTTAAGTTATCGCTGGCAGATTTTTAAAATTTAAAATATATAAAAGTACTAATATAAGTTTATTTTCTCATTTGCTATTAAATGGCGAGTGAAATTTTATGTCCGCTAGAAATAAATGATATTGGCAGATTGAATATAAAACAGCTAAAATAACCCCGTGGAAAATTTGATGGTGACAATGAGACCGCCTCAGCCAATGACAAAAAGTAGCCTCAGATTGTGCAGAACAAACACAAACACTATTGCTTCCACCTACAAATGGGTGCCCATGTTTACACTTCACTTTTCACTCTCCTTCTAATGTTAAATGTTAAATGTCAAATGGACCTCCTTATAAGAAATTTAAAATAAAATGGTTTACAAGCTCTAGTTTCTACCATGTTTCTATTTTATCTAGTGTTTGTCAGAGTTCATATGTGATATAAACATTTGGTACAAGATTTTTTTGTTTATATGGTGGAACATCAAGGAATTGCAATAATAGGTATTTGACTTAGCACAATCAGAGTGATCTCGAACCAACACAGACATGTTTATGGAATGACTAAACTTAGTACAGGTCATTAAAATTAATGGAAAATTCAAAATTTTGGCTTGCTATATGAGGCCCATTTTGTCAACCCCAAATCACACATTCCATAATTTTTTCACATGGAAAATTTTATGTACTCTCTGATCAACAATCCATTGTCTTTGGAAATATGACTATCTGCATGGGTGTTTGCATTCAAGAAAGCATTGAGGATTGTTTGTACATGGGTTTCTACATGTAAAAATGCATGCAATTACGTCAATCTCAATCTCAAGAAATTGAATGAGCCATTACTAATACAAGAAGAAAATATTTCAAAACTATATTAATTGTTTATACCAAACATTTTCCCTTAAAATTTTATGATTAGCTCCTTTTCATTGCAAACTCTGAAATTTAGTTTCAAGTTATAGATTTTCCTATATAGATAGGGTTTGCCAAGAATTCTACTTTATAATAAATAAATCAAGAATCTATGTATATCTATTCGAATAGTTTTTAACACAAATCAATGAACCAACATATGAAAACATTTGTCCCATTGATGTACTCCTCTTTATAGATAGGACCTAGCAAGAATTTGACTTTATAACAAATAAATTAAGAATCTATTGATATCTATTGTAATAGTTGTGGATCTCATTCCACCTTATGCCCATCCTTAAGACAGATATTGTTTGAGTAAATGATATTTAGAAAAAAGTCACTTGTCCATATCCACTTGGTTCATCCCCTTCATACATTTTACATAAACGTCATCTTACTTTATTAAGACAAAATCAATTTATAATTGTTACACTGAATGATGTTTTTCACTACATGGTTTTATTTAAGTTTTTTGATAGAGTTTAATAGATTTGATTTATAGGTGGTACAAAAATTATTTTAAGAATCATGGATTTTATTCTTATAATAATTTATTTAATCACAATGGTAGCGAGAAAGATAACATCCAACAATGACAATACTGCACACATAGAATACCATTTCAATGACTTCAAGCCCTTCAAGTAGGTATTGTCTTTCGTTTTGTAAAATTGACTTCAAGCCCTTTAAGTTTTGAAAGATTTCACATCTTGTAGATCATTCTAAATCAATTTGCTTACTTGAATACTTATAAGTTGAGCTCTAGGCAATAGAGCCAATTTTTTAGATAGTTCTTCTAACTGGAGTCTTTGTTGCCTCTAAAGAATAGTTTTATTTTAAAGTTTTTACTGTGGGACTTAAGAAGTTCTTTTCTAAATCTATTTAAAAATTTAAGGCATTGGAAGGAAGGTTTTTTAAAGATTCTATATAAGCCTCAGTAACCAACTAGAGTTTCTGTTAGAATTTATAATCTTCCCTTGGTTGTATTATTTAAATAAGGATAAACCAAGGTATCATTCATGTATTTTTGTTCTCTAGTCCAAGTGGGAGGACAACTCATATTTTTTAATTCCTTTAATAAGGAAATTAGTGTATTCCTCCTTAAGAGGATATGGACACTTGTCGCACACACTTATGAATGGTGGCATTCATAGACTTGGGAGTTACATTCTAACTCCTCTCTCTCATCTATATTTAAGAGATGCTCCTCTCTCTATTTCTCATGATAAAGTTATTGTAAGTGAGCAACTCGCTCTTAGTTTAGGCTATGGCCTCATTCATAATATCACAAGGGGTTTTATTTGCTTTCCCCTTTCAAAATCTCTTGGCTCTTTGTTTGGATTCTTGGAGCATTCTCATGTTTTGGTGATTGATCTTGAAACTTTATCTCATTCTTGGCTTATGGTAAAATTCTTTCTTGCACTTCTCTTTCTTGGATTAGTTCATTAACTTATTTTCATTCTTTTAATACTTCTAACATGGTATCAAAGCAAGTTTAATCCTTGTTTAAGTTTTTTGTTGGAAGGTGCCATTCAAAGGACCAAGCCTCCTCTTGTTTCTTCTAACTTGTTACTGCTCTAACTTGTTTTTATTTGTTTTATAATTTTTTTCTCTCTAACCCTCTTTGGAAGGCTTGCCACCAAATAGTAGCTTTTAGAATTTTTTTGGGGGGTTTGGTCGATTCACCGCCAAACCCAGCTCAACTTTATTTAGTTCAAGTATTTTTGCAAGCTCTAATCTTAGCCTCAGTTGGGAAACTACAAGGCTTTCTTTTCAAGTTTTTTAAAAAAATAAATATTTCTTGCAGGATTTAACTTTTCATATTCAATTTTTTAAAACTTTGTGCATGAAGAATATTTCAATTTGTTGCAGGCGTATCTCCATAAGTTTATTATTTGTTGATCTAATCTCTGTTGAATGTCAAATGGACATCCTTATAAGAAATTTAAAATAAAATGGTTTACAAGCTCTGATTTCTGCCATGTTTCTATTTTATCTAGGGTTTGTCAAAGTTCATGTGTGATTAAACAATTGGTACAAGATTTTTTTTTATATGGTGGAACATCAAGGAATCACAATAATAGGTATTTGACTTAGCACAATCAGAATGATCTCGAACCAACACATACATATTTATGGAATGACTAAACTTAGTACAGGTCATTAAAATTAATGGAAAATTCAAAATTTTGGCTTGCTAAATGAGGCCCCCTTTGTCAACACCAAATCACACATTCCACATTTTTTTCACATGGAACATTTTATATACTCTTTTATTAGCAAACCATTGTCTTTGGAAATATGACTATCCACATGGGTGTTTGCATTCAAGAAAGCATTGAGGACTATTTGTATGGGTTTCTATATGTAAAAAATGCATGCAATTACATCAATCTCAATCTCAAGAAATTGAATGAGTGATTACTAATGCAAGAAGAAACTATCAAGAAACTATGTTAATTGTTTTTACTAAACATTTTCCCTTAAAATTTTAAAATCAGCTCCTTTTCATTACAAACTCTGAAATTTAGGGGTATGTGCAAGATCATGAGGGGCCAAACTATGCCCTTAAGTGGCAATGAAAAATCAACAAATCAGGGTTAGTCAACTTGACGTGAAAATTTGAACTAGCTATCAACCTAATACCAAAAAGTTGTAAGAATAGAATCTATAGGAAATTGAATGTAGTTTCTAAACTACTAGGCCTTTTCTGAAAAAAATTAATATAATTGGTGAAAAGTATAGATTTCAATACAACAGTATAAAAATTTTAGGAAAAAAATAAGAAGTAGGTGTATGTCTGACCACCTTAATCATGATCAAATGATAATATTTTTTTATAAAATTTAATATATAAGTAGTAGACTCATGCTCGGATGTGATGCATATTTTTTTGTAATTTTATTCCAAAAAAATAATTAATTATGAATTTTCTGCTACAACATTTTTAGAATAAAAAAACTCTCATGTCTGACCACCTTAACTCATTCAAAACTTTACAAAATTCCAATTTTTATTTTTTTTCCTTATAGTAGGCGAAGCATAGAATGTGATGCATTTTTCTGATTTCAAAATTGTTATACCATCTGAAAGTTATAGTCATTTTTCAATCAGTATATAAATCAGCACTTTAGAGGTAACTCAATTAGAAAATAACTAATAATTACTTACCGAATTCAAAATTTGACAGCAATTATATCGATAGAAAGCTGATAATCTCCTTAAGATACCCTTTTCATTTTATCAAATTCGGGTGAAAAAAAAGTCGTCAGCCACATTGTCGAAGTCTAGAACTCAGAGAAACAAGGGAAAAACACTTGTTTGAGACATTTCAATAGTTGACCATGTAGGTTTGGTGCACAAAGCAATACCGAGCCTAATCAGGTACCCGAATATGACGGCAAAATTTTGAATTTTCACTTTCCCTTCCCTCCACTTTCTCCCTCCCATTTCTCCATCCTTCATATGATATATTATATATAAAAAACTATATATTAGATATATTAAATATTATATAATATCAATTATATATTAAATATTATATAATATACATTTTACATTAAATATTAGTTAATATATAGTAATATCAAAACTATATATTAGATTATATATTATATATATTAAATATTATATAATATGGAAATTATAATCTTCCTCCCAGAGTAGACATTAATGAATTTCTTTGTGCCTTAGCAGAGGAAGCCGACTAGATTGTTGAAGCTGACGGTACTACATACAGAAATGCGGTATGTATTTTTGGCCTAATTTTTATTTTTCATTTCTTCTAGGTCTTTAAAGGCGGCTGGCTAAATCTTTGTATTAAATGTTAGGGAATGCATGAAAATAATATGATTCTGAGCACGAGCATGAGTCCCTATAGGGGCATAGTTGTGCCTTTTACAGGCACTGTAAACCCTAGCTATGCAGAAATGGAGGCTTTGAAGAATAGTTCACACTTGGAATCCTCAAGTGTGTCCTAGGGGTCCTAGTATGCCTTATCATGCGTTAAGACCCCTAGGAAGTCCTCATGACCCCTTTTGACACATTGGAATGCTCCAGTGTGTTCTAAGGGGTCCTACGACACCTTTGGACACACTTGAGTGTTCAAATGTGTCAAAAGGGGTCATGGGGACTTCCTAGGGGTCCTAGTATGCCTTATCATGCGTTAGGACCCCTAGGAAGTCCCCATGACCCCTTTTGATACATTGGAATGCTCAAGTGTGTCCTAAGGGATCCTACGACCCATTCGGACAAACTTGAGCATTCAAATGTGTCAAAAGGGGTCATGGGGACTTCCTAGGGGTCCTAGTACACCTTATTGCGTGTTAGGACCCCTAGGAAGTCCCCATGACCCCTTTGGACACATTGGAACCCCAAAGTGTGTCTTAAGGGGTCCTATGATGCCTTCGGACACACTTGAGCATTCAAATGTGTCAAAAGGGGTCATGGGGACTTCCTAGGGGTCCTAGTACACCTTATCCTACGTTAGGACCCCTAGGAAGTCCCCATGACCCCTTTTGACACATTGGAACTCTCAAATGTGTCATAAGGGGTCCTAAAACCCCTTCAAAAACACTTGAGCATTCAAATGTGTTAAAAGGGGTCATGGGGACTTCCTAGGGGTCCTAGTACACCTTATCGCGCATTCGGACCCCTAAGAAAATGTTTACAAAAACTAACATGTACTTGCATGAGGACATTATATATTACAGAAATCCCACACAGAAGCAGCTGGCAAGCCGCTCAAAAAGTAGTAACTGATAGCAAGTGGGATAATACAAATGCTTTAATAAACCACTATCTTCTTTACTCAAGCAACATTTGGTTCATCTGCTCGACTGGGGCATGTTTGGGAACAAACAGTCTCCATTTAAACTCAAGTCTCTGGAAATGCAGTTATATTTGTCAGTGGAGAAGATACGCCCATTGGATCTGCAATAACTTTATGCTCACTAGAATTTCCATTTCTCTTCAATTGGGATACTCTTTCCAAAATTGCATCTACCCTTTTACCAATTTGGGAAATAAATGGGTCTATTTGTGGACCTTGAAGGAGTTGGTCACCTAAACAAGAACCTTAAGATGAATTAGGAACTTCTCTATGAAAGAGATCAGTACCTTGAGAAGCTCTCCATTTTTTAGCTGAATTAAAACCTTGGACCATAGATGGCTACCCTTTGTTGTAAAATGAGGAGTGAGACTGCCTTGCCAAAGGTGGCAATGAACTTACATTTGAGGGATCAACATGAGTAACTCAGTTTCCCAAGTCCCATAAATGTAAGGCCATTAATGAATAGGCATTTCTAATAGAAATATTTATGGTGCTAGAATGAAGTGCATGACCAAATTCTTTGCCTGCTAATGAACCAATTTGAGGCTTCATTTCACATTGCTCTGTGGATAATTCCACAGCACTTGTTACTTCTCTATCTAAATTTTTTGTGACAATGTACATGTGCACTAAAGAGCTTTTGTCACTACTTGAGCTACTAGCAAATGGTGAGTACTCATCATCATCATCTGATATAGGCTCACACTCATATCTTACTTCTTTCCTTTGTCACTTTCCCCTTCCTAGCTCTTCCTCCTTATCTGTAACTTCTATCATGAGTCCAAGAATCTCTTCCCACTCTTTCCCATTAACTATGGGCTTTTACTCTACGTCCTGAGTAATTGGCATACCTTGGATGGCACCAAAATAACCATTTTCTTCTGAAATGTCCTTTTCTCTCACTTTAAAATCTCTCTATTAAGAAGATTTTCTATATCTTCCTTTGTATATTGAATATATGTAACTGCAATCCCATGTTCATCAAGAATATTCCTTGCACTATTGAGTAATATATCATGCAATTCCTTAATAGTTTCATTCTTAACAGAATTCATAACTAGATTTTCCATAGCCAATTTTCTTCTTGATCATTGCAATATTTTCTCCTCAATTGAACATTTTGTAATCAGTTGATATACAATCACATTTTTCTCTTGGCCAATCCTGTGGGCTTGTGATTGAGCCTGTAGATCCACAAAAGGGTTGAAATATGGATCTGGTGGAAGAGTAGTATTAGCAAGAAGTCATTCACTAATATCTCATCTTTATAAGAACTAAATTTGGATTCACTAAAAGCATTAAAGAATCTGGATTGGACTCTTAAAGAATTCTTTCTAGTATTCTAGACTCAATTGCCTGTGCATTTTAGCAAAACATAGCTCAAAGAAAAAGAATCAAACTATCTAAGGAAGATACAGTAGCTGAGCGTGGGGACTTTCTAGGGGTCCTAACGTGTGATAAGGCATACTAGGACCCCAAGGGAGTCCCCATGACCCCTTTTGACACATTTGAATGCTCAAGTGTGTCTGAAGGGGTCCTAGGACACCTTAGGACACACTTGAGCATTCAAATGTGTCAAAAGGGGTCATGGGGACTCCCTAGGGGTCCTAGTACACCTTATCATGCGTTAGAACCCCTAGGAAGTCCCCATGACCCCTTTTGACACATTGGAATGCTCAAGTGTGTCTTAAGGGGTCCTAGGACCCCTTCAGACACACTTGAGCATTGAAATGTGTCAAAAGGGGTCATGGGGACTCCCTAGGGGTCTTAGTACGCCTTATCATGCGTTAGGACCCCTAGGAAGTCTCCATGACCCCTTTTGACACATTTAAATGCTCAAGTGTGTCTTAAGGGGTCCTAGGACCCATTCGAACACACTTGAGCATTGAAATGTGTCAAAAGGAGTCATGGGGACTCCCTAGGGGTCCTAGTATGCCTTATCATGCGTTAGGACCCCTAGGAAGTTCCCATGACCCCTTTTGACACATTGGAACGCTCAAGTGTGTCTTAAGGGGTCCTAAGACCCTTACGGACACACTTGAGTGTTGAAATGTGTCAAAAGGGGTCATGGGGACTTCCTAGGGGTTCTACTACACCTTATCATGCATTAGGACCCCTAGGAAGTCCCCATGACCCCTTTTGACACATTTGAATACTCAAGTGTGTCTTAAGGGGTCCTAGGATACCTTTGGACACACTTGAGCATTCAAATGTGTCAAAAGGGGTCATGGGGACTTCCTAGGGGTCTTAACACATGATAAGGCGTACTAGGACCCCTAAGGAGTTCCCATGACCCCTTTTGACACATTTCACCACTCAAGTGTGTCCGAAGGGGTCCTAGGACCCCTTAAAACACACTTGAGCATTCCAATGTATCAAAAGGGGTCATGGGGACTTCCTAGGGGTCCTAACATGTGATAAGGCATACTAGGACCCCTAGGGAGTCCCCATAACCCCTTTTGACACATTTCAATGCTCAAGTGTGTCTTAAGGGGTCCTAGGACCCCTTCGGACACACTTGAGCATTGAAATGTCTGAAAAGGGGTCATGGGGACTCCTTAGGGGTCCTACTATGCCTTATCATGTGTTAGGACCCCTAGGAAGTCCCCATGACCCATTTTGACACATTTGAATGCTCAAGTGTGTCTGAAGGGGTCCTAGGACCCCTTAAGACACACTTGAGCATTCAAATGTGTCAAAAGGGATCATGGGGACTCCCTGGGGGTCCTACTATGCCTTATCACGTGTTAGGACCCCTAGGAAGTCCCCATGACCCCTTTTGACACATTGGAATGCTCAAGTGTGTCTTAAGGGGTCCTAGGACCCCTTAAGACACACTTGAGCATTGAAATGTGTCAAAAGGGGTCATGGGGACTCCCTAGGGGTCCTAGTATGCCTTATCACGTGTTAGGACCCTTAGGAAGTCCCCATGACCCCTTTTGACACATTGGAATGCTCAAGTGTGTCTTAAGGGGTCCTAGGACCCCTTCAGACACACTTGAGCATTGAAATGTGTCAAAAGGGGTCATGGGGACTCCCTAGAGGTCCTAGTATGCCTTATCATGTGTTAGGACCCCTAGGTAGTCCCCATGACCCCTTTTGACATATTAGAATGCTCAAGTGTGTCTTAAGGCATCCTAGGACCCCTTCGAACACACTTGAGTGTTGAAATGTGTCAAAAGGGGTCATGGGGACTCCCTAGGGGTCCTAGTATGCCTTATCACGTGTTAGGACCCCTAGGAAGTCCCCATGACCCCTTTTGACATGTTGGAATGCTCAAGTGTGTCTTAAGGGGTCCTAGGACCCCTTCGGACACACTTGAGTGTTCAAATGTGTCAAAATGGGTCATGGGGACTCCCTAGGGGTCCTCGTACACCTTATCACACGTTAGGACCCCTAGGAAGTACCCATGACCCCTTTTGACACATTGGAATGCTCAAGTGTATCTTAAGGGGTAATGTGTCAAAAGGGGTCATGGGGACTTCCTAGGGGGTCCTAGTATGCCTTATCACACGTTAGGACTCCTAGGAAGTCCCCATGACCCCTTTTGACACATTTGAATGCTCAAGTGTGTCTTAAGGGGTCCTAGGACACCTTCGGACACATGTTTTCATGAGGGTTTGGAACACAATTTTTGAAAGACACTCATCCAAAAAAAGGTATATGAAATGCTGAAATATACATTGAAGAGTGGAGGTGAAGGCTCTAGATGTGAGTTAGTTGCAAAAGAATACAATGTTGCTGATTTTATCTCAAATTTTAAGACAAATCTTTTTTACAAGTATGCAAGGCATAGTCACAAGTCTCAATGGTTGGATCAACAATTCAGGACATGTACGGACACTTTCCCCATTGGAACTATTATATCCATTGTAGACTTTGCAGAGAACTATACATTGCAGCCCCAAAATGAGACTCAAGCTCAATATTATAATTCCATTCAGGTTGCTATTTTTGTACACATCACATATAGACATTCCCCTGATAGCACAAAAGATGAGCAAAAGATAATCAGAGAGTACCATTTTTATATGAGCAACGACACGTCTCAATCTCATGAGTTTGTTCAACATTGTTTCCAGAACTATTTTGACTTCTTGTAGGAAAATGGTATTGCTATGGATAGGCATCTCATTTGGTCGGATAATTGCACCGGTCAATTTAAGAATGCTAGAATGTTTTATTGGTTGTGTAGAATGCATGTGGAGAGAGGTGTACCTCATATTTGGATTTTTTTTGAGTTAGGGCATGGGAAAGGGGAGCATGATGAAGCAGGTGCATGTGGGAAGAGAGATCTAGTTAAGGAGCAATTGAGGATTTTAGGTGTTGTACTTCTTGATGCTCATTCTATTGTTGATTGGTGTACTTTAGCATTGTCATAGGGGGGACTCTTGATTCTACAGTGCATAGATTCTTTTGGTTGGTTGAGGAGGGAACTATAGGAGATAGATTGGATTGTCAAACAGTGAAAGACTCTTTAAAAATGCATTCATTCCAAAGCTCCAATAGTAGTACATGGACCATTTGGACATGAGAGTTGGCTTGTTTTTGCCATATGTGTTTTTAGTATGATTGGGATTATTGCGAGTCAAGTGAGTGGGTGGATACATGGGTTCCACAGTATCTAGCTCCTTTATCTTTGACACTCTTTATAAGAAATGATGACATGGACACTTCAGTTGACTATGACCATCTTTCAGATCTTCTAAAGCCAGGGAATGTTTTTGCATTGGTTGCACCATAGGGGAATGATGAGAGATCAGATTATTGGTTAGCACATTATGTACAAAGTAAAAAGAAGCTTGTACAACCGATGACAGATGGTGATGGATTCACATATCCTACTGGTTCAGTTGTTGTTGTGGGAACATGGTTGTGAGCATACATGATTAGAAAGAATGGAATTCTCGCATTTGAAGACTATGAGAAGCACACAACTATTCTCATGTATTCACACCTTGTTATAGCAACAAATTTCAAGTTGTCAAAGCATCAAGGAAGACCAAAGACAAAAGAACTTTGGACTATTAGTACTGCTGATCATGAAGCACTATTGGAGACCCTGAAGCAAAGAGATGACCCTTCAGGAACACTTGACTAGGTAATAAGTTAACTTAGTGCATTGTTTTCTAAGTTCGTTAAGCTTAATTTCAATACATTAATTTCACCTTTCTTAGATTGTATTTTGAGTCAATAAACTTGGTTTTGTATGTGGATTGTAACTTATGCAGGAGCACCTATGAAGATGCCTATAGTCACCATGGATCCAATCAGAGATAGAAGGACAAAAGGATCCTTAATGGTTAATTGAGATCTTTTGAAGCCTATAATGGCAATTTGTAACAATCAATTTGATTTCAAAGTTAAATGTCCTAAAACTCTTGATAAGGACTTATGACCAAAATCATGTATGGGTGGCCAATAGTGCCAAGAAGGGATCTTACATGTCATTTACTTATGTCATTTGCATGGTTTGAATTATTACATGTTTGATTGTTGTTTATAATGCTTTAAGGATATTATTTGTTATCATTTCAAACAATCTATAAAAGTTAAACCTCAAACATAATAAGCTTCATAGTTCAAATTTCACAAGCTTAATCATGATTAGTTTCACAGTTCAAATTTCAAACATACCACTAACAGTCAGTTGAAAGAAGCTCAACAACGTATCTTTCAAACCGTCTGACCTGGCATAGAACCATCTGCTCCATCAGCTCCAGTTGGCCAGGTAAACACTAGTGACAACCCCATTCCGCCCACAGAGTCACGGGAATGCTCACGACCATGCTCGACCCAAGTGACCCCAAGGTGCACTAAGCACGATTGGGCAGTGATCTTTTGGGGCTTGTATCTCAAAACACATGAGAGGTATCAACAAACCATTAGGGGCTATAGGATCATGTTTCCAAGATCTACAATAACCTCTCTCGGTTTTGGGTGATTCAACTTTGTTTGCATTTGGCAAGATGATCTCAGTCGATGCCAAAAATTGTAGTGAGGAACAGTTGAAAGCAACTCAGCAACATATCTTTCAAACCATCCAACCTGGCATCGAACCATCTACTCCATCAACTCTAGTTGGCCGAGTAAACACTAGTGACAACCCCATTCCACCCACGGAGTCACGGGAACGCTTGCGACCACGCTTGACCCAAGTGACCCCAAGGTGCACTAAGCACGATTGGGCAGTGATCTTTCATGGCTCATATCTCAGAGCTCATGAGAGGTATCAACAAACCATCAAGTGCTATAGGATCATGTTTCCAAGGTCTACAATAACCTCTCTCAATTTTGGGTGATTCGACTTCATTTGCATTTGGCAAGGTGATCTCAGTCGATGCCAAAACTTGCAATGAGGGTCAGTTGAAAGTGGCTCAGCAACGTATCTTTCAAACCGTCTGACATTGCATCAAATTGTCTTCTCTATTGGCTCTAATTGGCTGGGTAAACACCAGTGACAACCCCATTCCACCCATGGAGTCACAGGAATGCTCACGACCACGCTCGACCCAAGTGACCCCAAGGTGCACTAAGCATGATTGGGCAATGATCTTTCGGGGCTCGTATCTCAGAGCTCTAAGAGGTATCAATAAACCATTAGGTGCTATGGGATCTTGTTTCCAATTTATACAATAACCTCTCTCAATTTTGGGTGATTCGACTTCATTTGCATTTGGCAAGGCGATCTCAGTCGATGCCAAAACTTGCAATGAGGGTCAATTGAAAGTGGCTCAACAACGTATCTTTCAAACCATCTGACCTGGCATTGAACTATCTGCTCCATCAACTTTGGGTGGCTAGTTAAATGCTATTGAAAACCCCGTTCCACCCATGGAGTCACCAACACACTCGCGACCACGCTTGACCCAAGTGACCCCAAGGTGCACTAAGCATGATTGGGCAGCTATCTTTCAGGGCTCATATCTCAGAGCTCGTGAGAGGTATTGACAAATTGTTAGGTGCTATGAGATCATGTTTTTGAGGTCTACAATAACCTCTCTCAGTTTTGGGCGATTCAACTTTGTTTTTATTTGGCAAGGCAATCTCAGTCGATGCCAAAACTTGCAGTGAGGGTCAGTTGAAAGCAGCTCAACAGTGTATCTTTCAAACCGTCCAACCTAGCATCAAACCATCTACTCCATCAGCTTCGGTTGGCCAAGTAAACACCAATGACAACCCCCTTCCACCCACAGAGTCACCGGAACACTCACGACCACGCTTGACCCAAGTGACCCCAAGGTCCACTAAGCACGATTGGGCAGTGATCTTTTGTGGCTCACATCTTAGAGCTCGTGAGAGGTATCAGCAAACCATCAGGGGCTACAAAATTGTGTTTCCAAGTTCTACAATAACCTCTCTCTATTTTGGGTGATTTGACTTCATTTTCATTTGGCAAGACGATCTCAATCGATGCCAAAACTTGTAGTGAGGGTTAGTTGAAAGCGGCTCAGCAGCATATCTTTCAAACTGTCCAACCTGGCATCAAACCATCTACTCCATCAGCTCTGGTTAGCTTTGTAAATGCCAGTGACAACCCCATTCTACCCATGGAGTCACTGGAATGCTTGCAACCACGCTTGACCCAAGTGACCCCAAGGTGCACTAAGCACGATTGGGCAGTGATCTTCCATGGCTCATATCTCAGAGCTCATGAGAGGTATTGACAAACCATTAGGTGCTATGGGATTGTGTTTTTGAGGTCTACAATAACCTCTCTTGGTTTTTGGTGATTCGACTTCATTTGCATTTGGCAAGGCGATCTCAGTCAATGCCAAAACTTGCAGTGAGGGTCAGTTGAAAGCGGCTCAACAACGTATCTTTCAAACTATCTGACATGGCATCAAACCATCTACTCCATAGGCTCTGGTTGGCTGGGTAAATTCTAGTGACAACCCCATTCTTCCCATGGAGTCACCAGAATGCTTGCGACCACGCTCGACCCAAGTGACCCCAAGGTGCACTAAGCACGATTGGGTAGCGATCTTCCATGGCTCATATCTCAGACCTCATGAGAGGTATTGACAAACCATTAGGGGCTATTGGATCATCTTTCCAAGGTCTACAATGACCTCTCTCAGTTTTGGGTGATTCAATTTCATTTGCATTTGGAAAGGCGATCTTAGTCGATGCCAAAACTTGCAGTGAGGGTCAGTTAAAAGTGGCTTAGCAGCGTATCTTTCAAACCGTTAGACATTGCATCGAACCATCTGCTCCATCAACTCTGATTGACCTGGTAACCACCACTAACAACCTCATTTCACCCACAGAGTCACTGGAACGCTTGCGACTACGCTTGATCCAAGTGACCCCAAGGTGCACTAAGCATGATTGGGCAGTGATCTTCTGTGGCTCAAGTGACCCCAATATGATGAGTTATATACACAATGAGTATATACATAGTATTGAAACAATGTAGTACTAAGTGGCTCAAGTGAGTATATATAATGGTATGAAACATAAGAACATAGAAAATCTATAGAAGTTAAACCTCAAACATAATAAGCTCAATGAACATAGTATTCCAGAGTAAAGAAAAACAAATGTAACTTCAACAAGATATAATTTAAATCATAATGATAATCATAGTCAAGATATAACTTCACCATTCAATTCCATAAACATGAATAATAAATATGTATATACAAAAGATGACATAAATATAACATATAAATGAACATGTTCTATATATACAAAGTATCAAATGTATCAAAAGTATCTCCATATACAAATATGGCACATGCCATTTCAAAATGTCTACAAAATCAATGTTTTAAGGTGTACAATGTGGCATATATGCCATCTCAAAATGTGCCAAGTGGCATGTCTAAATGACCACAAAACTAAAACTACATCCTATGTCGTAGGGGGATCATCAAAATATAGCCTCTTTGAAGAAGTGTTGGGCTCTGATTGATCCTGCATAAAAAATGAGTTCAAACCCAAGTTAGATTGCTTACTTTATATGATTTGCACACACACACATACACACACACACACATAGATATATATATATATATATATATATATATATATATATATATATATATATATATATATATATATATATATATATATATATATATATATATATATATATATATATATATATATATATAGTTCATAATTCAAACACTAATTTAATTAAAATTATAACTTAATTGAAATATCTCAATCTCTCGGTAGCCTACCACGATTAGGTGTCCTAGCATAAGTCTTGGGTAGCGAAGGGACCTTGCCAACAATACCAACTGTGACCTATAAATATATATTTGCAATAATGAGATTAGTAGAGTGGTGCAACATAGAGTAATAAATCTACAAAATAGGATGATAGCATAATAAAATTACAAATTGATTGAACTAAAATTAAAACTTACATCTGGTGATCCCTCCTTTGGAATAGTGGGCTGGGTCAACAAAGATACAAAAGATTCTCGTGGGCCCTCCCTTACACATGGAGTAACCTATGAGAGTAAAAAGATTGTCAATTATATATAAATGTACTTCATCATAGCAACCCTGGTTACAAAATACAAATAAAAATATGTAAAATTCTACGTACAATCGGGCTATCACTCTGAATCAAGATGCCTGTAACCCTACGTTGCCGAACTGTTGTCGAGACATCATCAATAGCCACACCCTATACAATAAAGTGCAAGTAAAATATTTATTACTACACACAAGTGGCATACATATGCATGCATAATTAATCTTAAACAATTAACTACCTTTCCTTTGTCGACACCTGATGAAGGAACCCCCTCGTGCCCCCCACTGACATCGACTATAGCCTGCAAGAACACAATAAGATGACAATATATAAGTAAATGTATGAATTTTATTTCTCTAATTGATAGAGATTTAAGCATGTACACCAAATGATATAAAAAATAACTAATGGGTACATAATTTATAATATACCATATAGTCATCAAGGCCAAATGAAATGGCCGAAAGTGTGGACTCATCCACCTGTCTCACCTCCTCCTGTGTCATCGACTGAACATAAATGGAAAAAAAATATATACATAAGTGCATGCAATCATTAAAACTAATCTAAATAAATAAATTATTTTTAAATTAAATAAGTCATGTGACAAATTTATTTATAATGTTTACTCTTACCATATCAACAGGAGTCAATGGCTCTACATACACCTCCTGAGCACTCTCATGAGATGTAGATGCTCCATGAGGTGTTGCAGCCTCTGTAGCTCCATCTCCTCTATCATCCTCATCAATAACATACTGATATGTATCAGCATCAATAAGCAGTCTGAGGCACATATTCTTTCATATAATGCAAATATGGGGCTCGCATACATGTGAACTCTAATGAGATGTCGATGCACCAGCATCATCCACACCAGGAGGCAACACTGACTTGGTCTGCGTGATCAACTGATCACTCAGTAAATGAATGGCCCTAATAGTCTGTGAGGCAGCTTCTGTAATGATATCGAGATGCTACACTCGAGGAGGGGGTGTGACATCAGTGGGGGGGACAAAGGTAGTGGCCTTTTTGCGCTAGGAAAATGGCCTAGTCTGAGGAGCTCCTCTACCTACGCCCATGTTGGGACTCATACTCCAATAATCAACATGGTGACCAAGCACAAACTCAGCATACAATTTTTTTATGAAATAAAATGGGACCTCCAAATTGCTATGGGGTGGTTTATCAAAAACCATCCACTAGCAATCCCCAAAGTTTGTGCGCATTGCTTCATTTGTGCACCATTTTATTAATAATTTGGGCTTTTTGGGGTCAACTGGTATTCCGGTTTTAGGATTGACAAAAAGGGCGGTTATATCTTCTTTACTTATATTAAGGGCCGCAATCCCATCATGGTCAAGCCTGTCATCAAATTGGGCGTGCATATCATCACACCAATGAAGAGCAGCATTATGTTGCTGCGTGAGTGTGTCAATATTTTCAACAATTGTATTTAGTGTGGCAAGCATGGGACCTAATGTAGGTATATTTTGATATTTGTTTTGGAAACCTCATATTGTGTTCAAATTATCTTGTATCAAATCTTCTAAAGAACGAGGGTTTTGACATGGGGGATTGTTTTCAGGATCGTTATTTGGTACGGGAGGGTTATTTTCTTCATTATTGTCAGCCATGCCTGATTAAATAAAAAATAAATCTTAATTTCAATCTAATTTCATATATTATTACAAATATAAATACAAAACCCTATTTCAACAAAAAAAATGACATTTGGCATGAAAATTAAATAAAATAATCAAAATAAACAAAAAATTTAGTTATCAAATATGATGGGAATCAAATTTTTTGTTGCCAAAATCAGATACCTAAAAATATATTGTGTATCTGATATATCAATCCATTTTCCCAAGAAAAACCATGAAAAGAAATGAGGAAAAGGGCTTGTGGGTTTCAGATTTATGCCACAAGTATCGGGTACCCGATATGGTATCAAGTACCCGATTAGGCCTGTGCTTTGGTGTCAAGTTTGCCCAGGTGTACTAACACCCAAGCCTACACAAAAGTCAACAAGCATTTTCATGCGCTTTTGGATGAGTGAAAAGTGAATATTTTTCACATCGCCACTTTTTGGCCCCTCATGATCTTGCACATACCCTTAGTTTCAAGTTATAGGTTTCCCTGTATAGATAGGGTTTGTCAAGAATTCTACTTTATAATAAATAAATCAAGAATCTATTTATATCTATTCAAATAGTTTTTAACACATATCAATGAACCAACATATGAAAACATTAGTCCCACTGATGTACTCCCCTTTATAGATAGGACCTAGCAAGAATTTGACTTTATAACAAATAAATTAAGAATCTATTGATATCCATTGTAGTAGATGTGGATCTCATTCCACCTTATGCCCATCCTTAAGACAATTATTGTTTGAGTTTGATATTTAGAAAAAAGTCAATTGTCCATATCCACTTTGTTCATCCCCTTCATATGTTTTACGTAAATGTTGTCTTACTTTATTAAGATAAAATCAATTTATAATTGTTACACTGAATGATTTTTTTCACTACATGGTTTTATTTAAGCTTTTTGATAGATTTGAATAGATTTGATTTGTAGGCGGTACACAAATTATTTTAAGAATCATGGATTTTTTTCTTATAATAATTTATTTAATCACAATGGTGGCGAGAAAGATAACATCCAACATTGACAACACTGCACACATAGAAAACCATTTCAATGACTTCAAGCCCTTCAAGTAGGTATTGTCTTTCTTTTTGTAAATTTGACTTCAATCCCTTTAAGTTTTGAAATATTTCACATCTTGTAGATCATTATTAATCAATTTTCTTACTTAAATACTTATAAGTTGAGCTCTAGGCAGTAGAGCCAATTTTTTAGATAGTTGTTCTAACTAGAGTCTTTGTTGCCTCTAAAGAATAGTTTCATTTTAAAGTTTTTAACGTGAGGCTTTAGAAGTTCTCTTCTACATCTATTTAAAAATTTAAGGCATTGGAAGGAGGGTTTTTTAAAGATTCTATATGAGCCTCACTAACCAACTAGAGTTTCAACCAACAATCCATATTGCCCATTTAGACCATTCAAGTCCTTCAAATCCATACTAGGTGTTGGAGAAGTGATTCCTTCATATCACTAATTCCAACCTCCAAGCTAGCTACTAGGATTTGCACTAGGAGTGGAGAGAGATATTTCAGTGCTATTATAAAATTGCCAAAGTTTAAAAAGAGAGAGAATCCATGCAAGTAATTGTGGAGCTTAAAATAAGCTATTGAGGACATGGAAATCATGATTAATTAGGTTTAAAGAGCACAAAAAAAAAGGGGGAAGACAATGATTTTGAAGACCAAGAAACTATTATTAAGCAAATGCATGGAAAATAATTTTGAGTCACATCTAACAATGTAAGGTACAATAAGACCTCTACACCTAGATTGTGAAACTCAAGACGAAAAAATCACTTAAACAAAATAAATTAAGGAATATTAGAGGGATCTAAAAATATTATATATATATATATATATATATATATATATATATATATATATATATATATATATATATATATATATATATATATATATATATATATATATATATATATATATATATATATATATCCAACTTGAATGCATGTATTGATCTTGTATCTCCCAAGAAATAAGTTAAGAATATGTGTTTGTTTGACAAGTTATAATGGCTACCTAGATTATATAAATTGATGTTTTTATACTAGCCAAATACAATAAATTCCAAACAAATAGAAGGAGAAAAAGACACTAATAGCTCCATGAAGATGAAATTTTTTAGAATGTTTATTAGAATATTTTAAGGCTTGAAATATTGCTAGTGTAGGATAGATCATGTAACCATGATAGAAGGAAAATGACAAATATCAATATATTTTTGAATTATTGTTAGAAAATGAAAAAAATTAAAAAATCATTTCAAAGCCTCACACATTGGATATTATATGGTATTGTTAAACATTAACACCTTCATAATCATAGGTACTTCAGCTATATTCTTATATGTTGATGTTGAAACTTAGGATGCTTATGATAAAAACCTTAACTTAAAGGTCTGGTTGGTAGTAAAATACATGAATAATAGTAATAATAATTGTTGGCTCTCATTCCCCCTCTTTCCCCACTCAACACTAGAGGATGGGGTCATGGGGATTATCCTCATAAGTCCCTTGTCTAGTCAACTTGCAATAGCTTCTAATATTCATAGGCTTCCCTTCAAATGCTACGTTCAACTATCACTTATGAAAACTTATTAAATAAAAGTATGACATGTATTTTGACATAAGAAATAGTTAAGTTGTAAAAATTATCAATTTAATAATATTATTTGTAATGGTTAATTGAATTATAGTATTGTCATTAGCATTGCTTGGCTCTTGCAGGCCTATATCTCCTTATCTTAAAATATTTTTAAATGGTTTAAGAGTTGTGTTTTAAAGAGATAAATCTTTCTTTATTATGTTACTTAAAAAAGGGGGGGTTTTCATGGTGGTTACAAAGATGAGTTTATGGTTTTTTTTGTAACCTTAGTACATGTTTTTTGTGCTAAAGTAGTATGTTTAATATTATTCACATTGTATTTTGTTTAAACCCTAGTTAAGGCATGAGAACAGTGGTGTAAAGATGTGTATACACGTAACTTTTGTTTGATTATTCTTGTCTTTGGTTAAGTTTGGAATATTTGTGAGTATATGTTCTCATGTCAAGAAACCCTATTTTGGGTTGAGTCTATGTTAAGGGTTTTATTTTTTTATATAGTCTTTCCTTAATCATGCTTCACTATGATATCAGGTTAATATTATGGGGTGGTCCCACAATAGTGTGTCCCACTTTTTGGCCAACTTTGACACAGAGATCAACATTCCAAGAAAAAACTTCACTTTCAAACACCTGTTGCTGCAAAACTATTAGGAATTTGAAGATGATGTAAACTAGAGTCTTTTGGAATTTTCTTTATAATTTCTAAACATAGTTTTTAAAAAAAAATTAAAATTCATTTAAATTCATTTTTCCTTCTCCATTGAAAAGTGGTTTGTGTGAAAAACTGTGTTTTTAAGGAGTTACTGTCACTTGGATCAACATAATTTTTTTTTTAAAATATGATAACGATGTAATTCTTTCGATATTATATTTGTAACTTCAATATCTAAAGGATGTAATTGGTTTCATTCATTTTGGGTCAATATTTCATAGTTTATTAAGTTCTAAAGTGACAGTAACTATAATTTAGACATAAGGTCAATTGGATCGCTCTAACTTGATCTGTGTATATAGAAATTCATTTTTTCTTTTTTTATAGAAAGGTAACACAAATACTCTTTTCCTAAATATTTTTTATAAAAAAAATTTTGTAATTTACTATTTTTCTCGAAGTCTTGAAGAGATAGGTTGTTGAATGACCAAACAACCTATGTTTAGTTAAAGTGATATTTAAAAGTGATAATGAACTCAATATGTATTAAAATTATATTCATTAGAAAGCTTATTCTAAATAGAATCATACTACATAGATAGGTTTTTCAAATGGATGCATTTGATCCATCAAAACATAAAGTCGAAGTGATTTTTTGTCAACATTTTAATAGGTGTGAAGGATACTCCATTGTAGGTATGAATGAGGAGTGTAGTTGTTATATCAATGTTTTTTTTATCTAAGAGGCTTTGAGCCAACCATTTGTAATTAATTCCTTCAAATGGAACCTCTCAAGGCTTAAATCATCATATTTTATTAAAAATGTGTTATTTCAACTAAAATCAGCATGTCTAAAAAAGTGGGACACACTATTGTGGGACCACCCTATGTCAATTGTTTTACTTTACCTCAGTTTGTAAAGTTGTGTATAATCTTTTAAATACATTTTTTGAAACATGTTGTGGGTTTGTTTGAACTAGTGTTTGTTAACCCTTGAGGATTTGCATGTAACATTGTTTTGTTATTGTAACCCTAGTATAGCTTTGAATTACCATTCTTTTGTTAGCACAAAGATACATTCAAATTTTTAATGTGAAAATAACAAAGGATAATGTTGTTAATTATTATGACAATTTGCAGTATCATTACCATTCTAGTATTTGTTAAAGAGTTGGGAATAGTTATGAAAAAGACAATTGTGTTTCTATTAAAAAAAATAAGAATGCTACATATACATAATATTCAAGGCATTTCAAGAAATGAGTGTTATTGTATCATAAAGAGTCATTATTCTTGATATGAGTATTATTGGATTACAACGTTACAAATTTATGATCATTTTCTTTGTACATCTTATTCATTGAGATTGTTTTATGTAAAGCATCTATAGAGCTTTAAAAATTGATTTCATTATATAATGGATCATTGTATATAATTACAATGTATATAATGATATATTATATGTGAAACTGATTGTACTTTACTTCTGATAAGAAATCAAAAGATGTTGAGAAGAGAAATAGAGATGATATTCTATATGTGAATTTAAAATATTTGAAAAGTGATAATATATAGCCAATGAGGCAAGCCAAATCTATTAGTGAGATAGTATTGTCAATGAGACATAACAACCAGTGAGGTATTGTAAAGTTGATTTTTTTCAAATAAGCCAATGAAGAAATTTTATGAGTTTTTTATTCCCCAAGAGTTTTTTTCCACTCATTAAATTACATGTGTCAAAATTATGTGATTGTATGACTTATTTATCACTATTTCATTTCAGTCATTTTCTTAATGTTGTTTCATAAGAAACTAGTAAAGTTGTTAACATTTGTTCTAATTTATTAGAACACTGATTCACCCCCCCACCCCCTACCTCCAAGTGTTATGTACTCTAACATCAGTTTCTTCTTATACAAAGTCACCACCTCCTTTGAGAGGAAAATTTTCAAATAGCTAGAAGCCATTTGAAGAATATTTATATCCTAGGTTGTCCACATGGTCCATTCAAATACTCTTCATTTATACTACAACAAAATACTTTTCAAGTTGAAATCCTCCAAATATGAAACTAATATCAGATTCCATACATTTCTTGAATCTAAGTTGGTTGGAAAAATGATTTTACAAATAAAATTGGAGACTCTGAGTTAGCATAAACAAAACATTCATCTCTATCCCCAACAACCCCAGAGAAATATATTTGACCCATATAATTTTAAAGTTTAAATTTTCCTAGCAACAACAATCAACCTTTACAAATTCTCATTATGAGCCTTAGCCCTCTCCTCTTCCTCTTCTAAAACTTTTGTCATTCTTCTATACTCAGCATAACTAGTCTTATTTTTCCATGCCAATGAACTCAATTTAGAGATAATATTTTCCTTCTCATTCTCAAGATAATTTAAATCAAGCTACAGTATAGGGGAAAGGCCATTACTAGGAACAACCATTTTGTATCACATTTAGGCTTAATATAACATTAACGAGGGATAACCATAAAAATTTAAAACTAGGAAAACCTATGTTATTTTTATCAAACATTAATATAAGTCCCTAATAGAGTTGCCATTTTGTTGGTGACTGGGATGGGATACTTTAGTAGGATAATAATTTGAAAAATGATATTAGAGATTCTAGGAAATATTTAACAAGAATTTTATATCTCTATTCCCAGTAGAGTCATCATTTTATTGGTGAATCCAACTTATGATTGGGATGAGCTGAAGGATTTTCCTTTACTTATGGTTAGCCATCCTAGTTTAGTCACCAATTAACAAGGATTTATCAAATAATAAGAAACCCCTCCTACTCTTTAGGCTCTGCAAGACCTAGGTGGGTGAACCTCAATAATAGTTATGTATATTCAGCTAGTTTGAGATAAGTATTATAGAACAATAGATAACTCTCAAGATATATTACCCAAAAACATATACATGCTCTCAAAATTGGCTCTATTTTGGGTAAATGATGTTAATATTAATTTAAGAGTAGAAATAACTTGAACCTACAACTAACAATAAATTAATATGACTTTGTTTGTTCTTGATTCTAAAAACAAACATGGAAAACTCCAATAAGATCAATGCCTAAATCATAAGGCAAAATCTAAAACAAAATAATCCCTACATTCATGTAATAAAATGAACACTAATCACTAGGATCAAAACATTTATGCTTAACATAAATGAATCCACTCATATAACTGCAACATTATACTTATAAATCTCAAATATATATCTAATATCATAGTGGTTTGCATACATTATTTAACTTCTTCCTTGAAGAAGACCTGTGTGACAATCACAGTACAAGAAAATTATAGAGACAATCCAAATTATCCTTGATATTATTGATTTATATGAAAAATGGATACATAAAAGAGAGACAATGCTGCAATATTTTCACTGCATGGTATAAAACCAATTGAAACTGTTACATGAATACATATGTTTCTTGCAATCTTTCTACAACCCTAGGCTAAACATTTTCCATATTTACATGCATTATAAATAACAAATTTTAGAACCCTAAAAAATGGCCTTGGTATTCCTTTTATAATTTCAAGGAATGCAATAAGCTATGAGTCATTACAAATATTTCATTCTTGACTACCACTAGCTAGTTACATAAAAATGATTTCCCATGAAGTTTTTGCCTCTAGTTTTGTCTTCTAGTGAATATGATCGACTAGTTATAGGAGAAATCACAAGATCAAAGTGCTTCAAAGAAGTTAGAGTATCACCTTCGGAACCAACTAGGATTGTGATCCATTCCATTATAGAAAATAGGTGGTTGTTGATGTAGAGAATGTCAGAATACAATATTCTCACCATCTCTCCTCTTGGGCGATAACTTTGAAAATTTTAATTAAGGGGAAATGGATGGCTTCAATGCATTATGTTCTACCCCCACATCTATATATCCATTTGTATCCCACTTGCTAGGAACGATCTTAGTGGTAGCTAAAGAGATGGAAATTATTTACATACTACAGAGGAAGTTTGTAGCTACACTCAATAATTTTGATACCTCTCTAGCTACCTATGTCCATTTCAATACCTCTCTAGCTACAAGAAAGAGGATTAATAGGCTCATATGCATGGTCTTCATACATCTCCATCAACATGATTTCCTTAAATCATTTTATCTTGCATCACAACTCATATATTCCCTCTATAAATTTCATTCTCAATCCTTTAAACAAATAAACACTTTTCTTTTAATGAAAATTTTAAATAACGGAAGGCATATTTATCCATTTTCTTACCTCAAGAAATAGTTCACATTTTTTAAGTCTCATAATGGGGGCATCAAGTTATCATATCCACTGGAATAGTGATCTGACAATTGTGATATCTTCGTATCTGCATTTCTTCATTGCAAGAAACTCATCGGTAACTCAAAAAGTCTCAGCAGAAAATCTAGATGATTTCTTGATCTGTACATGAGATTTTATTCCTACAACACATCCATCAAATGTCACACACATTTTGAAAACTCTATCTATTTCCATTCCCTCTTAAATGCACTATCAAATATTCTTTGACAGCTTCCACCTAGCATTTTTTGCTTACATGGTGTCACATGGTAGTTAGTCACTAGATTGACTTATTTTGACCACACAACAATCATTAATGTTTTTCCCTTTAAATCACCCTATGCACCCATAGGCTACCATTTGAACTTGTTTTACATAGCGCGAGCATGCATGGATATCAAGTTGAATGTGGCTACACTAAAAAATTTATTGTTAGCATAACTGATGTAGTGATGCTAAGTGTTTCATTGATGAAGATTGGTACAGACTTAATGATAGGTAAATTAGTTATTAGTTTGTCATTGATGTCAACTAATTGACTTATTTTTTCCAGTATGTTACCAGACATTGTGTGAGTAGATCATGAGTTGCAATATGTTTCTGAAGTTGCTATTGTAATGGAATAATATGTTATGTGTTGTGATGCTAAGTTTGTAACCATGACTTTTAATATGAAGTATTGAGTGGGTTATGTCCGAATGAAATCAAACCAGGTAACTACTAAAATAGACAGTGACACACAATAAGTAATTTTAATGTTATCTCAAATTGGTAAAGTATTTGATGGATTGGTCATAGGATATAATTGATAGCAATTACTAGACACTATGTTGAGGATCGTGACTCATATTGGTGACTGGTGAAAATGGTTTAATGGACTACAAATGGTATTAATAGAATGAATAGGCAGACAAGACAAACTTCTTGAACAAGTAATGAAGATTTGTGAATCGGTGAAGAAATTTAAAGTGGAAATGGAATCGGTGATGTTTTTAGTAAAGTAGTAAGGTAGTTTCTTCATTTTTGGAAATTATTTGACATCACATTGCCTCAAATATGCATTTTAGGTGGATTCCTCAAGAAGTTTATTTTGGTCAAACAAGTTTTTGAAGATAGTTCAAATTCCAAGGTGAAATCCATATGGAAGCTGACGCGATTAGATAAAAATGATTTATGAGTTGTTAGAAAAATTGTGTCTTACCTAATGTGATCTAGATTGTTTGTATCTCAGATCTAGGATTTTTTTTAAGTCAATGGAAGAAAATCTATATATTAAAGAAATTTGAAAATGGAGTTATTTGTTGATTGCATTTTGCAGAAGGATTCGATGACAAAGAAAGTGAAGGAATCAACTGTGATCAAGCCAGGAAAGATTATAGTATGTGGATAAGATTTTTAGAACTTAATAGGATCTGATCATGTAGAGGTAGTGCAATTTCATAGATCATTTTTTATTTGTTTCTTTCTAACCATTATAACAATGAAATCCCTTAATAGCGTGGATCCTAACAGATATTTTTTGTGAATCCTCTAACAAGGTGGCATTCGTATTGAATTTTTAAAGTCCTCTAACAAGGCTTCTCCTAACAAGGAAAAGATCTTAACAAATCTAATGGAAAATCCCTTAACCAGGTAGCACCTAATAGTGCTTTTGTAAACCTTTGACAAGGTAAGCTCCCCATAGGGTGTATTCCAAAAGAGTATAGATTTAGTGTATCAAATCCCATAGTGGTTTTTCCCATTTAGATTTCCACGAGAAAAATATGGTGTCTTCATTGTGTGATTGATTATTTTTGGATGCATGATTTGAAATTTTATAGTTATATTAGTTGTTGTTAAATATTTTGATGCATAAAGTTTAAAGAGTTTGAAATCAGTGAATTTGGTGATTATTGATTCACCCCTTTCCTCTCAGTAATCAGACCTGTATTAACAATTGGTATCAGTGCCAAGTTCCCCTACTGATAAATCTTAATATCTTGAGGGAAAATATCTGAAGATGTATAGGAAGGAAGAACCTAAGTTCAAGAATTGGTTCATCTTACAACCAAGTATGTTCAACCTACTGGAACCCTAACTGATGAAAACATAAAGAGAAAGCTGGAGCATAACTCTGTAATGATATAAATAAGAAAGTTCTCTATCTAATGTTGATTTTGTAGATATCAAGGATATGGATGATGCTAAAGACATGTGGGACAAGTTGATAATAGTTTATGGCAGCTATATTCATATTCAAGAAGCAAAGTTGGATAGTCTTGAAGGAAAGTATGATGAAACAAGAATGTATGAAGGTGACAACATTTCTCAATATAGCTATAGGCTAAAGGAGGTTTTTGTTGCAATCAAAGGAGATGGTGGACAACTTGAAGAAGATGATGTGGTAAGTAAAATCTTGAGGATCCTACTACCACATTATTCTATTAGAGTCCATTCTATACAAGAATTGAGATCTATTAATCCTACAAATGTGACTCTAGATTCCTTGGTTGGAAATCTTACTTCTTTTGAATTAAGTAATTTTGATAACAATATACCTAGAATAGAATCTTCTTTCAAAGCCTCCCTAACCATTGGTTCATCAAAGAAAGGAAAAGAAGTCTCTAATGGTTCTAAAGGATATCATGATTACGACTCTATCTTGTCTAAGGAAATAGAACAAGAAGAGTTAGAGGCACTGCTAGCAAGGAGATTACCTAGAGGAAAATGAAAGTAAAAAGGAAAACTTCCCTTAAAATGCTTTTCATGTAACAAAACTAGTCATATTGCATCTACATGTCCTAACAATGACATGAAGGATAAGCTCAAGAGATTTAGGAACTTCAAAGACAAGAGCAAAAAGGCATGTTACCTAGCAAAAGGAGTGACTGATGAAGAATCAAATGGAAGAGATGATGAGGAAGAGATAGTATTTGTTGTAGACAAAGAAGAACCCGCACCTAGTGTAGATGGAGATATTGAGGAAAAATCATTGATTTCAAGCATGAATTGCAATAATGATTGGATAATAGATAGTGGGTGTACACATCACATACCGGTGACAAAATAAAATTTATTTCAATGGAGGAATGTGATGGAGGAGCACACAGATTCAGTAATGGTTCTCCATGTGTGGTAAGAGGTAAATGTTCAATAGCACTTAACGATAACACTAATTGTGATGATGTTTATTGGATTGATGGATTAAAGTATAACCTATTAAGTGTTTCTCAGTTAAATAACAAAGGTTTTAGATTGGAATTTAGTAATGGTGTTTTCAAGATCTTAGGAAACTCTAGAGATTTGATTTCTATTGATGAATAGACTAGAGGTAACCTATTCTGATTGAACTCTACTAATAAACACTGCTTGTTTGCTAAAGTTAAAGATTTTTAGTTGTGGCATAAAAGATTTTGTCATGTTAATTTTGATAATCTAGTAAAGGTCAGTAAGTTCTTAGAGGTATACCTACTTTAGCTAAGCCTGATAATGCTATGTGTAAGGGGTGTCATTTGGGAAAGTTGACTATTTTTGTCTTTACTAGTAAAGTCTATTCGTCACAGATCATTCTTGACCTTGTACACATTGATTTGTATGCACTGATGAGAACTCGGAGCTACTATGGAGATAAGTACTTTATCTTGTTTTTTTTTTATTACTCAAGAATTATGTTTGTTATGTTTTTGAAGGATAATTTTGATTCATTATATATGTTTAAAGTGTATAAAGAAAGAGTTGAAAAAGAAGCAGGTAAAGAACTTAAGTATCTCAAATACGACAGAGGAGGTGAGTTTACTTCTCAAGAGTTAACAAAATTTTGTGAAGAACATGGAATCAAGAGACAAATGTCAGCACCAGGGACACCCCAAAAAAATGGAATTGTAGAGAGAAGGAACATATCCATAATTGACTGTGCAAGAACTCTTTTGATACAAAATGGAGTTGCTCAAATCTTTTGGAGAGAAGCTATAAGTATTGTTGTCTATACTTTGAACTAGGTACAACTTAAGAAAGGTACAAAAAAAACACCTTATGAGTTGTGGTATGGTCATACTCCTAGTGTTAGTTATTTGAAAAAATTTGGAAGTAAATGTTACATAAAGAAGGATGAACAAAATGGTACATTTGATTCTCAGAGTGATGAAGGGATATTTCTAGGATATTCTACTAGAAGTAAATCTTATAAGTGTTTGAAAAAATGTACCAACAAGACTGTTGAAAGTGAAAATATTAGAATTGATGGGTTTTCTAAGAAAAATGAGGAAGATAGCAAGAAGGAACTGAAAGACTATGACAAGTTTGTTTATGTTCAACCGGTGGGTCCAGATACATTACCATAGATAAATGAACCGGTGAATGATGATGAAGGTAACCAAAGAATAGAATAGGTACTCCCAATTTATGTGAAACTTAATCACTCTCAAGATCAGATTATTGGGGATAAAAATGTTGGAGTGATGTCAAGGAGTAAGTTAAGGGAAAGTACTTGTTTACTATCTGAATTAGAACTAAAAAATGTTAAATATGTTTTGGAAGATAATGATTGGGTTAAGGCTATGAAAGAGGAATTAGATCAAATAGAGAAAAATAAAACATGGACTTTAGTACCCAAGCCTACTGACAATAATGTTATAGGTACTAAATGGATCGTTAGGAATAAGTTGAATGAGAAAGGAGAAGTAGTCAGAAACAAGGTAAGGCTAGTTGGCAAAGGGTATGCACAAGAAGAAGGAATGGACTATGGTGAAACCTTTTCACTTGTTGCTAGACTTGAATGTGTAAGGATACTTTTGGCATATGCTACTTATAAAGCCTTTAAGGTATATCAAATGGATGTAAAATATTCTTTTCTAAATGGTGTGTTAGAGGAAGTATACATTGAACAACTTGAAGGTTTTGCTATTGAAAAAGGTAAAGACGTGGTATGTAAATTACTTAAATAATTTTATGGACTAAAAAAATATCCAAGGGCATGGTATGAAAGGCTACATGCTTATCTTATTCAGATTGGTTTCATAAGAACTAGTGACAATAGTAATGTATATCTAAAATCTGAAAGTGAGGACAGGATATTAATTGCTGAAATGTTTGTTGATGACATAATATTTGGTGGAAATGAAGCATTGAGAAGGTCATTTCTAGAAGAAATGAGGAAGGAATTTTAAATCTCAATGATATGAGAAATAAAATTATTTATTGGTCTTCAAGTACAATAGATGAAGAAAGGGATATATATTAGTCAATCCAAGTATGTGAAGGAGATTTTGAGAACTTTTGGCATGGATGACTCAAAACTAGTGGGAAAGCCTATGGTCACAGGCTGAAAATTATCTTAGGATGAATCCAAAGAGGTAAATGAAACTCTATATAGATCCATGATCGGTAAGTTGCAATATGTTGTTGACAATAGACCAAATATTGCACAGGTTGTTGGTATTGTTGCAAGGTTTTCCTCAAATCCAAAGGACTCACATATGGTTGCAGTGAAAAGGATCTTTAGATATCTCAAGGGGAATGGAGATTATGGTCTATGGTATGGTAAGGATGGATATTTTTCTTTTAATGTGTCTACTGATGTAGATTGGGTAGGTAATATTGATGATAGGAAGAGCACAAGTGGTGGAGCATTCTTTCTTAGTGAAAGATTAGTCTCCTAGACTAGTAAAAAGAAGAATTATATTTCTTAATCTACTATGGAGGCAGAGTATGTTGTTGCTACTATTAATTTTCAGCAAGTGATATGGATAAAATAGATTCTTGAGGGAATTCATGAGAAGGTCATAGAACTAGCTATTATCTATCGTGATAATACTAGTGTAATAAACAATTCCAAGAATCCAATGATGCACTCAAAGACAAAGCACATTGAAATAAAATATCATTTTCTAAGAGAACAAGTACAAGAGAAGGAGGTCAGGCTTGACTATGTGCCTACTAAAGAAAAAGTTTCTCATATATTCACCAAGCCATTACCAAAGGATATGTTTGTGTATCTTAGAGGTAGATTAGGGGTTATTCCCCTATCTGAAATTAATTATAGGATGATGTTGATTGCATCAGTTCATATGTGTTTATCAGGATATCATGTGTATGGATTGATGTAGAGGTGGACTACTCCATAGGGGGAGAATTCTTAGTACGATGTTGTGATACAATGATGAATAAAGAACAAGAAAAGAATAGTCAAGTATAATCAAAGATGACTGAATGACTAGACAAATTTGGCATTGTTGTCAAAGGGGGAGAATATGCATTATAAAGGGAGAATATTTATGAGCATAAGAGAAGAACATATAGGATGAGATGAAAGGGGGAGTATATGCAGGTGATGAATTAGTATGACAGAGTGAGCATATGTATGATTAGAGGTATAGACAAAAGTGGAAATATTTTATAAAAGTCAATAAGAGGATTTTCATGAGAGAGACATAGTGATGCCAAGAAGAACTTAGAAATTAAGAGGAGAAGATAAGAGTGTTGTCATCAATGCCAAAGGGGAAGATTTTTAGCATAACTAATGCATTGATGCTAAGTGTTTCACTATTTAAGATTGGTATAGATTTAATGACATGTGAATTAGTTATTAGGTTGTCATTGATGTCAACTGATTGACTTAGTGTTTTCAGTATGTTACCAGACATTGTGCGAGTAAATCATAAGTTGTAGTATGTTTCTAAAGTTGTTATTCTAATGGAAGAATATGTTATGTGTTGTGATACTAAGTTTGTAACTGTAAATTTTAAAATGAAGTATTGAGTTGGTTATGTTTGAATGAAATCAAACCAAGCAACTGCTAAAACAAATAATGACAGACAATAAGTGATTTGAATGTGATCTCAAATCGGTAAATTATTTGATGGATCAGTCATAAGATATGATTGATAACATTTATTAGATATTATTTTGAGGATCACAACTCATATTGGTGATTGATGAAAATGGTTTAATGGACTTGAAGTGGTATTAACAGATTGAATAGGTAAATAAGACAAAGTTCTTGAATAGGTAATGAAGATTTGTGAATCAATGAAGAAATTCAAAGTGGCAATGGGATCGGTGATATTTGTAGTTAAGTAGTAAGGCAGTTCCATGATTTTTGGAAAGTGTTTGACATCACTTTCTCAAGATATGTATTTCAGGTGGATTTTTCAAGAAGTTTCTTTTGGTCAAACAAGTTTTTGAAGATAGTTCAAATTCCAAGGTGAAATCCATATGGAAGCTTACATGATTAGAGAAAAAAAATTATGAGTTGTTAGATACATTGTATCTTACCTAATGTGATCTGTATTGTTTGTATCTCAAATCTAGGGTTTATTTTAAGTTGGTGGAAGAAAATCTATATATTAGAAAGTTGAAAAAGGAGTTATTTGTTGATTGCAAATTGTAGAAGGATTCGGTGACAAAGAAAGTGAAGGAATCAAGTGCAATCAAGCCAGGGAAGATTATAGTATGTGGAGAAGAGTTTCAAAACTTAATAGGATCTGATCATGCAGAGGTAGTGAAATTTCACACATCATTTTTATCTATTGCTTTATAACCATTGCAATAGTGAAATCCCTTAACAAGGTGGATCCTAATAGATCTTTGTTGTAAATCCTCTAACAAGGTGGCATTCATATTGAATTTTTAAAGTCCTCTAACAAGGATTCTCCTAACAGGGAAAATATCCTAATAGGTCTAAAGGAAAATCCCTTAACTGGGTAGCACCTAATAGTGCTTTTATAAACCTTTAATAGGGTAAGATCCTCACAATACATATTCCAGAAGAGTACAGATTTAGTGGGTACAAACTCCCACTATGGTTTCTCTCATTTAGGCTTCCACAAGAAAAATATGGTGTCTTCATCAAGTGTGATTGATTATTTGTGGATGTATGCTTTGAAATTTTCTAGTTATATTAGTTGTTGTTAAATGTTTGGATGCATAAAGTTTAAAGAGTTTAAAATTGGAGAATTTGGTGATTACTGATTCACCCCTTCCCTCTTAGTAATCAGACCTCTATTAATAGTTCTACCCTATGGAAATATAAAATACCATCCAATATGACCACCACGGGGATTTAGGGTATACACCTTTACTATACAAATGTTATTCATAATGACTGCCCCACAAGCCCACACTATACTAGATTTAGAGAAATAAGACATTATGGGGATGTAGGGTATGCATACGCTTGTGTATTATTATGGTCTAATTAACCTCCCATACACCCTTAGGTTACATCTGACACTTGGGATAATAGTCATGGGGATGTGGGGTCTCTTTACTGCATTCAGTCCTTTTGTTTTTCACCACCCCCAGGCTTGCAATACACACTTGGAATTTGGTTTGAACATTACAGGGGTGTAGGGTCCACCATTTTCATTATTTCTCAAAGGATCTAGTACCCACACACCCTCATGTCACCTATTTATTCTTGAACATCCATTTTGAGGGTGAGGGGACTACGTCACCTCATCTAAATGCAACCCTTCCTACCCACACACTAGGATTATATTTCTTGATCACCCTCGTAGGGACACAAGGAAATAACATATGGTTTCTAAGCTTGACCCCGCTCACCCGCATGACACTTAGGATACCTTTAAATTGAATCTTGCAGGGGAAAAAACAAAATAATGAGGCCAAACAAAAGGGTACAAAAACTGGTCAAGGCGGTAAAAATTAAGGGTTGTACATAAAGGGGGCCAATTTCCTTATGTCTAAACACTGATCCAAGTAGTCAAATTTAAAAAATAACATGGTACACTAAGGCATGAGGGGTGCATACTTAACCAATTTTTAATCTGGCAACATCCCTCCAAAACTTATATGCAACCCTACCCAAGATACAATCTAGTTTTGACAGTCTTGACATGATGGATGATCATCGATTATAGGAAATAATAACTCAGCCAAAATAACTCTGGACAGAATAACCTGGCCACAATAACCCAAGGAAAAAATAATCCAAGGTCATAATAACCCAATCCAAAATAACCCGCAGTCAAAATAACCCCATAAGATTATAGAGAAAGGAAAACAAAATTTATAAATTACAAGTATATTTCTAAAAAAAAAAATTATTCAAATTTTCAATTCAAGTGTCAAATTATGAGCAATACCTCTTATATAATGTAAAATATTATTATTGTCATAACCATCAACTAGTCTTTTTAGTCTTTCTTTGAGTTCATGGTATTTTTTCCTACTTGGTTGTGTAGTGTGTCCAGCCATATATTTCTCTATTTTATTCTCTTGGAGACCCTATTCTTTTTTCACTTCTTTGATGAATTTCTAGATTTAGTTATGTGATGATTGAAGAAATTCACTAAATCCTCTATGCCATCCCTCAATAGAATTATTGGTTTTGGGAAGATCATCTTGAATAGATGAATAGCAGTTCCACATTATGATTGGAAACTTGGGTGACCATCTATTGCCTCTTCTAGTTAGTCTTCCAATCCATGTGTCTTCAAAATAATCAATTATGGGTTGCAAAGTCTCCTCATGCTCTATATAATAAGGAGATTCTAGAAGTGTTTTGAATGCATTGATTACATATATCTAAGGCACAAAAGCTAATGCAACAAGTTTTTTGATCTCAAATGAAAATACTTCATTGATGTTGTAACATGTTTGTAGACCTTCTTCTTGAACTTTCCACCACAAGCACTGAGAGAAATGGAAAAAGCATCCCCGAATAGTGACATTTGGAAAAATTTCAAAAATAGCTCCCTTGAAACCTAATTCAAAATCAATAAGTAAGTTTTTGGGTTTAGATCAGGTTACATTTGTTTTAATTTTCCAAGTACTCATGTATAAGTGGATCTTGTTTTGTTGGTCATAAGAATATAGATGAGTGGAAATATTGCATCATTTTTCAAGCCATGAATTGTGTACAACTGCTGAAAAATACTTGGTACTATTTTAAATGTACCATCACTAAACCAATTTTCAAATTCTTTTAGTAATTACAAATTTTGTGTGGTGGTGAATATTAAAAAATGATTCTCATCATTACTGTCATGAAAAAGAAACTTTCCCCCTCTATTGTTAATTGTATATTCAATTGGTAAGATGTTTTAAGGCTATTGTAGGGATATATAATGGATATATGGTCTAAAAAAGACCTAAATATCCTATATGGTGCCTCACAATCCATTTTTTAGCATACTAACTTGATCTAAAATGACCATGGGTTATTTTGTCCATGGGTTATTTTGACCATGGGTTATTTTGACCATGGGTTATTTTGACCATGGGTTATTGTGACCCTGGGTTATTGTGTCCTTGGGTTATTATGGTAGGGTTATTGTGTCTAGGATTATTTTGGTCAGGTTATTATGTCTAGTTACCATGATCATCCATTTGCATTTTAGACTTCATATCATGCTATCATGGTGACATAATACAATCATATTGATTAAAGTTGAATCATGGACATATTGTGTAAGTTTCTATTTCCTAGCATTGTGGCAATGGGAGTAGAGTTCACTAGTGATAAGAGCTAGTCAAATAGTGACAGACATATCAAGAGACTTTATAAACTACATATCATCACATTATAGTTCAAGGATAATGCTAGATCTTTCACAAGTATGGGTATAAAGGTTGAAGACTAGCTTTTGAATAATAACATCTATGATTTACCAATCTTAAATAATCAAAGTTTTTATAGATGACTATGGAAATAATCATATCTAAAGTTTGAAGTGTGTGGAAGTTCTAAGGTTTGTTATCAATTTTGGTTCTATTGAAAATGACTATCCCAATTGATTGATAAAGGAGGAATATGATAGTTCAATGGGAAGTTGCAAATGGTTGTGCAAACTATCACCTCGTAGGGGAAGATGAAAAATACATTTGTATCTTTTCATGAGTGTGTATGGGTGTTGACAATGTATGTATCTACAAAATGAGTGTGAAGATGATAGGTCAGATTGAGAAGATTAGAATGTGTAAACTAGATTAGTAATGAGAAAATAATAGTTTTGAACATAATGATAATGTTTTTATCTATAAAATTTTTAAGGAAGAACATAAAATGTATATCATGTTTATTGGTACAGATTGTATGAACGTCGATCAGTGGTGGTCATAAGAGTTTGAGAGATAGAATTCTTCTTTTTTGTAAATGCATATGTGTAGTAGAATATTAATGATATAATTGAAAGTGTAATTGTGAGGTGATGGCTTTTGAATCTTATCATGTTCATAGACAAGAGTTTGTAACAAATTAAAAAAATTTGTGACAGGGTTATGATTGTAGGTTTGGATGAGGGTACAAGGTGTTAGGTTATGATGATTATATTATTGTGAAATAGAGTGTTCATGTTTCTATTTTTTATTTTATTTTATTTAGAGATTTTGTGAAGGTTTGGTGCTCCTTGAATTGGGTTCTTCTAAAGTCTATAAGGGGTGGATTCTCCTTGGGGTGGGTGCTCCTAAAACCTTGTAAGGGGTTAGTGCTCCTAGAGTTGGTGCTCTAAATTTTTAGTCAGTGAAACCTAATAATATTACCTTTCATAGTATTTTTTCAACCTTGAAGGGTTTTCCACTCAAACTATTATGTAATTTTTTATTCTTAATGTGCCTCCTATGTTTTTTTGATGAAAATGTGTCTTAGTGGTTTATATTGGATTTATGATCTTTTATATGCCTTGAAGTTACAATGTTGAAATATTATATTATAAAGTTAGATTTTTTTGGATCATTGATTCACCCCCCTCCCCCCTAGTGGTCCTAGTATTCCAACAAGTGGTATCAGATCAATGCTCCCTTTAATAAGTCTATGTTGGATTAATAATGGAAAGTTAAGTACTGAGAGGGGAGCGATGAATCAATACTTCAAAAAAATTTATCAACTATTCTAATCATTTACCAAATTACAAAATTTTATTATCTCATCATAAAACATAGAAATTAAAACATAAAACATAACTCATAATAGCATGGTTTTTGGTCTCACAAAAACCCTTGGTCGAAGAGAAAAACTATGGTGGGGATGGTACCCACAATCCTTCACTACTACAATAAAAAGGTTGCTTAGTTAGAGCTAAAAAATTTAGCTACTTTTGATAGCTTAATCATGCTAAGAGTACATACCCTGTTAGGAGTAAAAAAGACTTATGCAGTCTACCTTGCTAAAGGATTTTACAATCTCTAATCTAAGAGATGTACCATGTTAATGGATTTACAAAATAAGACCTATTAGGGCCTACCTGATAAAGGGATTTTACAACTCTGATTAAAATACAATTCAATACTAATATGTTTGTAGTAATGCATCAATAAATGCTTGTTCAGACTCAATGTTCTCAATTACATTTTACCTCATTCTATATTTCAATCACAATTCAACTTCATTACTCGGTAGCCTCAAATCTTATTCACATTCATATTTCTACTCTAACTATTCTATTACTCGATAGATTGTCTACACTTCATCACCTTCACATTCTTCTCTGATTGATCATCACCCTCTCTCTAACTCTCTCTCTCTGATCTTCATAAACTATTCTGACACAAGGCAGGGAGCAAGAGGGGCCAAAGGATGGAACACCCTAATGATCCAAGCCTACAACACACATGCAGAAGCAACAAACAACAATAGTGAGAGAGAGAATGCCAAATCATGCATATATTATCATCAATGAAATCATACATGTTAGGCTGTAAGGCCTTCTTGGTTATGGCCTGATATTACAATGAATCTCAGAAGTCATCAAACATACAAGGATCTTCTACAAATCTCCAATCTAATGTCTACTATCTTCTATCAAAAATTGACTCCCTAAACTACAACCAAACAACTACATTTATATAAGAAGCTACCGAGCTGAGTCGGCCTTCAGATCCACAATCAACGGAAGTAACAGTCCAATTTTGGACCACACACTTCCCAATGATGGATTCCAACATTAAATCTGTGATCCAATATAAATGCACAAGTTGGCCACAACAAGAAACAAAACTAGACACATCGGTAAGCACGATCACCAAGCAACAGACAGACAATGTCGAGAGCTAGTGAAATAATTGACCACACTCAGTAACCAAAGGAAACCAACCAACTACCGACCAACTTAGTCAAAGAAAGAACTGAGCAACATAGATAAACTCCAAATTGTTTTTGGTGACATAGGATTGCCAAGGACCTAAGATGCTCCTGCATTAGACACCTGGGGTTAATTTGAAATGATTCTCTGAATCATTTGGTAGGTCTAGTCTGAGCTGCATCCAACTTAGACTGTGAAATCCATGAACTATATTCCATTGGTCTATTCTTCCACTTAACCAAATATTCCATATACTATTTTCCTCTTGTACTTTTGCCAACTCTTTCCTTCAAAATCTGTTCCATTTCATCATTCTGCTTCTTAGGATATTCTGTCAAAACTATCACTTCTTCATCAGGTTCATGATACTCATACAAATCAGCAATGTTGAAAATTGGTGATATGTCCATGTCATCAGGTAACTCAATTTCATATGCATTTCCACCGTCAAATCTCCTCAAAATCTTGCAAGGTCCAAACTTCTTCATCTTCAGCTTCCCATATGTTCCAACAGGAAATTGGCTTTTCTTCAAATGAACCATCACCAACATCAAAAATTTTATGTCTTCTTGATCTATCAACTCTGTCATTATATTTCTGATTACTATCTTCCAGCTTTGGCTTCACATCCTCATGCAATGTTTTCATGTACTCAGCAAATTTTACTCCTTCAGCACTTTTCTTATTCTCATCAGCAATGTCTCTCAAATCAGATATTCCTCTCAATTGTGTGCCATTCACAATCTTAAATGGTTTCTTTCCAGTACTCCTATTCATTGAATTATTGTATGCAAACTCTTATTGTGCTAACATAGAATCCCAATTACTCGGTGTGTCTCCAACTAAACATCTCAAAAGATTTCCCAAACTTCTGTTCACAACTTCAATTTGTCCATCAGTTTGTGGGTGAAATGTAGAACTATATTTCAACTCAATGCTAAATTTCTTCCAAAGTGTTTTCCAAAAATATCCAACAAATTTACTATTTCGGTCAGAGATAATACTCCTTGGTAATCCATTCAATTTGCAATTTCCTTAAAGAAAAGATTTTCTATATGTACTGCATCTAATGTCTTTCTACAAGGTATAAAATTTTCCATCTTAGAAAATCTATCCACAACAACAAATATAGAATCATTACGTCTTACTATCTTCGGTAAGCCAAGAATGAAATCCATACTGATGTCAATCCAAGGTTTCTCAAGAATAGAAATTGGTGTATGCAATCCAGTATTCTAACTTACTCCTTTTGCAAATTGACAAATTCCACAAATTTTCACAAATTTCTGAACATCTCTATACAACTGCGGCCAAAAGTACTTCTCCTTAAGTAAATTCCATGTTTTATCAATCCCAAAATGTCCAGCCAAACCACTACTATGTTTCTCTTTTATCAAATTAGATCGCATTACTCCCCTCGGTATACACAACTAAATACCTTTAAACAACATACCTTCCTGAATAAAATATTCATCCCATTTAGTATCTTGTTTATCTAGAATAGGTGATCTACACTTTCTCCATGGCTCAAAAAAATTAGGGTCATTTTCATACAAACCTCTCATCTCATCAAAACTAAGAACTTCAATTTTCATCTCGGTCATCAAAGATCTTCTTCTACTCAATGCATCAACAACTCAGTTAGTGACTCCACTCTTATGCTTTATCACAAATGTATAACTCTACAAATACTCAACCCATTTCATATGTCTCTTATTCAACTTATTTTGACTACCCAAATACTGTATAGCCTTATGATCAGTATATAACACAAATTCACTTGGTATCAAATAATGTCTCCATTTCTTCAGTGCTTGAACAATAGCATATAATTCTTGATAATACACAAAATATTTCCTTCTAGCATCATTCAACTTTTCACTAAAGAAAGCAATAGGTTTACCTTCTTGACTCAACATAGCTCCAATTGCACTTCCACTTGCATCACATTCCACTTGAAATACCTTAGTGAAATTAGGTAATGCCAAAATAGGTAATTCAACACCCTTCTACTTCAGGGTCTCAAAACTTTTATCAGCTCCATGTGTCCACTTGAATTCTCTTTTGTCTCCTCTCATAGTCTCAATCATAGCATTACAAATTGAATTGAAATTCCTTATGAACTTTCGATAAAAACTTGGCAAACCATGAAATGATCTTACCTCACTAGCATTCACAAGTGTAGGCCAATTCAAAATAGCTTCAACCTTTTCAAGATCCATCTTCAAACCATCAACTAAAATAACAAATCCCAAATACACAATCTCTTCTTTCATGAATGAACACTTTTTCAGATTTATCAGTAACTTTTCCTCTTTCAGTCTCTGCAAAACTTGTCTAACATGCAACAAATGTTCTTCTCTGGTCTTACTAAATATTAGAATATCATCAAGATATACAATCACAAATTTACCCAAGAATTTCTTCAAAACTTCATTCATCAACCTCATAAAAGTACTCGGTGCATTAGTTAAACCAAAAGACATAACCAACCACTCATAAAAACCTTCCTTTGTTTTGAAAGCAGTCTTCCATTCATCACCTTCTCTAATTCTGATATGATGATACCCAATTTTCAAATCAATCTTTGTGAAATACTTTGCTCCAGTCAAACTGTCCATTATATCATCCATTCTCGGTATAGGAAACCTATACTTCACTGTTATCTTATTGATTGCTCTAGAATCAGTACACATTATCCATTCTCCATTCTTCTTTGGTGCCAATACAATAAGTACTACACAAGGACTCAAACTTTCTTTGATCAAACCTTTCTCCAGCAACTCTTGAATCTATCAGTTCAATTCCTGATTCTCGGTAGGTGTCAATTGATGAGGTGCCTTATTCAGTAAACTAGCTCCAGGGATTAGATCCATACAATGATCAATACTTATTTTCGATGGAAAACCATTAGGTGCATTATCAGAAATGATATCACTGTACTTGGTGAGTAACTTATCAATCTCCTCAGGGACATTATCCTATGTTTTCTTACTCAACTTATTAGGAATCACATCAAAACATACAACAATCCTCTTCAAAGAGTTAACAAAATTTCTTCCTTCCATCAAAAAAACTTTCATAGATGTGCAATTATTACTAACAGGTTCTTCCATCAATGGTAACAAAATTTATTTCCTTCCATCAGCCACAATAGTATACTTATGCAATCTCCCATCATATATAGCATGTCTATCATATTGCCAAGGTCTACCCAACAAAATATGACAACAATCCATAGGCATTATATCACATAACACCTTATCATAGTAGTTTCCAATCTTCAAACTCACATAACATTGTTCACTTACCAGGAGTGTATGCTCATCTTTGATCCATGAAATTTGATAGGGCTTCGGATGTACCAACCTTTCCAACTATAATTTTGTGACCATCTCTTCAAATTCCAAGTTCTCTGAGCTACCATTGTCAATGATTACCTTCCAAACTTTTTTAGAAACTCTACATCTAGTCTTGAACAAAATTTTCCTTACCAAAACTTCCTTCTTTCTTTCATTCCACAATTCTCTCCTTACCATCAAGTTATTTTCTTTCTTAGGTTCATTCGGTGACTCTTCTTGCACCAAAGCATTCCTATTGCTACCAGCCTTCTTACTAGCTTGTGTACATTCAAAAGCTATATGTCCTTCATCTCCACAATTATAATAAGTTCCTCGAAAACTTCCTCTACCATAACCACCTCGGTAGTTACTGCCTCTGCCTCTAGAACTTTCACCTTTCCACTCGGTCTTGCCTTTGTCCAGATTTGTCTTTTCTGGTTTAGATCTACCATTTTCACCATTAGATCTACCTCTTCCTCTAGGGAATCTACCACCATGACCTCTTTGTCTTTTCTCATGTCTCTTGTTCAATTTCTCCTCAGCCTTTAAAGCAAATTGATAAGCCTCTTCAATGTTCTCCAACTTGACCATACTAATTTCCTCTTGGATGGAAACTCTCAAACCATTCAAGTATATGTTGATTCTTTCCACATCATCTTCATCATGTCTAGATCTGATATCTAACCTATAGAATTCCTTAGTATATTCTTTTACCGAGCTATCTTTCTATCTCAAACTTTGCATTCACCGAACTAGCTTAATCTGATAATCACAGGGTAAGAACTTTCCTTTCAACTTATTGACCATTTTACTCCATACCTTGATTTTTTCTTTTCCTTTCCTCTTTCGATCCAATTGCAGATGTTCCCACCATAAGGATGCATGACTTTTCAACTTTGTGCTTGCAATCTTCACCTCTTATCCTCGGGGATATTTTCATATTCAAAATACTTTTCCATATCGGTGATCCAATCCACCAATTCATCAGAATCCAACTTTCCACCATACTCAGGAGGATTGAAATGTGGTGTTGACTTCAGACTTGTCAAAGCCTTCAAAAATATTTCTTTGACTTGATCCATAATAGGAGAAGGTTTTGCATTCACCTATTCTTCTTCAATTTCATCATCACTAACATGTTCAAGATGTATGCCTCTTCTCTAGGTTGTTTCTACTACTTCTAACATAGCAGCAATCTACCTTAGCATATCTGCCAATCCTAGATCTACATCTCACCTCCCATGAACCATCTTGACAACCCTCTACAATTGTAGGTCAGATCGCAATCTGCTACCCCACAACAATTCAACTAGGGCTTCAAGAGGAACCTACAAAACTAGATCCACAGAACTAGATCAAGATCTAACCTGGCTCTGATACCACCTAACGCAAGGTAGGGAGTAAGAGGGGCCAAAGGATGGTGCACCCTAATGATCCAAGCCTACAACACACATGTGGAAACAACCAACAACAATAGTGAGAGAGAGAATGCCAGATCATTCATATATTATCATCAATGGAATCATACATACCAGACTGTAAGGCCTTCCAGGTTACAGCCTGATATTACAATGAATCTTAGAATTCCTCAAACATGTGAGGATCTGCTACAAATCTCCAATCTAATGTCTACTATCTTCTATCAAAAACTGACTCCCTAAACTATAACCAAACAACTACATTTATACAAGAAGCTACCAAGCTAAGTCAGCCCTCACATCCACAATCAATGAAAGTAACGGTCAAATCTAGGACCACATGCTTCCCAATGATGGATTCCAATATTAAATCTATGATCTAATATAAATGCACAAGTCGGCCACAATAGGAAACAAAACTAGACCTGTCGGTAAGCACGATCACCAAGCAGCAGATAGACAATGTCGAGCACTAGTGAAATAACTAACCACACTCAGTGACCAAAGGAAACCAACCAACTCGGTCAAAGAAAGAATCAAGCAACACAGAAAAACTCCAAATTGTTTTTGGTGACACAGGATTTCCAAGGACTCGAGATGCTCCTGCATCATATTCCTTATATACTTGATCTGGAAGCAGTGGAAATGTTCTAGATTCTTCTCCTTAAATGATGCTACTATTGGTTTCATTTCCAATGTATATATTCCACTTAATATATATTGGTGTATCTTACCTTGTAATCAGGTGCAATCATCTTTGTTTATATCTCCAATGTTTTAACAAACAATCTTCTTGAAATCTGTAAAATGTGTTATGCTCGGTGTCCAGATTTAATGTATCTATTATAATATGTTATGTTGGATTGTATTACTCGATAACACATTTTTTTCTTTCTCGATAACATGTACTCTTGGTTCGTTAACTATCTTGCAATGCTTGGTGCCTTCCTTTCTCTTCTCAGTAACTATCACTCATTTTCCTTTACCAAAATTGTCTCTGCCTTTATTGACTTCTCAATTTGTTTTACCGATTAAGTCCTATGACTCCTTTCACTGACTAAATTTGACAATGCAATATGACTTTAAAAAAACTAATGATAATAAAATAAATCTTTAGGAGTATCAATCTAATCCACTTGGGTTGTTATTGGTAGAAGGAATAACATGGGTAAGAAGTGTAGGAACAAGAATATGAAATATTTGTCTAAAAAGAAAGGGTTGTCTAATATGTAAGCTATTGATATTTTTTCTAATAATATGGATTCTTAAGAATGTTATGCAAATATTTTTTATGAGACTCAAATTGTGCTAGGTATAGATAAGTATCAGGCTGATCAAGAATCAAGTGAAGAGGAACGAGTGGTTGATCTTCAAGGAAAACTTCTTGCTTCCATAGATGTGATCAAGAATCTTAAAAGAGAAAATCAAGATCTCAAGGTATTTCTACAAGAAAGCATCAAGATCAATAAAGTTGTAGTACAAAATTATAATGAATCTAAGAATATTGTTGAATTTTTAGATGGTCAAGTTTTTGAAAGAAAAAAGGGTTGAAGAAGAAATAGGAGTTAGATTAAAAGACAAGGATGAGTTGTGTAAAAAGTTAGAAAATGAAGTTATTTCTTTGAAAAGAGATTTAGAGGATGATTCCTTGTTAAAGGAACAAACCCTTAAAGACAACATGATTATCAATCTAAAATTGAAATTGAAGAATTTAGGACAATAGATGTAAAAAAATATGATTTGGAAGTTAAAAAGATTGAGTGTCAAAAACTTGAAGGAGAAGTAGTTGATCTAAGTAAATATCTTGAAAACATTCAGACATTTGAAGAGAGTACTAACTTGATGAAAGAGATGTTGGATAAAAACAAGCATTCCAAAGATCCTATTGGCTTAGGATTTGAGGAATGGAAAATTTCTAGAGTTAAAGATGAATCTAAGCATGATATAGTATTTTAATTGCGGATGGAAAGAACTTTAAGGTTAGAGAAACCTCCAGGAGGAAAATTGATCTGAACTATCATGTTGTTGGCCCTGAGTTCAAAGACAAGAAGAAATTAGAGAATGAAGTTGATAATAATAAAAAAACCAAAGGAATCAACAAAGAAGTAAGAATAATTTCTTTCAAATTCACCAGATCTTCACCCTCTTAGCATGAACAATCAATGAGGTAAAATTATTCTTTTCAAGGTTATTGTTATTACAGTCACAATTTTGGACATAAGTTTGCAAATTATAGAATGACTACAAGAAGGTCTACAAATTCTATTATAAAGAGTATGTTTTTTAGAAAAATATGAATATAAGATGTTATGCATGTGATAATGTTTGACATAAAGCATATTCTTGCAAAAATAGTTGTGAAAAATTACATAGGGATCACAATAGGAAGAAAGGATTTACAATAATTTGGGTAAGAAAACTAGACCTAGAGAAGAAAGAATATGTGCTTGTGCATAATGCACAAGAGACATCAATGAAAGAATAAAGGATGGAATGCATTCAGGGGGAGTACAAATTATCCATCTTCATCCCTGAGTTGAGTGAAAAGATTTGTAGAAATTTTATTTGTGTTAGTAGACACATCATTATGGAAGCCCCTAGCCATTGAATTAGTAGCATTATTTCTTTGTTTATACTATCTTTTAGAACAAAGTATGATAGGTGAATTATGTAGAGAGTTAGAGAATAGTAAAAATTTATTATACTAATCAAGAAAGTACAGTTAGATAAGTGAAAAAAGGTAAAAAATTATGTCATATAATACAGTCAAGTGATAGTGATTACTATCACTAAGCTAAAATAGTGCTACAAAGTTCATATACGGTATTTTCTTGATAATCTCTGGGAACAACAAGATATTCACTGAGGTATGAAAGTTGGTGTCAAAATGAAAAAGATTAAAATGAGAGGATTTTACACAAAAGTGGTGATTTAAATCAATCCATTGTTGTATTGTCTTAAATTGGATGCACTTCAATTTATGACCTTTTAGCTCCTTTTTAGTGTGTTTGCATTGCACATTTGCACTTGGAGCACACATTTTCCTTTTTCTTTCTCTCTCTCCTAGAAGAAATTGAGGTAGGACCTAATACTTCATCCTTGATCTCCCTTTCTCTCACTCATAGGCTGAGGTAGGATCTAATTTCTATGCATCCTCCTCTTTCTAGGCCCCATTTTCCCAAATCTAGCCTTGATTTTTTAATCTCTGATACACATTACACCTAGATCCTCTGAAGTTCTAGAAGCCTGGGTTACAAACCCAAAAATTTGGCCTCTTGGTGAATAGGTCAAATAGGTCGACCTATTCTAGAATAGGTCGACCAAGTTGACCTTTTCCCTGGTAGATGGAAAGTGTTGGGCACGGTCCTACTTCAAATTTTCATTACTTCTCACTCACTGTAGTCATCTCCTGTGGGGGTAATTTTAGAAATTTACTATAAAAAGACATCCAATGTATCATTCTCCTCATGATGGAGGATGATGGAAGAATGGTACAAGCATGTGTAGACACCCCAATCTAACATAGAGAAATTTTAAGGTGGAAGCTAAGAGTTGGATCTAATTCTTGTTAGAAAGTAAAGTCCACCAAGATAACTGAGAGGGGGGTGAATTAGTTATCTGATAAAAACAACTTTTTTTAACCTTATTATAGTTTAAATATGTAATCAACATAAATAGAAACCATAGAAAGATAATCATACATAATGACACCAGAATTGTTAACTAGGGAACCTCTTGATCAGAGAGTAAACCCCGGTGGGGATGGTACCCACAAAAGATGTACTAATATGAAAATTCCTTGTGAGAAGATGGACTCTGTTAGGAGTCTTATGAAATACATTCAGTAAATATCAGTCCTTGTTAGGAGACTTTGAATCCCTGTGAGGAGATTCTAACCCTGTTAGGATTTAAGGAAGAGAGAAGGACCCATTGTCCAAACAACTTCAAGGGAAGGATCATTGAACACACTATCCAACTAATCTCTATATTATCTGATCAGAATAATACCAAAGAATTATTGATCTCAGTAACTTACTTCTCCTATCTGACTGTGCCAAAACTACACCAAATGCTTCACTAGATCTCACTACCAGATTTGTTCACTCTGCATCATATACTTCTCATATCATTCACACATACAATTAAGGGAAACAATCCTTCCTTTATACCTGAACAGTCTCACAATAGATAATAATAAACATGCCATTGTCTCTCTTAGGAATAATACATCTATGCTAAGGATTACTTTTCCCATCATGAAATTCATTTAGATTGTCAACCCAAGGATGTTGACTTGAAATGGGATAGCCCAGTTTGTGCACTAAGTTCCTCTAAGAGTCATAACACCTATGCTGGAGGAAGATAAAATGCATGAAAGGAATCTATGCTATTGCTGCAGGAAAGTAAACACACTCGACTACTTAATGGAATTATGACAAAAAGCTTGTGAAATGAATCTAAGCCTATCTAACAGCCCAAAACATTCACTATGTCTATCTCTGCAAGTGTTGCAAGAACATTCACAGTAGTAATGTTGCAAGAGTAAAATAGTAACTCTACTTGAAAGAAGGGAAATGAAGAAAGAAAATCTACTCTAACTTAATCTAATCCACCTCCCAAGTGGGCTCCCTTAGTTGGCTTCTTGATGAAGGGTGCTCCCCTTAATACCACAAACACATAACAGACATAGAGAAACAACAACAATAATATGAAAGAACAGAAAATTGGCTTCTTATTATCTCCACAAATGTGGAATTACAAATTTTCAGAATTACAACATGCAAAGCCACATGGGCATTCCCTTACAATATTCTGTAGGACAAAGCCTCGAACTATTACCCAGAACTATTCTGAACTGCCTAAGACAATAATACAGCCTTCCTTATATAGGCAATTTTCCACCGCCTGGGAAGGTTCCAGAAATTTAGCCCATAGGGCCGACCAAACTTAGAATTATTTTATTTTTCAATTTATTACATCAAAGTCGGCTCAAAATAAATTTTGAAACCCGAACAGAAATTTTGAAGAAAAATCATTTTCTGCCACTTCAGGTGACCCAACTTCCGAAGACCATAAGTCATCACCAGTTGACCCGATTGACTATTGTAACCCCATTTCGGAAAGGGCGCGAGGAGCTCTACAACGCTTAAATCAAGCAAGCTTCATTCAGCCCAAAATTCAACCTCATCCGGGGCCTCTAAAGCCTTCAAAACTGAGTTCAAAGTTTCTGCACCCTGTTTCCAAAACTGAAAATTTTCAATATCTTCAAAACCAGACTTGATCTAGCCATGAAACTTTACTGGCAGGCTGATATGACAGAGATGAACCTCCAACCTCCACATGTGAAATCAGAACATTCCGAGATCGTATGACCAACTTACTAAAAATAGAAAGTTTCTAGAAATAGCAGCTCTGCACAAGATAGCCCTTATTGAAAAGCAAAAACAAATATTTTTGGGCGATGCAAGATTGCTCTTACACCTAGGATGCTCCTGCATCACTTCTGCTAACTACTAACACAGAAAATAATCCAAAATCACTCTTCCATTAAATTCTTCTTAACTGGTTACATAACAATTGAACAACTCATGAAGAATAGAAAAGAGAAAATTCTTCTATATTGAATACATCATTCTATATTTTCTCATTACCTAACTAAGTCGATCAAATCCCTTTATAAAGAGGATTGACGCTTATTGAAAACATAATAGAAAAGTCTGATTAAACCTCACCAAATAAGGAGGCGGTAAAACAACCACGACATATTACAATTACTGTAGATAAAAGAATAACAACTCTAAGGAAATATAGAAAGACTTATTTCCTATATTCTCTGGAACAACAGCTCCTTCTTAGTATCAGCATATCCTTTAGAACCGTACTGGATTCTTCCACCATGGCTGGTCTTCTAATGCTCCTTTAATGTGGTTGCACCACTCTTTGTATTGCTCTGTGTTTACCTAAAAGGTTAGTAGCATTTGGCATGTGTGTGTGTGTGTGTGTGTGTGTGTGTGTCTATACTCAAGTCAATATTTCAACTCCTACTCAAATGTTAAAATACAGCTTAAAATAACTATATGAAGTACTGCATTATATTTATAATAATCAGCCAAAACATGTCATTCTTAGCTACCCATAGACTTCATGGCTTTAGTTGTACTTAACATAATTTCTCATAGGTATAAGTCATAAATGTTTTGGAAATGTTATTTCAAAGCATAAAGAGTGTCAATAAAGCATGAAGATTATAACAAAATGGAGATAATAAATTGTCTCATCATTTGCCCCCTACTAATAGAATGCTTGTCCTCAAGCATTGTATTTCTTGGCTATGGACTTGAAATCACTGACAGTTGTCTTCCCCTTCTTTCCACTCCTGAAAGTGTAGTAAAATCCTTTTGTTCATTCCAATTAATCTCCTCGGTGCTCCTCAATCAATTGATCCAATCTAGTAGCATTGATGTCATATAGGGGCCAAAGGAGTGTAGGTGGTTGGAAGGATAAAGGCATCCATAATTTCCTTCTGACCTATCACCCCAACTGCATATATTTAGTCACTATGTTCACAGCTTCTTCAAAGTTAATTGGGTTGTGTGGCTCTATTTTCTTGAAGGCCTATGGCAATCTGTTCCACCGACTTCTTACCCCTGCAAGAGCTCTTTGGGCTAAAAATTTGGGCAATCCCTGATACTCTCTGTAGACCTTGTCTCTCAATGCAAAGACTTTCTCCCTAATTTTAGGCTTCTGTTTCCCATAGGTCAAATTGATCCAATCCCTCAAAAGGACATGACGCTTATGTGACTCATCCCTTAATGGTAAGGGTTCAAATTTTTCTAGATCAATGTAATTGTTCAACCACATATTATAGTTTGCTTCATTATGCATCCATGACATCAGAGCCCTTAAGTGAATATCCCCTATATAGAGAAAAGGATTCCACTATGTTTCTTGTGGGATGACAAAGTTATGCAAATATAGCTCATAATAAATTTTTCTACCAAGGGGGAAGAGTTTGATATATTCCATAAAAATATTGGGCTGACTTGAATTCACAATCAATACCCTTCATTTTCATCATAAGTTGAAATAACAGAAAGTGTTATTTTAAACAAATAGCATATACCCTAGGTGGTGGTCTATAAGCTATGACCTGATCGACTAGTTTTAGGGCTTTGTCCATTTGTTTTTTTGTTTCTTTATCTTCTCCTTAAGAGCTTCAATCTCATCATCCTTATCAAATATCTCTTTCTACATTTGATCTCTTTCATGTTTCCACTAGGTCTTATGAAAAACAAAATGATTGTATAGATTAAAGAGTACAGACTGAATTGTTGGTGAGGGAAATTCTTGCAGCTGAGCTTTCTTTTTCTTTTTTTTAGCAGCTTGTTGAAAATACTCAATGAACCATGTGGATCTGTAGGGCATAATGGAGACATTGGAATATGCAGGGTTTTGCAAAGGAGTAGGTTGATCATTCACAGGAATGCTCTCTTGTATTACATCAGGGCTTGGCTCAAGCATTCCTTGATCATCCTGTGGCATGCTACTATCAGGTTCTTGCACATTTTGAGATTCCTCCATATTTTGGGGTTCTGCATGCTTGGGGGAGTCATCAGGAATGTACTCAAAAGAGGGTTCTAGAGTAGGTTTTGGCACTGGAACATTTGGACTTCCAAGGGAAGGTGGAGACACTTGTCCTCACATGTGAGGGCTTCTACACATAGTTGCCTCTTCAACCACTACAGTTTTAGTTTGGTGGGATCTTTTTGGCTTTTGTACTGTAGGAGTAGACACTATAGGAACAGATGCTATAGGACTTGACCATTTTCTCTTATTTATTTGAACTGTAGGGTTTTGAATTTCACCTTTTAGGTTAGGGATTTCTTTTTCAACTTTCTATTTTCCTTTCTTTGTGGAAGAAATAGGTATATTACTCTCTGCAGTGGGCTCAGAAGACTTTTTTCCTAGGGACAACTCTGGTTCTTTTCCTTTTTCAGCTATTTCTTCACTAGGCCTAGAAGACTCTACTTCATTCCCTAGAGGTTGAGCAATAGGGTTAACTTGGGGTTGCAAGGCTTTAAACTAAACAAATTCTACCTAGGATATGGGAGAGACATGCCTAAGGGATTATTCAACCAAAAGCTTTATTTGGGCATCGTGGCTTATGGAATTTGCATTACCCTTTTGTGTTTCCTTGGCACTAATGCTTAACATATTATAGAGAAAATTAGCAATATTGACCTAAAGATTATGCCTTATACAGCTAAGAAATTTAAAATGGTGGGCATGCAGGTTTGAGAATATTCCTTCAAAAGTTAAATACCTGATAATGTGGGTAGCCAATTCTACAAATGGTGGTGGAAGAGACAATCTCTTGCATCCCTACTTAGTGATTTCAAGTGAAGGATCACTCGGTCAAGAGAATTGAGCTTGAGATGACCTAGCATCATGCTCATTAGGATAGTTCTCTCCAATGACTGGTAATCTGGTGACCTCTGTAATTCTTTCCTCAATTGCAACAATTGTTAAACCCCACACAGTTTCTTGTCCCTCTTCAAAAGTGCCCATAAATTCTATTGTGACCTCCTCATTAAATTCTGTCAACTATAGAAAATACCCCAGCTAGCCACATGCATTAAATCTATGAACTACTTCAACATCCGCCAGTAAAATACCATGGTAAATTGGTTCATGCCTCTGTAGTTGTCCACCCATCTTAGTAATGCCCAATCTTCAATTTGATACTCTCCAATTTATTGCTAATTTTTGGTCTTCTTACGCTCTACAAATACCTTCTTCTTGAAATGCATTTGCAATTCTTGAAAATACCAATTTTTTCACTTACATTACCTCTGTTATGCTTGACATGAAAAATAATAATGACATTGATTACAGAGGACATCATAACGTTAAGTGTGAGTTATCTCACAATTTAATTATGGTCCTTTCTAGTCATTTCAAGCTCAGAAAATTAGAATTTGAAAGTATGGAAAATGTATAGGATTAAAAGAATTAATAGAACGTAGCCTAAGTACAACATTGATGTGACAAGGATGTGACTAGGGTGGCTTAGGAATAACACTTGGAATTTCTTACACTTCCCCTGCCCCCTACTAAATATTAACAAGTGTCCTCACTTGATAAATTTTGCACAAGGATGGGAAACTGGCGTAACGCCTATATTATACATGTAATGTAGTACTAGATATAATTATTCAAACCTATGTGCTAAAAGTGAGTAAGGAGTTAAAAAGTTGTACCTGGTGATTAGTTACTATACACATGAATGCAAGCTAATGAGAGTGTCAATTCTGGCAGCCGCATAAGAGTGTTGATGTGGTATTTATTGAAAGCATTAAAATAGAAATTATGGGTGATGTGGTGTTTGAGTGGGTGGTAGAAAGAGAAATGAGATGAGTTGGTGAGAAGAAGAGAGAAAAGTGAATGAAGAAGTATACCTCATATTAAATGAATTTTTATTATGGGTGTTTTCAAAGGCATGTTATGGTGAGGCTGCAGGAGGCAAGCTTTCACCTTCTACTACAGGAACTATTTCCTGAGGTGCTGTTAAACTTTGTGTGCTAAACTACTAGAAGAATTCTTCCTTGGTTTGAGGCTTTTGATATAGGTGCAGGCGGTGTCCATTGACAAGTAGTTTAAATTGGATTGGATCAAGTGTGGTTAGTTGGATGGCTCGATTATCAAAGACATATTGAATTTCATATGGTCCCAGCCATCTGGTCTACATCTTTCCTGGAATTTCCTTGAATCGAGAATCATACAATAGAGCCCAATCACCCACTTGAAAGTGCTTATTCTTGATATGTGAATCATGCCACTTCTTCCTTTGGTTCTGTATTAGCTTTGTTCTCTCCAATGCTGATTTTTTCATTTCATCTAAGGAATTGAGGTGGAGTAGGCATTTTGCTTGTGCTACAGGAAGATTGATGTTCAACTCCAGAGCTATGCACAATGTTTTGTGTTCAAATTCTATGGGCAACATTGTTGCCTTTCCATACACCAATTCAAATGGTGTGAACCCTGTTGTGGTCTTCCATGTTGTATGATAAGCCCATACTACTTTAGTTAACTGACTACTCTAATCCCTATGATGCAATTGCACTATCTTTTTTAATATTTCCTCTATCTCTCTATTGGTGACCTATGTCTATCCATTCGCTTGCGGATGGTAAGGGCTAGACTTTTGATGCCTTATGCTATACTCCTTCATTAGCTCACTGATCAAATTTGAAGTGAACTGTGCTCCTTGGTCTATTACTAATTCTCTTGGGACTCCATAACGAGTAAAAATGTCCTCATATAAGAATTTGGCTACTTTTTTATGTCTGGCATTCTGCATTGCTTTCACTTCCACCCACTTTGTCAGATAATTCGTGCATACCAGGATGTAAGATTTTCCATTTTATGAAGGATCAATTGGTCCTATGAAGTCCATACCCCATTTATCAAAGGGTTTCATCACCACTTGTGGATTAAGTGGCATCTCATCTAATTTTGTTGGACGACCCATCCTTTGGCATTTATCACATTTTTTTGTATAACTGGCTGCATCTTTGTGTAATGTTGGCCAATAATATCTTGTTAAGATTTTTAGGGTTGTTCTCTTTGCTGAAAAGTGACCTCCACATGGCTCATCATGACAAGCATGGAGTATATCATATATTTCATCTTCTCTTACACACCTCCTCGTGATCTAATATGGACCAATATAAAATAGATTGTTATCTATCCATAAAAATTGAAAGCTTTTATCTGCAAGCTTTTTCTTGTCCTTCTAAGAAAAATGTGGGGGCATCTTATTTGCTGCAAGATAATTGGCTATGTCAGAATACCATGGGTTCTTGATTGCTACATGGAACTGGTGTTCATCAAGAAATGTATCTTCAACTTGAGTGGTGTCTTCATTAGCATCTTGAAGTCTAGACAAGTAGTTAGCAACTACATTTGCCTTCCCTGGCTTATCAAAAATTGTTATATCAAATTCCTACAATAGTAAAAGCCATCTTGCCATTCTACCTATTATAGAAGGTTTTTTCATCAGATATTTTATTGCTGAGTGATCACTATGAACAAAAATGGGATAGCTTATGACATAGTGTTAGAATTTGTTCAATGCATAAACTACAGCTAGGAGTTCCTTTTTAGTAACTATGTAGTTTAATTCAGGGCCATGGAGGATTTTACTGATATAGTAAATTGCATTCTCAAAGTTAGTACACTTTTGTCCTAGCGTAGCACCTATGGCATAATTTGATGCATCTGTATGGATGTGGAATGGAATAGACCAATCCGTTCCTTTGAGGATTGGTGGAGTTGTTAGAAGTTTCTTTAGCTGCAGGAAGGACTCATCACATGCTTGTGTCCATATAAATTCAGCTTCTTTTGTAAGCAATGTGTACAGAGGACTAGCAATTTGACTAAAATTTTGAATAAAGTGTCTATAGTATCCAGCATGTCCTAAGAAAGATCTTACATCTTTTTGCTTAGTATGGGTGGGTAATGTGAGTATTACATCAACTTTAGCTGGGTCCACTTGAATTCCTACTGCTGAAATAAAATGCCCAAGTACTACTCCTTCCCGCATCATCATAAAGCATTTCTCACTATTAAGGGATAGATTATGTTCCTTACATCAGATTAGCACCTTTTCAAGATTCTTCAAAGCCTCTTCAAATGTCACTTCAAATGTTGTAAAGTCATCCATAAATATCTCCATACAATCATGTGATATGTCAGCAAAAATACTAATTACAGCCCTCTGGAATGTCGCTGGAGCATTGCACAACCCAAAAGGTAGGACTGAATATGCATATGTCCCCCATGAACATGTGAATGTAGTCTTCTCTTGGTATTTTGGAGCAATAGTTTTCTGATTGTATCCACTATATCCATCAAGAATGGAAAAATACTTCTTACCATCTTAAGTATCAAGTACTTGGTCAATGAATGGTAATGGGAAGTGATATTTCTTAGTAGTTTTGTTTAACTCCCTGTAATCCACATAGATTCTCCATTTACCCCCCTTTTTGGACACTATAACCAAAGGTGATACCCATTTACTATCAGATATAGGATATATAAAGCTAGCATCTAATAACTTTTGTAATTATGTTTTGACTATCTCCCTTAATGTTGGGTTTATCCTCCTTTGGGGTTGATGGAGTGGTAGGCTTCCTTCATTGATATAAATCCTATGAGTACATAGTGTAAGGCTTAATCCTTTCATGTCCCCATAGTCCCATGCAAAGGCTTTCTCATGTGTTTGTAGCATTTTGGTTAGTTGCTCCATATGTTGTGAAGGTAGCTTATTATTCACATGGAAATTATGACCCTTAGAAAGATCAACAGTAGTTGTAAGGTCAAGCATGGACACTTCAGGGATAGGAGTGTTTACTTCACTAGGTAACAACTGATGGATAATATTGGGTTCTGAAGGTAATAAAAAGTTCTCAAAATTGTCTTCATATGTAGTTAATTCTAACACAGAACTCTAAAATATATCTTTGATTACAACATAGTCATTATTAAGAATGCTTTGAATGACTTCATCTTCTTCTTGCAGCTTCAGAAAGGATTGCCTATGTAACATCATGATTTGAACTATAGAATTCAGTTCTTCTTCCCCATCTCCTAAATCTGGCCATATAGGTGTACTTAAATCTGGCTACAGTTGAGCTAGAGGATACAATGCTAGTTTCTTAGTGGCTTGCCCATCTGAAATTGTCATGTTCTCTGATCTACAACTAATGTTTGCATCAATTGTTGCCAACCATGGACATCCTAGGATAACAGGGTAACCAACAAGATTGACCTTTGGTGATAGAATCATGAAATCAGTAGGGTACTCCCAAGAATCTAAGGCAACTATTATGTCTTCTATCATTCCATCAAGGGTGATAGTAGAGTTGTCTGCTAATTGAAATATTGTTAGATTAGCTCTCAACCCTTCAATGCTTAGTTTATTCATAGTATCCTTAGTCATTACATTAATGGCAACACCTAAGCCTATTAATGCATTTCTGAGAGACTGACCATTAATGATGATGTTCACAACTGGACTCCCTAGATCTGAATATTTTGGAATTACCAATTTTCCTAACATAATATCAGCCAATTGTCCTATAACATGAACTATTTTAGGATCCTTTTTCTTTCTTCTAGGCTTCTTGAGACAAGCTTCTTTTATTGCTTTTCCATAAATTGGGACATCCTTTATTGCTTGAAATGGGGGAATCTGGACATGCATATTCTTCAACTGGTCAAGGATATCAAATGGCTGGTCTTCTTTTGGTATGGGCTTTTCCATGCTGAGCCTCTACAGAAAAGTTGGTTTAATTGATGTATGAACATTAGCTAAGTTGGAAACATTCTCTAGGGCAACAGTATTTGGCAAAGCATCCTCTAGAATCAGTACTGATCCAAGAAGGTCTGGCACTTCACTGATAAGAGGTGGTTCAGGTGTAGGAAAAGTAGTACCTGATCTTAAATGTATATCAGCTATGTTAAGTGCATAGGTGGGGTACTTCTAAGCATTGATAGCATACATTTTTTTTTGTGGTTGTTGACTATTGGGATTTGGTTGTGATTGAGTAGGTAACTATGTTTTCTTTTGAGGACCTATATTTTTAGGTGGTGGCATTATTGTAGGTGTCTTCATTGGAGGTGGTAAAGGTGGATATCCAGGATTTGGATTAGGCCATTGCTGAGGTCCTCTCCACTAGTTTGTGGGTTGCCAATTCCCTTGTGTTTGTTTCCATAGGTTTGGAAATTGTGGCCATTGGGGTTGTTGTGGAGGATACCATTGATTCTATTGATTATTTGGCCAAGCATTACTCTAAGTGGGTTGATTATACTGTGGAGGACTTTGGATATTCTGGTTTTTCCACTAACTATTATAAGGATTTGAAATTTTTAATGGGTCTTGAGGCATACCTTGTCTTTTGGCCCATAGCTGACGTTGAGAAACAAAGAATACTTTCTCATCCTCTCCTTCTATCTTTAAGTATTCAATTGGAAGATGTTGATTCTCTAGGTTTGCAACCAATTTGCACTAACAATCCTTCTTTTGTTTGTGGCAATGGGGATAGTATTCAGCTAGCTGCACCTCGGTGTCTACATGTTTCTTCTTGGTAGTCATCATGTCTAGGTGTGTAGTGACATCATTTATGATGTCTTTCTTGAAGTCTGACAATAGGTTTGAAATCTCCATCTTTGAAATAATGGAGCCACTTCCTTTGGCCATTGTTGAGCGAAATCCCCTTCCTTTCTTCACTACTGCTCTAGAATAGTTCAGACAAATATTTTGAAGGTCATCCCAAGAAGATTGAGATATATCTCCTCTAGTCATGAGGTCCAAGGCTTCAAGACAATTTTCATTTACTCCTCTTAGAAAAATCAGCTTCTGTGAATCCTCCTGCAATGCATGTTGAGGGTTCTTTTGTAAGTTAAATAAGAAGTGTGATATGTAGTCCTCTAATGTCTCATCTTCCCTTTGTGACATTCAAGAAATGTCATCTCCTTTTGATTCACTCCCCTTACAGTATTCCTTATACTTATAAATAAATCTCTCATTTCGTCCCAATTTTCTACTACATTTGCTCCTAAGCCCATGAACCATCTGAGAGTTGACTCCTTCAGTGTCACTGGAAATAGCTTAAGCTTATGACTGTCAATATTATAGTAAAAATTTTGACACAGTATGTCAAAATTGAACAAAAAGGTGTCAAGATCCTCTGTGATGAGGCCATAGAACTTTGGTAGTGTTGAAGCAGGTATATTCTTGAGGTTAGGATTGTTGATAAGACTTGGAATAGGAAATGAAAATGTAGGAGCTACCATTACTAGAGGTGTTGGATATTGAAATTGTGGTTGGAAAGTATTGTTGACTAGAATGTTTTGGACAACAGGTGGTCCTAGATTAGGATTATTATGGAAACTGTCTAATATTTCTGCAAAAGGACATAAGTCAAATGTTTCATGCATGTATTCTTCTGTTGAAGATGATGTAGCAAACTCAGGACTTGCATCGAGAAATGACAACTCAAGTTCTTCAAATTCTCCTTTTAGTTTAATAGGTTCTTTTGGAATAAATCTGCCATGAACATCTCACCTTCTTCAATGCATGCAAGTAATTTGATGACTTGTGAAGCAAGCTCACAAATACTTTGTATTGACTAAAAAAAAAACAAGGAACTAATCTGAAAAATAAATGACTCATTAAGGTTCCTAGTTTGACACCATCCCTGGCAACGACACCAAAAATGAACAGTCTCACAATAGTTAATAATAAGCATGCCATTTTCTCTCTTAGGAATAATACATTTATGCTAAGGATTACTTTTTCCATCATGAAATTCATTTAGATTGTCAACCCAGGGACATAGACTTGAAATGAGACAGCATAGTTTGTGCACTAAGTTCCTCTAAGAGTCATAACACCTATGTTGCAAGAAGATAAAATGCATGAAAGGAATCTATGCTATTGCTACAAGAAATTAAACACACTCGACTACTTAATGGAATTATGATAGAAAGCTTTTGAAATGAATCTAAGCCTGTCTAACAGCCCAAAACATTCACTATGTCTATCTCTACAAGTGTTGCAAGAACATTCACAATAGTAATGTTGCAGGAGTAAAACAGTAACTCTACTTGAAAGCTAGGAAATGTAGAAAGAAAATATACTCTAACATAATCTAATCCACCTCCCAAGTGGGCCCCTTTGGTTGGCTTCTACTAACTACTAACACAGAAAATAATCCAAAGTCACTCTTCCATTAAATTCTTCTTAACTAGTTACATAACAATTGAACAACTCATGAAGAATAGAAAAGAGAAACTTCTGCTATATTGAATACATCATTCTATATTTTCTCATTACCTAACTAATTTGATCAAATCCCTTTATAAAGAGGATTGACACTTATTGAAAACATAACAAAAAAGTCTGATTAAACCTCACCAAATAAGGAGGCGGTAAAACAACCACGACATATTACAATTACTGTAGATAACAGAATAACAACTCTGAACAAATATAATAAGAATGATTTCCTATATTCTCTCAAACAAAAACTCCTTCTTAGTAGTGGCATATCCTCCAGAACCATGATAGATTCTTTCACCATGGCTAGTATTCTAACGCTCTTTCTTTAGTGCGGTTGCACCACTCTTTGTACTGCTCCTTGTTTACCTGAAAGGTTAGTAGCATTTGGTGTACATATATATATACTCAAGTCAACATTTCAACTCCTAATCAAATGTTAAAATATATCTTAAAATAATTATATGAAGTACTACATTATATTTATAATAGTTAGAAAAACATGTCATTCTTAGCTACCCATAGACTTCGTGGCTTTATTTGTACTTAACATAAGTTCTCATAGGTATAAGTCATAAATGTTTTGGAAATGTTCTATTAGAGCATAGAGAGTGTCAAAAAAGCATGAAGATTATGAAAAAATGGAGACAATAAATTGTCTCATCAATACCATGCACAATATTTCATAATTGAGTTGGCCAATTAGGCTTAACCAATTACAAATATAAAACATTACACGTTACATAATATTTCCATAATCACATAAAATTGTTGGCTCACAAACTTAATAAACTATCACACATGCAACCTCTGACTATGCTGACTCATCTAGGTCACCTCTACAATGTCTTCAACCTTTGTATAACTTCTCTTGGCCAAATTCAATCCCTGTTAGGAGATATAATCTAATTATTACAAGCTGCTTCTCAGGAACACTGTCAGAATATAGTTTCCACTAAGTTACTCATAACTGACATGAATACTTGAATTTTTGTATGTGCTCTTAACTATGATATTAGGACATCATGAAATATACATACTCAACTCTACATAACCTCATCTGCAATACACCATGTGCGCTAATCCAAACCTAGTCTACTACTCTACTAATCTTCAGTAAAACCAGTATGTTGACATAAATGACAAACATAGTCATGAATGCAACATGTGACTGCTCTAGAACTGCTAGAATACTCCCCCTTAGGACATATTCAACATTCATCTTAACAATCTACCCTATTGGCGTTGATGGCAACATAGATGAAAAACATCCAAGTTCCATGATTACCAAAGTGCAACTCTGTTGTTTTGCTTCAACTTTTCAAATCCTCTTCATCAATCATCAAATGTTCTTATGTATCCTTCTCCCCAATGTTGTTTCTCTTTAGCTCTACTCTTTATCTTTTGAAATCCTCTTCATCAATCATTAGATTTTTTTCATGTATCCTTCTCCCCCATTGACATCAATGACAAAGTAAGCATCACTATGTCTATCCAATACAAGTTGGAATGTCTAAAGACACTTTTTGAAGATACATTTTTACCAAAGAGTCCTTCATGAATCAACTCAAAAACATAGATACTCCCCCATAGAGGAAGCATCATCATATAGTCCAGAAAGATAGTGCTCTATACCACTATACTAATGCAACTATCTGTATCACTACTCAAAAGTAGGCTGGAGCATAACCCCAAGCATACCTCTCAAATACTCAAATGTATATTTAGGTGAAGTCTTTGTAAATATATCTGCAATCTGCTCCTTTGTACTAATATACTCAAGTCTGAATTCTTTCTTTGCAACTTTCTCTCTTACAACATGATACTTGATCTCTATATGTTTTGTTTTAGAATGTAACACATGATTCTTTGACATACTTACTATACTTGTGTTATCTGTTAGGATTAGGTAATACTGAGAGGGGGGTGAATTAGTATTACAGAACTTTGATATTTTCAACTTTAAACAATTATAAACAATCCAAAGTAATGTAGAAATGAAAATAACATATAAGCATAACACATTACTCATTACACCATGATTTGTTCTTGAGGAAACCCTAGCTAAAAGGAAAACCCCAGTGGGGATGGTACCCACAAATATGCACTAAAATATAATATCCCTATTAGGAGAACTAGCCTTGTTAGGAGCTAATTTTTACATAGTACATTTTCTTGTTAGAGGAATATAAAACCTTGTTAGGGGTATAAAAAACACCTGATTAAAGGTGGTGAGCACACTGCTCTTACAATCAATACAGGTCTCAAAAGAGTTCTCAAAAAGGGGAAAAATACAAGCACTTATCTTACTTAGATAGTTCTAGTTATAGCTTGGCCTCTTACTAATCTCACATCTAATCTCTACTCTTACATTTTCAAACTTACTCCATTGTTATAATCACAACCACACCTCAATTTCACAAAAGCAATCTATACTTATACAAAATCAACCTTCCAGTCGACTTCACAATTACCATACAAAACATAACAATAACTCATGCAAATGATATTTATTGAGTCACCACTCTTACATTACCAAAGAGTCAAAAATATAATTTATTCACTTGTCTTAGCACATTATCATATCCACTATGCTTTCCTTAATCTTTGCAACTATTCATGTACCTTGTTCCATTGTTTTACTATCTTTGCATACCTTCCGAACACTGTATCTCACAAATATGGTAACCAAAACTTATGTGCTCTTAACTGAAGTATGCATACATCCCAAAATACCTCTAGTTAACTTCACAAGCCATAGTACCTCATATATTTTCATCGTTGACCAAAACTATAGCACTGTACCCTGTTGTCTTGATTCTGGACTTAGTCATTTTCATGACTGTGACTCCAGTGGCATTCTCCACAATATGCGATCACTTCAACATAAGTGTTGCCATAAATGACAACCCTCAAGTGATTTTTAGTGCTCCAAAACATCACATGCCAACAATCTCTCCCTTTGGCATTAATGGCAACACTTAGAAAAATGACTAAGTGTCTCAATACAACTCCCTTCTTTTCTTTTTCTCTTTTCTACTTTTTTGTTTCTTTTCTACATCTTTTCTTTTCTCTACATATAACTCTACATATTTCTTTCTCTTCCTCATTTTTCCTTTTTCTTCCTCTCCCTTTGACATCAATGGAAAAGGTACTATCAAAATTGCAAAACTCAAGCACAAATGGTTTAGTGCTTACTCACCAGATTTAAGACATCTTGGAAAGAGTTTTCTAAGGTCTTAACTTCTTCAATCCATGGATTTATCAATAGTTCACTAACATGGATTAATCCATTCAGTGCATATGACGTTAGCTCCGCTACCTTAAGCTCAAATAGAGTAGATACAAACATTGAGCCTTCAACTTTTGTCATCTCCGAAAGATGAGTCTCTAACATTGTGAGCTTAGGAGTCAATAGGCTTCTCAATAAGCCAAATCTTCTCAATAAGCCAAATCTATCTACAACTCTCCCTTTCTCCATTTCTATTACTCCTATCTTATCCAATAGTCTGGATGTTTCCTTATCTACTTCTCCCATAGTTTATGACAATGATTCACAGCTATCCATTAGACTGTCAAGAGTAGCCATGTCTTTGGCTATGATCTCCTCAATGCTCCTTAAATGTATCCAAGGGTTTATGCAATAACTACAAATTTTCTTGTGTTGTGCTACACAACTCTTGGCCTTAAGAATATTTAAGTCCCATGAAAACTTACAAACTTTTCTCAAATTCTTCTCCAAAAATTTATTTTCAGCATTTTCTCCTCTTGTCTTTAGCAATGAGTCAAAATGACTGTCAAAGCTATCTAGTACTGTACCAAGGTTCTCAACTTCATCTTTGTTTTTGAAGATAACCGGTGAGGGGAGTAGCTTGTTCATTATTTCTACAGCCCTGACCATTATCTTAACTCTTTTATCTCCTTTCTGAATTGATCTCTCCTTAGCTTTTGAAAAATCCATAAATGATAGTCTCATCAGCTCATATTCATCCATGTTGTCCACATCATAACTGATTGGTTTGGCCACACTTACCAACAATAAAGATGTGTCCATTCTGACCTCGGCAACTTTTTCTAATTTTACCTATTCTTCTTTCTTTTCCTCCTACTATATTTCCTTCTCCTGTACTTTTTCTTATTGTTTCTCTTCTGATTTCCCTTCCTCTATCTTCTCCTAATCTTCAACCTCCATCGTACTATCCACATTATCCAAAAATGGATCATTTACATCCTACAAAGTGTCAAGGCTAACAAGCACACCAGTGACAAAGAAATCTAGTTGCATGCTAACTTGAGCACTTTCATTTATTGCCATTGCCCTCTTATCCCATTTTGAATGCATTAGGGTTTCAGCTAGATTTCTTAGGTTCTTTTATTGTACAAGTAGGGCTCCTTCATTTTCAAGGCCTATGACCTCATGTATCAATTGTGCACATATCTTAACAGGATGTTCGCCTATCCACAAAAACTGGTCATGAACTTTGCTAAGAATGATCTTAAACCATTCAACTTCTGTAAATTTTCTGAGTCAGGATAATTTAAGGATTGACTAACCCTTTAGGTGCTTAAATTCTTCTACCATAGACCCATCATCTTCAATCATACCATTCAATTCCCTAAAGATGTTAACCTCACCAATGATTTCATATTTGCAATGTATACTTATACAAAATCAGCCTTCCAGTCAGCTTCACAATTACCATACAAAACATAACAATAACTCATGAAAATGATATTTATGGAGTTGATGCTCTTACATTACCAAATAATCAGAAAAATAATTTATTCACTTGTCTTAGCACATTATCATATCCACTATGCTTTTCTTAATCTTCGCAACTGTTCGTGTACCCTGTTACATTGTTTTATTGTCTTCTCATACCTTCCGAACACTATATCTCACAAATCTAGTAACCAAAACTTATGCACTCTTAACTGAAGCATGCATACATCCCAAAATACCTTTAGTTAACTTTGCAAGCTATATTACCTCATATATCATCATCACTGACCAAAACTGTAGCACTGTACCCTGTTGTCCTGATTTTGGACTTAGTCATTTTCATGACTGTGACTCCAGTGGCATTCTCCACAATATGCGATCACTTCAACATAAGTGTTTCCATAAATGAAAACCCTCAAGTGATTTCTAGTGCTCCAAAACATCACATGCCAACAGTATCACAGTGTATGATAACATGCTCATTGAACTTGACTCCAATATCCTTCAACATTTGTTTCATCCATATTATCCGATTATAATTATTTGTTGCCGCTACATATTCTACTTCTACTATTCTCTATGAAATAAAATTATATTTTTGCTTAGCCAAGAAACTAATCTTCCTCCAAGAAAAAATGCTCCACCACTTGTTCTCTTTCTATCATCCACACTACCTCCCCAATCTACATCTATATATGCACATAGGGTAAAATGATTTGATTTATCATACCACAACCCATAATTAGTTGTACCTTTCAAATATATGAATATTATCATGACTATTGCATAATATGATTCCTTTGGATCAGTTTGAAATCTTGTAACAATACCAACTACATGTGCTATATCTAGTCTTCTATGGGTTAGATATTGCAAACCTCCAATCATAGATCTATACTTCCTTTGTTTAACTATGGGAGTCTCATCTGTGCTATATAACTTATGGCCAATTTCCATAAGTGTACCAATAGGCTTACAATTTTCCAAACTAAATCTCTACAATAGGTCTTTGAGATACTTAGTCTGAAATAAGAAAATACCATCATTATTCTGCACAATCTATAATCCTAGGAAAAATATCATTTCTCCAATCATGCTCATCTCAAATTTTGTCTTCATTTCATTAGAAAATTTATCACTCACTTCATCTTCACCTCCAAAGATTATATCATCAAAAAAAATAAGTACAATTAATAGACCATTCTCTATTTCTTTCAAATACAAATTACTATCTGCAGTGCCTTTAGAAAATCCTAATTTTTCCAAATATTTATCCAATCTTACATACTAGGTTCTAGGTGCTTTTTTTAAGTCCATATAAGCCTTTGTTCAATTTACATACCATGTCTCCTTTTTGAGTCAAAGGAAAACCGCCTAGTTTCTCAATGCAGACTTCTTCTAATTCACCATTTAGAAATGTTGACTTCACATCCATCTGATACACTTTGAGTTTCTTATAAGTTGCATAGGCCAAAAACATTCTTACTGATTCAATTCTTGCAACATGTGAAAATGTTTCTTCATAATCAATACCTTCTTGTTGTGAGCATCCTTTATAGAACAATCTTGCTTTGTTTCTTACAACTTCGCCTTGTTCATTCATCTTGTTTCTGAAAACCCATTTAGTTCCTATAATATTTTTGTCCTTAGGTCTGGGAACCAATTCCCAAGTATTATTCTTTTCAATCTGATCTAATTCTTCCTTCATTGCTTGAATCCAATTTTTATCTTTACAAGATTCATCAATAGTCTTAGGTTCAATTTGAGAAATCAAACATAATTTTTCTTGTACCTTATTTCTTGTCATAACTCCTATGTCTTTGCTTCCAATAATCTAATCAGCGGGATGATTACTTATCAAATTATTATTAGGTGTTACTATCTCAACTCTTGCTTCAATTTTGGGTTTAGATCATGGTTCTTCTCTTTGTTCTTCATCATGAATCTCATTTTGAAAATCATTGTAATTAGTTTCATAAAACAATTCAACATTCTCTTGATTAGTTTTAGGATAGGTCTCTTCATCTGAATTGTAATCAAGTATTCTTTCCTGAACTCTGAACTTCTCATCCACTTTAATATTTGTGCTCTCAACAATAATCTTTGTTCTTTTATTAAAACATCTATAAGCTTTTATTTTTTATGAATAACCAAGAAGCATACCTTCATCACTTCTCGAATCAAAATGACCAATATCATCATCTCTCTTTATTTAGCACTTGCTTCCAAAGATTCTGAAATATTTTACTGATGGTCCATGTCCAAACCATAATTCATAAGGAGTCTTATATGTATCTACTATGATATGTACTCTATTAATTGTATACACCATTTTGTTTATTGGTTCTCTCCAAAATGTCTTTGCTACATCGTTCTCAAACAACATAGCTCTTGTTGTCTCAGTTACTAATATGTTTTTTCTTTCAGCAATACCATTTTTCTCAGGTGTTTTAGGGGCTGAAAGATTTCTCTTAATGCCATTCTCTTCACAAAAGGTATTAAATTCTTTTGAATTAAATTCTCCACCTCTATCAAATTTTAAACATTTAATATTCATTCCTAATTCATTCTCAACTTTATTCTTAAACAATCTAAACTTATCAAATCCTTCTAATTTTTCTTTAAGAAATTCTACCCACATCATCCTAGTAAAATCATCAACAAGAATCATAAAATACCTTTCACCATAGAATCCTCTTGTTCTTGTGGGACCACTCAAATTTTTATGAAAAATCTCCAATTTTTTGTTGTGGTGAATTTCTTGTTGGGAAAAGAACTTCTTTTCTTCTTTCCCATAACACATTCCTTGCATACCATGTTAGTATGTTTCATAATTTTAGGCAAATCTCTTACCGCAAATGTGGTACTTTCTTTCACAATGTTATCAAAGTTTATGTGACAAAATATTTTGTGGCATAACCAACTTTCATCAACTTTAGAAATCAAACATGTCATCTCAGTAGGATTCAACTGAAATACATTACCTCTGGTTCTTGCTCATATTCCAATCATCTTACCATTCTTATCCTTGATCATACAAGTCTTCTCAGTGAACCAAACTTGATATCCCTTGTCAACTAGTTGTCCAACACTTAAAAGATTATGTTTCAATCCATCCACAAAGTAAACATAATCAGTGTTAGTCTTTTCATCAAGAGTAATAGATCATATTCATTTTATTTGGCAAGGTGCATTGTTTCCAACTCTAACAATTCCTCCATCATAAATGTTTTTGATAAAGGTAAAAACTGTTAGGAATAGTCCCAAGAGATAACTAAGAGGGTGGGCGGGGGGGGGTGGTGAATCAGTTATCTACAAGTTTCAATTCTTTATCCAATTAAGTATACTTAAACATAAATCATAAACACAATTAAAGAACACTTGAACACAACACCAATATTTTGGTTACGGGAAAACCTAAATGGGTAAAAACCCTGGTGGGACTTGATACCCACTAATATTATGTACTAGTGTATAATAATCTTTGCTAGAAGATCCTTTACCCTGTTAGGAGTAGCTTTACAATATATTAAGTACAATAGACCTAGTTAAGGGTTGGACCCTGTTAGGAGTCTTTTACAATTGTCCCTGTTAGGGGAGCGGACGCACTGTCTGAGAGCTCACTGCTCAAATGGGCAAAGGCTACAACCTTCTGAATAATAGATATACACTATATTTGGATCTTGGTGAACTATGCTTAGACCTGATATCTAGATCAATTCTAATGAATAGCACAAGTACTTTACTTGGTCACGTAGACCTCCTTCTGATGGTTCGCACACTCTGCTCTACTCTCTTTAATCAACCATGAACCACACTCCAGCAATCACAAATGACTGCCTATAAATATATTTCCTCCAACTGATATAATCAAGTCAGCCTATTAGAACCACCTTGAAATCATATTAGAGAAACCATAATAAACTCCAAAAAACATTTTGTCAGTGCTATTATGCACGCAACTCATTCTAGGACCTGTCTAATAAAATTAATGCAGATGCACGCTACACACTGTCGGCTCTACCAAAACAACTGGAACTTCCTCTGTAAGCTGAATTAACTTATGCACTCTTAACTAAACATCAATAACACTTATCCAAGCTTAACTCCAAGGGCACATACCATCAAGATAGGCACAACTCAAGAACCAATAAAATCTCTGTCGGCTCTTCTAAACAAACACAGGAAACTACTACGGTGAATAGTGACTACATAACTTCACCTGTGTTCATCATCAGACTATGCTTCCATGAACTTAACATCACTAACATGTCTTCAACATAAATCCAAGGGTGCATTCCCATAGGACAACTATACGGACAACCATACACAAAACACTGTCTGTTACTCTGTCAAGAACACTGCTAACACCAACTGCAATATAACTTTTTGTGCTAATAGTTAACCTCTGCATCCATGATATCATGATAATATCATGTCCATGCATCATATACTGAAGGCTTACTACATAAGACTTCCATGCATGCTACTTTCCATATGTTTTCATCAATGATAAACATATAGTCAGTACTGGCCTACTGGCAAATCTCCAACAATCTCCCCCTTTGGCATTGATGGCAACATGTGGAATAAAAAACCACTACCAACCCAAACAAACATTTCTTTTTATAACATTATCCATTACCTCTTCAAAACTCCCCCAAAGATGAATCCCCCATCAGTTGCAATATTTTCTAATATTCTCCATTTCCTCAACTGTACTGCTGTCATAACTGAATGATGCTCCCCTTTAGTATATTACTCCTCTTTTTACTTCTATTTTTCATGACTCTATATATACTCCCCCTTTGACATCAATGGTAAAGGGCACCACTCATTTTAAGCATTAGTACTACTCCTGAGGTAGAGTAGTCAACCTTCCACCAGTCTTGGAGGACTGATGCCTTTCCTTCTTTCTTCTAAGTAGAAATAGGGAAGGGAATAACTCCCAACTTCTCCCTAAGATACTCAAAAGTATCTTTAGGAAAGGGCTTTGTGAATATATCTGCCAACTATTCTTTGATACTCACATAGTCCAACTTGACTTCTTTCTTTGCCACTTTCTCTCTTAGGAAGTGATACTTGATCTCAATGTGCTTTTTCTTTGCATGCATCACAGGGTTCTTTGACATCTTGATAGTGCTAGTGTTATCACAGTGAATAACAATAGGATAATCAATCTAAATTCCAAAATCCTTTATCATCTATTTGATCCAAACAATTGTAGAACAATTCAAGGCTGCTGCAACATACTCCACTTCTATTATTGACTGAGAAATATAATTTTGTTTCTTTCTTGTCCAAGTGACAAGTCTGTCACCAAGAAACACTACTCCACCTGAAGCACTCTTTTTGTCATCAACACATCCTACCCAATCTGCATCAGTGTACACATGAAGCTCAACATTTTTTGAATTAGGATACCATAGACCATAATCTATAGTGCCCTGCAAGTATCTAAATATTCTCTTTACTTCCATGAGGTGAATTTGTTGAGGCTCTACTACAAATCTTCCAACTATGCCAACTGCATTTGAAATATCAGGTCTAGTCTAAGTAAGGTATATGAGTTTACCAATCATAGACTTATACAATGTTATATCTACTACTAGTGAGTCATCTACTTTTGTAAGCTTGCATCCAGTGATCATAGGAGTTCCTACAGGCTTGCAATAATCCATCTTGAATTTCTTTAGTATCTCTTTCACATACTTTGATTGATTAATGAAAATTCTTTTTTCTATCTGGTGCACATTTAGTCCCAAAAATTACTTGATAGGACCAATCATACTCATCTCAAACTCATTCTGCATTTCTTTGGAAAATTCAACACTGAGTTTGTCATTACCTCCAAAGATAATATCATCAACAAATATAACTACAAGAAGCAAACCTTCAGATTTCTCTCTAATGAATAGATTAAAATCTACTACTCCTTTCTTGAATCCAATCTTTGTTAAATATCCATCTAGTCTCTCATACCATGCTCTAGGGGCTTGCTTAAGTCCATAGAGGGCTTTCTTCAATCTGCATACCATATCAGGTCTATTTGATAAGGTGAATCCTTCAGGCTACTCAATGTATACTTCTTCTTTCAAGTCTCCATTCAAGAATGCTGATTTGACATCCATCTGATAAACTTTGAAGTTTTTAACTGTAGCATAAGCTAAGAACAACTTAATAGCTTCTAATCTACTCATAGGTGCAAATGTGTCTAAATAATCAATGCCTTCTCTTTGTGCATATCCTTTACATACCAATCTTGCTTTGTTTTTTACTATTATACCATCTTCATTCATCTTGTTTTTGAATATCCACTTTGTTCCAATCACATTTTTATCACTAGGTCTAGGGACCAGTTCCCAAGTGTCATTCTTAACAATCTGATCAAGTTCGTCTTTCATAGCATCATGCCATTTTGAATTATTACATGCATCTTCAACACTTAAAGGTTCAATCTAAGATAGTAAACATACCACTTCATTGTTAACTAAGTTCTTTGCTTGTGATCTTGTTAAGGCTTTTCACTCTAATCTCCAATGATGTATGCCTTGGAATGATTTCTTGATGTAAACTTTGGAACTTTAGGTGATGCTGACTCATCAGCCTTAGGAGTACCTTCTTCACTTGTCTTAGGTTTATTGAACAACACATCAATGCTGTCAAACATTTCCTCAATAACTATCTCGCTAGTGGAAGGTCTAGGTTCTTCTTCAATCATGGGTGAGTAATCATGATATTTTTCTTGAATCATAAAATTTTCATCAATATTTACATGAGCACTTTCAATGATCTTTTTCAATCTTAAATTGAAACATCTATAAGCTTTACTTTTAGTAGAGTAACCAAGAAAAATACCTTCATCACTTCTTGCATCAAACTTGCCTACTGCTTCATCCCTCTTGATGTAGCACTTTCTTCCAAAGATGTTGAAGTATTTTACTATGGGAACATTACCAAACCATAGCTCATAAGGTGTTTTGTATGTGTTAGGCCTTAATTGAATTCTATTGATTATATAGAATATTGTATTAACCACATCTCTCCAATAGGTGTGTGCAGCTTTTCCTTCTATTATAATGGTGCGTGTTGTATCAAGGATGATCCTATTCCTTCTCTCTATAATTCCATTCTGTTAAGGTGTTCTAGGTGCACTTAACTGTCTCTTTATGCCATGTTCTTTGTAGTACTCATAAAATTTGTCAAAGGTGAATTCTCCTCCTCTATCTGATCTCAAACATTTTATCTTTAGTCCAGATTCATTCTCAACCTTAGCATTAAATATTTTGAACTTATCAAATGCTTCTGACTTATCTTTTAAGAATGCAACCCACATCATCCTAGTATAATCATCAACAAACAAAAATAAATACCTTTCACCATAGTATGATCTCATTTGAGTTGGACCACATAGGTCTGTATGAATCAGATCCAACTTGTTCTATGCTGAATTCCGCTTGCTCCTAAATGAATTTCTCACTTGCTTCCCCATTACACATTCCCTGCATATAGTATCAACTAGTTTTGCTATGCTAGGTAGATCTCTTACTACCTTTACATTGCTTATCTTTACTATGTTATCAAAATTGATATGACATAGTCTTTTATGCCACAACCAACTATCATCAACTTTAGCAACAAAACAAATTGCTTCTGAATTGAGCTAAAAAAATTACCTTTTATCTTTGTGCCTGATGCAATCATAACACCATCTTTATTGTTAATGATGCATTTGTCATCTTTGAACTCCAACTGATAGCCTTTTCCAAGTAGCTATCCAACACTGAGAAGGTTATGTTTCAAACCATCAACATAAAGAACATCATCAGTACTGTTCTTTCCATCCAAAGTGATGGCTCCTCTACCAACTATAGGTTTAGGAGTGTTGTCTCCAAATCTAACCATACCTCCATTGTATTTGTCCAAATGAACAAACCTGCTTTTATCACCTATCATGTGATGTGAACAACCACTGTCTATAATCCAGTTTGTCTTATGTCAGCTTGTGAAATCAATGCTAGCTCTTGATTTACTTTCTCATCTTTAGGAACTGACTTACTATTCATCTTGTCTACAATAGCAATGAATCAATTTCTTCTTCACCTAATTCTTCATCTAAAACTCCATCTCCAACATAGTAGCACTCCTCAGAATACTTAGGCTTGTAATCCTTTTTGAACTTTTTAGCTCTGGTGGGACACTTAGTTGCAAAGTGACCAATCTTATTACATGAAAAGCACTTAAATGGTAAATGACCTTCATATTTTCCTTTTCCTTTCTTTTCTCTTTTGGCAACCATAGCAATAAAATCATGTAGTGTTTTATCTTCATCATTATCATCAAAGTTACCATAAGTGTTTGCAGATTTCTTACCATGAACTGTTGCTTTGAAAGCTATCTCACTCTTTGGTTCTGTCTTCAATCTTGAAATCTCAAAAGCTAAGATTTTGTCGATCAAGGTCTCTCTCTTAAAATTTGATGTAAGCTACATGGTCTCATCAAGGATGTTGATCTTGCTTTCATATTCTAGAGTAAGAGTAGTCATTACTTTATCCATAATGTCCTCTTCTGATATCTCTCCACCATTGTTCCTGATTCCAGCAACTGCTTCATTTATCCTTTGATTGTAAGCTCTGATGTCTTCTTCAGGTAGCATCTCTAATGCATTGTATATTTTCTTCCATGTCTTTATGCGCACATCCTTTTCTTGTTTGTCTCCTTCAAAAGTGTCTTCTAGGTGCTTCCATATTTTATGGGCTATATCTACCTTTTTTACTTCTAAAAATTCACCATCAAATAGGTCACTGATAAGGGCTTCTTTAGCAATAGCATTATAATGAAACAATTATTTTTGTGCATTTGTAGCATCATCTTTTCCAAGGTCTTCTAAGGTAGGAATCTCGGCTGCTTTGATGGTTACATTAAAAACTTCAAAAGCAATGCACTGTAAATGGGTTACCATTTTGTTCTTCCAATCAAGATAATTCTCTCCATCGAACTTAGGACTTTCCTTCCTGAAGTATGCCATCTGATCAACCTCAAGCTGTTAAACTTTCTCTCTGAGGCACTTGGCTCTAATACCAATTGTTAGGAATAGTCCCAAGAGATAACTAAGAGGGGGGGGGGGTGAATCAATTATCTACAAGTTTCAATTCTTTAATCAATTAAGTATACTTAAACATAAAGCATAAACACAATGAAAGAACACTTGAACACAACACCAATATTTTGGTTACGGGGAAACCCAAATAGGTAAAAACCCTGGTGGGACTTGATACCCACTAATATTTTGTACTAGTGTATAATGATCCTTGCTAGAAGATCCTTTACCCTATTAGGAGTAGCTTTACAATATATTAAGTTTAGTAGACCTGGTTAAGGGTTGGACCCTGTTAGGAGTCTTTTACAATTGTCCATGTTAGGGGAGAGGATGCACTATTCGAGAGCTCACTGCTTAAATGGGTGAAGGCTACAACCTTCTGAATAATAGATATACACTATATCTGGATCTTGGTGAACTGCGCTTAGACCTACTATCTAGATCAGTTCCAATGAATAGCACAAGTACTTTACTTGGTCACATACACCTCCTTCTGATGGTTCACACACTCTTCTCTGCTCTCTTTAATCAACCATGAACCACACTCCAGCAATCACAAATGACTGCCTATAAATATCTTTCCTCTAAATGATATAATCAAGTCAGCCTATTAAAACCACCTTGAAATCATATTAGAGAAACCATAATAAACTCCAACAAACATTTTTCTAGCTCTATTATGCACGCAACTCATTCTAGGACCTGTCTAATAAAATAAATGTAGACACACGCTACACACTGTCGGCTCTACCAAAACAACTGGAACTTCCTCTATAAGCTGAATTAACTTATGCACTCTTAACTAAACATCAAAAACACTTCTCCAAGCTTAACTCCAAGGGTGCATACCATCAAGATAGGTGAAACTCAAGAACCAATAAAATCTCTGTCAGCTCTTCTGTACAAACATAGGAAACTTCTACTGACGAATAGTGACTGCATAACTTCACTTGTGTTCATCATCAAACTATGCATGCATGAACTTAACATCGCTAACATGTCTTCAACATAAATCCAAGGGAACATGCCCATAGGACAACTATACGAACAACCATACACAGAACACTGTCTATTACTTTGTTAGGAACACTACTGACACCAACTGCAATATAACTCTCTATGCTAATAGTTAACCTCTACGCCCATGATATCATGCTAATATCATGTCCATGCATCATATACTAAAGGCTTACTACATAAGACTTCCATGCATGCTACTTTCCATATGTTGTCATCAATGACAAACATACAGTCAGTACTAGCCTGCTAGAAAATCTCCAACAAAAATAGGTTTTGAATGGAACCCGGAACCATTTATAAAGTAGGAGAAAATATATTCCATTCAGCCCTTACATAATTTGAAAGCCTACTAAAAATTAGACAGAAGGACCCCAACCAACCCAAAAAGAAAATAGAAAAGACAAAATAAGTAGCGATAAAAAACAAAATCTAGCATGAAAACCAGTGACCAACCAGCAGAAACTACTTTATCTTTTTCATGGCCTTCTCTGTCTATTTTTGCAGATCCTCCATCTTCTGCATGGAGTCTTTAAGAGCTTTCAATTCCTTAGGGGTATCAGGCAGTTTCCTTTTGAGACCACTTCTGGTTCTAGTTCCCAGCCCCAAGCTCCCAGCATCACCATCTAGTGGTATGGTTGTTTTCTCCAGCTTGTTATTCTCTAGATGGTTGTATAGAGCCTTAAGATTCATCACTGAAACACTAAAGCCCTCATTTCTATGCATAAGAACTTCATTGATGATATGTTCATTGTAGCTAATTTTCTCAGTCAGGTCCTACAGCTTTTCATCCACCATTGCTTTGATTTCTATTGTCTTTTCCTCATTCTCTTTATTACTTTTTACCTTCATTAGAAACTCTGTTTCCAACTTTTCCATCTTTTCTTTTAGGGATTCCATAGTTTCTTCCATTGCCTTCAGGTGACATTTCATTTCTTGTATATCCTCATTAATCCACTTTTCCATATTGATACCATGGCCATCCTTTCTTTTAACCTCCTTTGGAACTTTTTCATCCAAGTCAAAACCAATAGTAGCCTCGTTATGAGTTTCCCCACCCCCATGGCTAGACTGTCCCTTCGACTCCTCCTTATCATTGGCTTTCTCTTTTCTTTCCTTTTGTTTTTCTTCTTCCATATTCTCTTCCTCTTCTTCCACCTTCTCTTCTTCATTTTCCTTTTCATCCTCTTCTTCTTCACCTCCACCATTCTCTATCTCCTCATTATCTTTTTCCTTCTCACTGTCCCCTGAAGTTGTAATACCCCAAAAATGGGCTATAGGTTCATTAACCTCTATATCGACACATCGAATGAAATCACCATCAAAGTCCTAACCAAAGGCACATTTGCACATCATCGAATCCTAATTGATTATCTTAAATTCTGCATCGGGGAATATTCCTAGTAATATTCCTAATTATCATAATTATCTTTAATTTAATGATTATTTGGTGATAAATCTTATTTATCCTAAAGTTTGATTAATTGAATATTCTAAATATTTAATTAATTAGATTTAATTATGCCACTTAATTATTTAATTGAAGTTAATTTTATTTATTCCTAAATCGTATTATTTAAATTTTGACAATAAATTCAAAATCCTATGAATAATTGATTAAATTCTTATTTAATTAATTAAAGCAAGTTGTCATAATTAATGATATTATTTTTGAATAAAAGTTTGATTTTAATAATTGATTAACCCATAAATCAATTTTTTAATTTTAAAATTAGTTAAGTTGAGAATAAATCACTTTATTTATTTATTAATTCATAATTATCCATGTGCACATTCAAAAGAAACAGTTAAACTCCAAATTAGAAAATCAATGCAAAGTGTTGACTTTTTAGAACTCAACATACTTTTGGAGTTCAAAAAGCTGATCTAAACTCTAATTTGAGTTAAAAAGTTGTTTTTGCATGATTTGCATATTTTTGTGAATTAAATTATCTTTATTATCAGATAACTCAAAAATCAACCTGAGTTAATCTGATTGATTTATGGCTTTTTTCCATGCACCTCCAAAGCCTTGGATTTCTATAAAATTAAAGCCTCAGCTCATCTCAAAGCATCTCATAATTTTGCAAGCTTACTTTGCCAAAGTCATCTACGAATTGCACAACTATTTTGAAGAACTGGAATTTGGAGAATCAAAGCTTATTGCGAATCAAGGCTATTGTGAGATCAATTTCTTTGTTTTACATTCATTTAGATTCTTTTTCATATCATTGTTAGATCATTTTAGCATATCAATTTCCATATTAGCATAGATTCATATCAATTTTTTATTATTATTGCATAGAAAATCAAAAAAATATAGATTAATTGCATTCGTATTTCATATCAATTTTGCATTCAAATCCTTCATTTAGGTATCGTCTAGGTCACTGATCTCGATAGCAATCTGAGAACATCAATCTCGCACTTATTAGAAGGCAGTAGATCGCTTGGTTAGATTAGATTTCAATTTTGCACGATTTCAATTTTTGCTAACCTCTAATATTTTACTAAAGTTTTGTGTCTAAAGATCAAGTACAATTTTTACACACACATTTTTGGCACCCACCGTGGGGCAACCCACCTTTACATGCTAGTTTTGATTTTTTGGGGGAGCTAAAACCCTAAAGTTTCAAAGATTTAATTTTATCTCTCAAAAAGCTTTGATTTTTTCTCTAAAATTTGTTTTCCATGTTGGATACATATCAAGGAAGCTACAATAAAAAATTTAGAATTTTCTGAGATGTTTTGAATTTTTAATAATTTTTTCTTGAAATTCTAAAAAAAATTAATATCTAATGCAAATCAGCATTTTTTTTGGAAATTTTTATATTTTTGGAAATCTCTTTAAATTTTATAGGGGATCCATTCTTTGTGTTTTAAATTTGGATGCAATATAATAGCTCAAATAGTCAATTTATAAAAACTAGTATGTTTTGATAAAATGGGTCTCTAGGGCACAAATGAAGAGATTTTTCTAAAATTTTTACATTTTTGGAAAGCTCTCTATTTTTTAGTAGGGGTCTTTGTTTTTAATTTCTATTTTGTGGCAAAAATCATTAAAAAAAAAATCAGATCTTGTTGACTAGGTCAAATGCAACAAAAAAAATAAAGTTTTGTGATGGGTATGCACTTATTTTTTTTACATGGTTCAATGAATGATATGAGTTGTCATGTGGGTTAATTTTTGGTTATTATTAGTAATAATAATTTATTTTTAGAGCTAACCCTATAGTTTTCATAAGTGGAATATATGTTGCATATCTTGTTTGCTTGTTTGCTTGTTGGAGAGTTCGTCACTTGCTTGCATGGAAAAGCTCAACAAGAATTGCTAAAAATTAGGTAAAATCTATTAAGCACGTTGTGAGGATCCTAGGTATTCTCCTTCATCTAATAACATTTCAATTTGGACTTAAAATAAATCTCTTATGTGTCTGGCTTGTGTGCATCTTTTCATGCTTTTGTCTATTTCTACACACTTGCATAATTGATACTAGGTTGTGACCCCTTAAGGATTCATTAAGTAGTCTTAGATACTTGTGATTGATCTTGATTGCTATCTTGGGTTATTGGACTCGCTAATCTGCCGACCCCTCGTTCCACCCCGTGGTTGAAAGGTTAGCGCCACATTAAAGGGGAGGGGTCAACAGGACAGAAGCGTTAAGTGTTCCACTTGGCAACCCATTTATGCTTTTAGGAACTCACTTGTTTTCTAAGTTGGGGACTCATTTTCAGCTTGTGTGAGGTGTTAAGTGTTCCACCTTGTGGACTCATCTCATATTCACTTTAAGCATTAAGTGTTCCTCTTTCTTCTTTTTGGGTACTTTTGGTAGATTTGCTTTTTGGAAACATACATCTATGCTCACATAGTAATTAGGCCCTATGAACACTATTCGTGATTATTGAGAGATTGGATTCCCAGAAAAATCCTTCTTGATGATAGAATCCTTGAAGGTAGGGAGGATACTTAGTGCGTTTCACATTCAACTTGGTTAGTGTGTCTTCTCTTATTGATCGATACATTCTCTTCTTGGAGAGGTTGATAGATCACGTGAGGTTGACATCACGAGCTTTGGTGAATCAAAATTGGTTAGTGCACCTTCTCTTATTGATAGATACATTCTCTCCCCGGAGAGGTTGATAGATCACGTAAAGTTGACATCATAGACCTTGGTGAAGCAAAACTTTGTCTTAGCATGTTGGATTTATCTGTCTACTTTGTTTGGGTTAAAAGTGAAAAGGTGTCAAACCCTTGGATCTGGAGCCAAGTCCCCTTGTGGTATACTATTGTGAGTCACCTTTAGAGAGGGTTAACCATAGTGAACATTCCCTTCACAGGGCAAACTGCGTTGACAAAACCTCAAGCGGTAATAGCCATTTTCACCATGGTAGTGACTGCCACTATATAAATGTCCTTGTGGAAGAAATCTTCATAGGTGTGGTTCATTGTTGGGTTGTCAGATCTCCCTAGCAGCTCCTAAAGATTAAGTTCTCAAACTGTGTCAAAACCCTGGTGCGCCGGGATTGGATTTCACCCCTTTGGATCATAAAAGTTGCAGAGTCAAACCATTACTAAAAACCCTAGCGAGGCCAAATTTTTATTTTCTAGGGTATATGTGCGTAATTGCAAAACATTTTGGAACATACACAATTAGCACTTCTGAGGATTAGAACGAATAAGTCACTTGATTGTTCATGCGCAAGGTTGCTTTTGCCCTTGTTCATTGTTTTCAAACATGCTTGAAATCACTTGCTTGCTATTTTTTGTACTTTTTTATCTATTTGGTTATTGAAAATGGATAAATCTATTACAATCCTCAAATTTGGACATTGAAATTTGCAAACAATCTGAATCTAAAAACTCAAAATTTGCAAAATCTGAAGTAAAATCTTTTTCTGGAGTCAAAAGTCATCTCAGAAGGTCAAAAAGTCATACGAGTTCTATCAAGTGTCATTTCATTACAGCCCATCTGTCATATGATTGAGTAGCTAGTGTCGTACAAGTTTTCATGCCAACAAATTCTCAAAGGCAAAATCTTGCAACTATCGTATGAGATTTTCAAGTGTCGTTTCAGTGGCTACCCACTGTCATACGAGTTTTGCAACTATCATTTCATAGCATACCCACTATCGTATGAGTCTGCAAAGTGTCGTTTGGAAAAATTGTTAATAGTTGTGAGAATTGCAAGATATTTAGCTTTTTCAGCCTAATTTTAGAATCTGTCGAATGAATCACTGTGTCAGAAATAGAGCAGTAGCTATTGAGAATCCAATCATTTTCCTAAAGTGGCCTTTTGAATCCGATTTAGTCTTCTATTTAATCAATTTGAGTCTTTATCATCTCGTGTCAAAACCTTGTCATAACTATCAATCTTCAATCAATCAATCATCAAAATGACTAAGTGTTGTGATATCTTGTTTGCTATCTTTTGGGAACCTACCCATACATCTAGGGCATAGTATCCTTCATCCACATCTAATCAAATCTTCAAATCAATCAAACCTTGACAAGGTTGCATCATCTGATCATCTTGATTCAATTCATTCTTCAGTTATCTGGATCTTATTCTTTTGTTTCACTTGAGGTTAATGGTGGAGACTAGAGATTCCTCTCACAAGAAATCTATCACCACTCTCCAAACTTGAACTCTTGAGCAACTCATCAATTTTGGTCTTTACGAGGATGATGGTCTTGGCAACTATCGATTGAAATCTGGTTACATACCTCCTCCATCAACTCACGGAGGTACTCAACATACCCCTCATCAATCTAATCCAGGGAGTCCACAAACTCCTACCATGTCTCAACCAGGGACAAATTTTGGCTCTCAAAGAGCTCAATCTCAACATGGTGCAGATCAGGAAACCACACCTGAAGAAATTGCTCAATATCAAAATGATGATAACTTCAAACTAATGATGAAGCATTTCTTGAAAGAAGATAGAGAAGCATACTTTTTACAATTAGCTCATCAAGGAGCTAAACTTCCTCCCAACTTTAATGTTGAAGACATCATTACACATGAGGAAGAGAATCCACTCATGGCTGTGATGAAATAAATGCATGCTATACAAGTTGAACTTAACAATCTCAAGAAAGAGAAGGAACCTAAAGAGTTCTCCATGGAGGCTCTATGTCCTTTTCCATTTTACAAAGACTTGTACATGCCACCATTTCCAAAAAGAGTGGAGATGCTGAAGTATCATAAATATGATGGGCACTCTGACCCTCAAGATCATGTCAGGGAATTTTGTACACAATCAATGGAGTTCATGCATGAACCAACCTACCTTATGCACCTCTTTCCTAGATCTTTGGGAGGAGCATCCATTCATTGGTTTTCAAAATTGCCTTCTACTATCAAAAATTTTGAGGAGTTGATCAAATTGTTTTATCAACAATACTTCTACAATATTCAGCACCCGGTCACCATGATCGATATCTGTAATCTCAAACAATACCCAGGGGAACCATTCCTAACATTTCTCAAGAGATGGAGGAAGAAGTTCTCTCTATATGCTAGACCTATTCCAGAAATAGAAAAATTTGAAATCTTCATCAATAATCTTGTTCCTGAAATCATTATCCTCTACAAATGCAAGATCATACATCTTTTGATAAGATGGTGGATAATGCTATCAAAATCAAAAAAGTGCTTGTGAAAAAAGGAGAAATCACACTTCAAAAAGACAAGTACGAATCAGGATCCAGTTCTAAAGACAAAAACAAAAATTGGAACAAGAATAAGGGCATCGTCACAGATGACATTGTTGACACTGTTCATGCCCCATCAAAGGCACCAGCCTACAATCTCACTCTTGGCACTCAAGCCATTAAAGCTTTAGAGAAAAAGTCTTCTGAACCATCTCTAAAGAAGCCAGAATACAAAAGATGGGATAAACATCAAAAGTTTGCTCCTCTAGGAGAGTCTTTAGAATCAACTATGAAAACTCTACTACCTAATAACATCATCTCTTTACCACCAATACGACCAAATGATTAGGACCCCAAACCGAAATGGTGGAGAGGAAATGAATTATGTGATTTCCATCAGAGTAAAGGTCACAAAACTAATAATTGCTACCACTTGAAGCATACCATTCAAGATCTGATCGATAGTGGAGACATCGCAATTGACAATCCCATGAATAATAATGATCATACAGCATTCATAGAACCATTTCTGAAACATGGTCAAGAAGTTTCAACTTCTCAACCTAATATGGGGGCAAAAGTCAACTATGCCTACCTTGGAAATAACATCATCATCAATATGGTTGAACCATGTCTCTCTAAAAGTTGCAATGTCATCACAATTGTACAAAGAGATAGAGATCATTCCTCAGTTAACGTAGTTACTTGATCACAAGCTCAAATGCATCTGAAAGGAAAAATCCTAGAGTCATCAAATGTCCCTAAGGTGCCCTTCAATCTTTCATCTGCTTCTAATCAGAAGGTTGCTTCCAAATCTTCCAATCCAAAGGATATAAGGAATACATCTTATAGCATTGTCCAACAACTCCAACACACTAATGTGAATATCTCTAGCTCATAGAGCCATTCTCGATAAAGCTTTACTCGGTTCCAATGTTCCCGATGACCTTGATTTAGATAGGTTCCAGACTATGGTTGGACATCTTACATCTCCGCAATATATCTCCTTTTTAGAGGAAGATGACAACTCCTTGAGTCACCCACATAATCAGCCTTTTCATATAGAAGTCTTGATCTAGAACCATAGATTCAAATGTGTGTTGATAGATGGGGGCACTGGCCTAAACATTTGTTCTTACAGCTTGATCACACAATTGGGATTTTTAGAATTGGCTATTGATCCTAGAAAGAAAATAACTATCAAAGCCTATGATGAACAAGAAAGATCTTGTAAAGGCACCATTATCTTACCTATCAGAGTGGGTCCAGTTATCAAAGATACCATCTATCAAGTGCTTGATCTACCTTTGGCCTACAACATCCTTCTAGGGAGACCATGGATACATGAAATGCAAGCTATTCCTTCTACATCCCATCAATGTTTGAAGTTTCCTTATGAAGGAGTAGAGGTTACTATCCCCGCAGATCTGAATACAACTTGCAACACCTTGAAGGAAAGTGTAGATAAGCTTGTACCTAATAACAAAGAATCTTCCATTGAACCAACTAAAGAAGCATCCACATCTAAAATGGAAGATCTTGCAAAAGAGGTTAATATCAAAGAAAATAGTATGGGAGAATATACTATTGATCCAGTCTTATCTTTCACATCTCTCCCTATCTCACCTAAGTCTTATGGGCAATCTTTGAAACAATCCAAATCAAACTCCAAAGAACCTCTTGAAGCATATAAAAAGAATTTAGTAGTAGAACAAGTATCCAAGCAAGAATTTGAAGAGGATGAAGCTGTGCTATCATGGCTATACAAAGACAAACCTAAATCTCAAGTTGTTCAAACTAGTGACTCTATAGTATCCAAACTCCCTTCTAAGTTGTATGGTCCAAGAGATAAATTAATAGCTAAGATGGGATATTTAGGTAAAGAACCTCTAGGAATCAGAGGAAAAGGTCTTGAGGCACCTCTCCCACATACTGGTAGAGAAAATAAAAACAAAGTTGGCTTAGGATTTAAGAAGAAACCATATCACCTCAAAGGTAATTATTCCCATGTCATAGAGCAGATCACACTAGGAGAACCTCTTCTTAAGAAAGAAGAAACAGAACCATCAAATAGTGATTTAGACAACTCAAAACTCATCCCCTATGAAAAATCTCCTAATGAAATCAAAGACCTTCTTGATGATAAAGATGCTCTAATCAAAAGAATTAATGTGGTAGAAACACAAGAACTTACTATCAATCAAGAGATAGTTGCAACACAAGAACCAACTAATCTTGAAAAAAATCAAGGAGGGAAGTGGTAGTGATTCTAAGATAGATTCCCATGAGTATGATTTCAAATCAGAATCTGAGGGTAACCCTTCTTGGGGTATTCACCCCGACTTTACTCATGTTCTAATATTTCCTAGAGATCTTGAATCAAAAGTTGAATCAAATGACTATGAATGGGGAGCCATTCTAGAACTAGATGAAGATGAGCTTATTATAGAGAAACATGTTGATGTTATTCACCAATATGTACCTAATCCCAATGTGAGTCTAGAGTGAAATGATGAACCTATCGAGTCTGATCTACCTATGGCTGAATTGAACTCCCATGATGACATTGAGCCTATTCCAAAATTGAATGTCTTAAGTTGTAATATCACCTTTGAACTCAAGCATCAGGTTAGGACCAATGATGATAGATCCATATCCATAAACACTATCTCCCAATCTTTCCCTACTTTGACCATCCAATATCCAAAACTTATTGATCAAACCTCCACAAATCCAAGCCATGGTATTTATACCTTCCTGAATGACTATGCCCTTACTTGCTACATAAATGTAGTTGAGCCTATGAGTACTTCCATCAGTGAACCGAGCGTCAGCATGACCGAGTCAGACATCAAATATCTTAGTCAAAAAAATAAGAATAAAAAGAAAAAGAAAAAGAGTTCTGAGGGTGAAAACCACTTTGTGGCAGTCTCAGAACCTACAAAAGTAAAAATAAAAGATGTATCCAAAGGTGAAAACCTCTCTAAGGTGCCTAAGGATGAGATATTTGATGTCCTTCCAATTCATTTACAGGACAGATCTCCAGTTCTAATTGAGCCCACTCAATCCATCAATTTGGGTACAACAAAGGAACCACAATTGGTACATGTAGCACAATCATTATCAGAAGAAGAGAAGCAAAAATTTACAACATTCCTAACAAAGAAGAAGATCAACTTTGCATGGAAATATTTAGATATGCCAGGATCGGATCCTAATCTTATAATGCATCATTTATTTATACCTCCAAATGTCAAACCTGTCAAGCAAAAATTGAGAAAGATGCATCCTCATATTGCACTCTTGGTAAAAGATGAATTAGAGAAGCTCCTAAACATCGGATTCATCTGAGTTATTAACTATGTGGAGTGGATCTCTAATATTGTACCTATTTCTAAACTAGATGGGTCAATTAGAGTGTGCACAGACTTTAGAGATGTGAATAGAGCATGCCCTAAGGATGATTTTCCACTACCTAACATTGATACGATAGTGGACATGACTGTGGGTTTCAAGATGTATTCCTTAATGGATGGTTTCTCTAGATATAATCAAATAAAAATTGCTCCAGAGGATCAAGAGAAAACTTCTTTCACATGTGCATGGGGGACCTTCTGTTGGAATGTCATGCCATTTGGGCTTAAAAATGCTAGTGCTACATATCAAAGAGCAATGACATCTATTTTCCATGACATGATGCATCAAACCATGGAAGATTATGTTGATGACACATTAGCAAAATCTATGATCAAAACTAAACATCTAAAAGACTTGAGCATGATCCTAGATAGAATGGAAAAGTTTAGTCTCCGACTAAATCCTAAGAAGTGTGCTTTTGGTGTCACTTCTGGAAAGCTCTTAGGATACATAGTTTCAAAGAAGGGCATTGAATTTGATCCAACTAAATTCAAGGCTATAATAGAGATGCAACCTCCCATGAATATAAGTCAAATGAGGATGTTGCAAGGAAGAGTTCAATCTATCAGAAGATTCATATCACAGCTAGCAGACATATCACAGCCTTTTACAAAAACATTACATAAAGGTGTGACATTTGCATGGAATGAGGAGTTTGAAAAGAATTTTAACCATATCAAGAAGTATCTATCCAATCCTCCCATCTTGATGCCTCCTATTCATGGGAAGCCATTGATCTTATATGTCTCCGCAACAACCACATCACTGGGGGCATTACTAGCGCAACATGATGAAGACAAAAAGGAAAGAGCCATTTATTATATAAGCAGAACATTGGTGGCATATGAAAAGAACTATTCTATGATTGAGAAAGCTTGTCTCAATGTGATCTTTGCATCATAGAAACTAAGACACTATATGTTAGCTCATACCATGCATCTAGTAGAAAAAATTGATCCACTAAAATACCTACTAAGAAAGGCTGCCCTCACAGGTAGACTAGCTAAATGGGTCATGCTTCTAAGTGAATTTGACATTGAATATGTTGAAAGAAAAGCTATAAAAGGTCAAGTTATTACTGATCAACTAGCAAATGCACCCATGTTTGATGACACACCAATGCAAATGGAATTTCCAGACTCCTCTATTATGCACCTATCTTCTAGAGAATGGCAATTGTTCTTTGATGACTCCTATACATAGAATGGATCTAGAGCAGGCATATTGTTCATAAATCCTCAAGGATACTCCATCCCAAAAGCATTCAGACTAAAGTTCCCCTGCACAAACAATATTGTAGAATATGAAGCCCTTTTGAATGGTATGAAAATAGCAATTGAATGGAGAGTAACAGAGCTACACATTCATGGAGACTCTCAACTTGTTATTCATCAAGTCAATGATGTGTACCAAAATAAAGATGAAAAGCTCATTCCTTACAAGAGAATGGTAGATGATCTTAAGAAATATTTCATATCTATCACATTTGAGAAAATTCCTAGAACAGAGAACAAGGCTACCGATGCAATGGCAACATTATCTACTTTATTACAACAGCCTGAACATGAGCTATGCTATGAGTTCCTGGTGGAAGCACTATCTTATCCTGCATATGATTCCCCCAAAACCTACGTGATCTACATTGTTGTAGGTCATGATTCATCTAGATAAAAAAACTTATTTTCCTATCTCAAAGACCAAATCATTCCCGATACCTTCAACCACCATGAAAAGAGATACCTTATTCATAATGCCTCCCGATATGTCATCATTGGTCATGACCTGTACAAACAAGGTCTAGATGGTACACTACTTAGATGTTTAGAATGGGAAGAGTCTCAACGTGCATTAGAGGAAGTCCATGATGGTATTTGTGGGTCACACTCAAATGGTTTAACACTAGCTCGAAAACTTATTAGGGTTGGGTACTATTGGCCTGAAATGGAGAAAGAGTCTATCAAATTTGCTAAGAATTGTCAAAAGTGTCAAGTACATGGCAACTTAATTCATGCCTCAGGGAGGGATCTAATCCCCTTTACTACATGATGGCCTTTCCATCAATGGGCATTTGATCTTATCAGAATGATTCATCCTCATTCTTCTAATGGACATACCCATATAATCATAGCTACAGATTATTTTACAAAATGGGTAGAAGCAGTCCCTTTGACACAAGCAACTGGAAAGCAAATATCTATGTTCATATTGATATATATCATATGCAAATATGGGATACCTCATTCCATAATATTAGATAATGGTGGACAATTCAAGAACAAAGACTTAGATGATCTATGTGCCAAATTTAAGATCACACAACATTGGTCTTCTATCTACTATCCTCAAGGGAATGGCCAAGCTGAGGCCTCTAACAAAAATCTATTGAAAATCTTGCACCAAACAGTTAATAAAATAGGAAGGGACTGGCATCTCATGATCAATCCAGCTCTCTGGGCCTACAAAACAAGTATCAGAACACCTACTGGGGCTACACCTTTCTCTTTAGTTTATGGGTCTGAAGTGGTACTACCTATTGAGGTTGAAATCCCATCACTAAGAATCAGAATGCATGGTCTAGTAACTGATGATGACTACAAAGTGTCTAGGTTGCAAGAATTTGAACTACTAGATGAGTGCAGACAAGCAGCATATGATCATCTCAAAGTATATTAGAAGAGAATGTCTAGAGGCTACAACAAGAAAGTCAGACACAGAGAATTTCAGGTTGGTGATCTAGTCTTGAGAGAAAATCCTAAAAAACAATCCCATCAAGAATGCAAGGGGAAGTTTGAACCCAACTGGCTAGGTCCCTTTGTAATCACTGCTACTTTTGGCTCCGATGCCTATCAACTCTCAATGACTGAAGGAGAATAGCTCCGAGAACCAATCAACATTCTCCATCTGAAGAAATTCTATGCCTAAGGCATTTCAGTCTATGGTAAAATGTCCTAAAAAAATTATAAAAATTACAAAAAGTCCTGAAAAAATGAACATCTTGGTGAAAACCTAGCAATAGGCACCTTGATGATTCGCAAAAAAATCAAAAAATATCAAAAGTAGAAAAAAATTTAAAAAAATGAATGAAAAAAAAATGAGAAAAAGCAAAAGTGCCTTGGTGAAAACCTGGAAACAGGCACCTTGGTAGAAAAATAGAATCTCTACCAAGATGGTGAAAACCCGGCAAACGGGTGCCACTTGTTTCAAAATGCTCCATCTATCAGCGCAATCTTGGTCTTTCCCAACTTTCAGTTTTGCTTTAGTTTGTACATATCTCCCAGTTTGTTTCTGCATTTCCATTTTTTGATAAGTCGATCTGTACACCACTCAGCTCAAGTGTCTGTATCCTATCAATGCTTAACACTTGGGGGAAATCAATGTTATATCCTATGGCCTCCAGTATATCTTAGATGTATCATATCCAGTCAGAGTCCTTTGAAGCTTCATTTGAGTCAGTCAAGTCTATCTTGTCTCCAGAAAGGATTTTGCATCTACAACAACAATCAAACACAAACTGGAAACAATCTGTGCTTTTCATGCTTTTATCTCCTTGTATGCTTACTGATTTGCATTGAGATTTTTGCATATTGTGTCCCTTCGAGCTCTTCGATGATGTCCTTTATAAGATTTAGAGAGTGATGACTAGGGGCATAATCTTTTCTTTGTCTTCTGCTTGTATGTGAAAATCTAACGTCTTTGGAAATTTTGGATTGAAATGGTGTCCGACTGTAAGAGCCTCTATCTCAAATTGGATGGCCATGCGTACATCGACCATTGATACCCAAAAAATTCAAGGAAGTTTGATCTCACTATTATCTTTTTGAGTAAGTTCTTTCTCCTACTATGAAACGCAATCTTACCTAAGGATGTGAACAATAAAGGGTCACTACGGGTAATTCACATTGGATTTAGAATGATCTCTTGACTGTTTGATGTGTATGTTAAATGCAAATTGCTATATCAAAATGGACATGATACTCAGGTCATCTTGGCACTTGTGCCTTGGTGCTTGTATCTAATCTGACATTCCGAAAATAAAACCAATATTCATATGTCCATGGTTGTTTGACCAATGGCTGTTGTATTGGTTCTTGAGCATTACAAATCAATATTCATATGTCTATGGTTTCATGGCTAGTGGGCATTGTATTGATTTATCTGGTTACCTAAAAGTTCAATGATGATAACAAATCGACACATGATTAGTGAGTAGGTCCTAGGTCCTAGGGTTGCATTATCATCCTGCATGTTTCTTTGCATTTTTGCACTTTGCATGATCTCACAAATAGCTTGCACACTTAAAACAATTCTCCACTTGTCTCTTCAAATCTAACAAGAGCTAAATCCCACACAAAGGTTCCTCCAATGAAACAACAAGTAGAATCTTTTTTTTTTGGGATCAAAATCAAAATCTGAGATCATTCATATTGTTAACTACTTGCATAATCGACCTTCAATCATCACAAAAATCCATAATTCAACTTAATTGATTATCTTCCATCAAACTATCAAAATTTCAACCTTGGTAACTCATGGTCAAACCTAATCAAACTTGGTCTTTTCGACCTCCAAACAATGCAGAATGCATTTTCGGATGTGTTTAACCACTTCTCAAATCAATTAACATGCTTCTAAACCATTTAACACTGACTTCTTTTGTCAAATTTCAATTTTAATCCTGAAGGGGGCATGGTATTACACATCATTCAAAGTCTGTAATCTAATTTGAAATCATATCTTTGCTGAAATCATATCTTTCCTCAGTAATCAAGACAACAACCACGTCCAGTTACTGATTCATCAAAAAAGACCTCATCGCTTAGGGCAAATCTATCATCACTTGGGGCATATCAGATTCATCAAGATCCATATCAATCTGGTATTCTCCTAATCTTGTAAACTGTATCAGTTTTTGCAACCATCGAATCATAGTGTTCTTTCCTTGGTTCTTCGGCAACTAAAGGGTTCGGATGTGATACCTGCTAGTTCTGCTAAGACAATCGAGTCTAGAACCAGTCACTCACTTCTTCGCAATCCTAAGGTTCGAAATTAGGTGTTTTGACACTTTTTTGCAATCATCGGTTCATTACTGTTATAGTTAACATTATCTTTGGTCATTCAGGACCTATTATCTTCATATCAAATCTTTCAATCAGCTTCTATCTCATATCAATTATCAATTTTGAATCAGTTTCATATCTCTATCAAACATAGACTGTCTTTGAACCACTGCGCTTCACATAGCAATTCAAAGAGGGGCAAAATGTAATACCCCAAAAATGGGCTATAGGTTCATTAACCTCTATATCAACACATCGAACGAAATCACCATCAAAGTCCTAACTAAAGGCACATTTGCACATCATCGAATCTTAATTGATTTTCTTAAATTCTACATCAGAGAATATTCCTAGTAATATTCCTAATTATCATAATTATCTTTAATTTAATGATTATTTGGCGATAAATCTTATTTATCCTAAAGTTTGATTAATTGAATATTCTAAATATTTAATTAATTAGATTTAATTATGCCATTTAATTATTTAATTGAAGTTAATTTTATTTATTCCTAAATCGTATTATTTAAATTTTGACAATAAATCCAAAATCCTATGATTAATTGATTAAATTCTTATTTAATTAATTAAAGCAAGTTGTCATATTTAATGATTATTTTTGAATAAAAGTTTGATTTTAATAATTGATTAACCCATAAATCAATTGTTTTAATTTTAAAATCAGTTAAGTTGAGAATAAATCACTTTATTTATTTATTAATTCATAATTATCCATGTGCACATTCAAAAGAAACAGTTAAACTCCAAATTAGAAAATCAATGCAAAGTGTTGACTTTTTAGAACTCAACATCCTTTTGGAGTTCAAAAAGCTGATCTAAACTCTAATTTGAGTTAAAAAGCTATTTTTGCATGATTTGCATGTTTTTGTGAATTAAATTATCTTTATTATCAGATAACTCAAAAATCAAGCTGAGTTAATCTGAGTGATTTATGGCTTTTTTCCATGCACCTCCAAAGCCTTGGATTTCTATAAAATTAAAGCCTCAGCTCATCTCAAAGCATCTCATAATTTTGCAAGCTTACTTTGCCAAAGTCATCTAGGAATTGCACAACTATTTTGAAGAATTGGAATTTGGAGAATCAAAGCTTATTGCGAATCAAGGCTATTTTGAGATCAATTTCTTTGTTTTACATTCATTTAGATTCTTTTTCATATCATTGTTAGATCATTTTAGCATATCAATTTCCATATTAGCATAGATTCATATCAGTTTTTCATTATTATTGCATAGAAAATCAAAAAAATATAGATTAATTGCATTCATATTTCATATAAATTTTGCATTCAAATCCTTCATTTAGGTGTCATCTAGGTCATTGATCTCGATAGAAATTTGAGAACATCAATCTCGCACCTATTAGAAGGCAGTAGATCGCTTGGTTAGATTAGATTTCAATTTTGCATGATTTCAATTTTTGCTAACCTCTAATGTTTTACTGAAGTGTTGTGTCTACAGATCAGGTACAGTTTTCACACACACAGAAGTAAGGTCCTTTGTTTCCATGGATCCTCCTCATTCTTAGGCTCCTCCTTAGTTTCTTCATCTAGGATAGTGACCTCATTCTTTTCCTAATAAGAGGGGTGAGGTTCTTTAGTTTTGTCCATGCTAACATGGGGGCTCTTTTTATTTTTCCTACCCTTCTTTTGGTTTTGCACCTTGATCTCTTCTTCATTGTTATTTCTCTTTCCCATAACCCTTTTAGGAATGGGTTCCAGAATCATATCCCTAGAATAGTCTGCTATGAGCAGAATCAAACACTCATGAAGCACAGGGTTGCTTGCTTTCTTCCTGTTCTCTTTTATGCTATTATTCAGGGAGCTTAAAAGAAAGTAAGGAAAGGAAACTTTCTTACTATGCCTAAAATGGTTAACCAGAATGAAATGCAAGTTATAAATCTTGGAATAGTGACCATCTAGAGTAAAATACTCTATCATCACCCTAAGAACTTTTTCCAAGATTTTCTTAATCTTCACAATTTAAACATAATCCCCTGGTCCTTTGGTCAGCAGAGCTTCTTCATCAACATTTTTGAGGAAAATTTTAAAAGCTTCAAACCCTATACATTTATTATCCCTATAGAAATTCATTCCTTCAAGAGACAAACTAATAATCTTAGAGATTAAATTTACCATTAACCTATCCCTCAACAACTTTTCTAGTTACCTTTTTGTTGAATCCATGAAGCTTTTCCATATACGGGGTAACACCACCTATTTCCAATTTTTTCCACACCTTTTTCTCCTACCATCATTTCTCGCAATCCAAGGGATCCTCTCTTCTCAAACCACCTCCCATATTCTCAGAGCTAAGACGACACTGGTTTCTCAAAGTACCAAAGCAAAACAAAACAATGTTCTTCTAGTTCTTACAAATCAATTTTTTTAAAATTGCCCACAATCTATGTGTCATTAACTCCATAATTATTTTCTCACACCTTACTTAGCATCTTACTTTCCTTGGTAATTTAATTATCCTTGTCATCATTAATTTTAATTATGTTGCCCTCCTTGTGATTAAGTTTATCATATAATTGATAAGACTTAAGATCTCAGAATTGAGATTCACTTCCCCATTCCAAATTTTTGTGATGTCATTATGGGCCCCCACATTAGCTATACTATCTGTAGGCTTGTTTCCTTCCCGGTAGACATGGGTTATGAAGCTTTCCTCAAAAGTTTGTAAAGTCTTTTTAATGTTTTCAATTATGTGGGCTATAGTCTAGGAGGTCTCACTTTTTCCTTTTATGAAGTTAATGATATTAAGAGAATCTCCTTCCAGCCAAAACTTCACAGAACCCAAATCTTTTGGCAGCAATACAACATGTAAAGCCACCTCAGCTTCAATAACATGATTGGTTTGTATTCCCAGCGGGGCTGCCATAGCTCCTAGGAAATTTCCAGCCCAATCTCTTATTAATCCTCCCACCCCTACCCTTCTAGGATTCCCCTTAGTAGCTCCATCTTGTGATTAAGTTTCCTCCCATAATTGTTAAACTTAATAAACTTATCCATATCGCTACCAGTCATATGATGTGAACAACCATTGTCTACGATCCAGTCAATTTTCTTTTTAACCTGTGATACTAAATATTTTTATTATTTGACTTCTATTTTAGAGCTTTCTTCTTTTATTGCAAAAAATCCTATGTCATTACTTTCATTATCACTTTCACTTAATAATTTCTCAATACTAGCTTCAAATTATTCATCATTAGCATAATAACATTCTTTAGGTCTTCAGGACTTAATTTTTTTTTTTAATTTCTTCACTCTCTTAGGACATTTAGATGCAAAATGACCATATTCTTGACATGTCCAATATTTAAAAAATATCTTACCTTGTGGTTCTCTCTTCACAAGTAAGGCAATTCCTTCTTCAATCTTTTTTTCTTCTTTAGTTTTAGATCTATTGCTACTGGCATAATCTCCACTGACACTTGCACTTCTTGACAAAGTAGGGCAAACACTAAGTGTGCTGAATGTAGTTTCAATCCTAGGCAAATCTCTAGATTATCTCAAACTTATCTCTGTTGCTTCCAATCTTTCAATAAGAGTCTCTCTAGTGAATTTTTCAGTATAAGGTATGACTTATTCAATAATCTACTCTATCTACTTAAATCATGGGGTCGAAGTCTTCAATATCTTCCAAATGATTTCATCTTCATTCTTATTTCCTTCACAAGATTTGATACCTACAACAATCTCTGATATTCTACCAACATAGCTTCTAACAGATTCATCTTCCATCATCTTAGCCTCTTGAAATAAACATATCCAATTTTGTAATCTGATTCACTTAGCATGTTTATCATCTTCAAAAGTATATTCCAAAGCTAACCAAATTTCATTAGATGTCTTTAGAGTTTTTACCTAACTGTATTCATTCTTAGGAAGTGTTGTCACTATATTAAATTTTTCAAGCTTCGTGCTATAATTTTTGAGAAATCTAGTTCATAAACCTGATGGTATGGTTTTGAGGTTAAAACCCTAGGTTTAGTGGAAGCCCTAGTTGGTCTTAGGCCTTGTTCTAATTTCACATTACCTTTTTGGTTCACTAACCCTCCAAATAAAACATGTGTTTTTTTCACCCCCTTTTATTCACCACTTTACATGTTGTATGGTTAGGTTTTAAAATCAGGACCCCTTTTAATATTTCCCGCAAAGCCTAAGTTTCTTGTGGTATTTTCCTAAGTATCAAACCTTTTAAATAAGTGGCTATCGTTAAATCTCATAGCTCCCTATTGTCAGAATCCCTAACATGCGATATAGCAATGAGTGGACATCTATCTCGGTGGGCCCATCTTCGCTACTGTGTTGGCAATTAAATCGAGCAATGCATCAATGGCTGTCATTATACTGTTGGGTTGAGCTGATGCCTTTTTAAGCATCGCGGTATAGTGACAAGCGTCTGATCAAGGTTTACTGACAGCAGCAAGATTACTGGCATGATAGTCTTAGTGGTGTGTTTTCTAGGTTGACACCTATCCAAACTGACATAACAGCAGTGGGGTTAGACTTTTCAAAGGAATAAAGCATGGTTTGATCTTATGGTTGTCGCTATACTGTAGATGAAAGATGTGGAGTATTTAAGCTCCATGGTATAGCGATGACCATCTGATGCTATGCGATGGATGAAATGCAGTGGGGCCTTAAAATGCTAGGTCTAACATGTATGTTTTTAACTGGTTAAAATAAAAGTGATGTGGCGGTTGACAGGATTTTTAACATTAAAAGAAGAAATGAAAAGAGGGCCCACCCACCTATTCTTACAAACATGGCATCTTCTAATTTTTTAGAGGGATATATGAGGTGTCATAGTAGGGTCGACCTTCTTGGGTGGTTAAGATTCGATAGGATCTTGTGGTTGTCATTATACCACTGGGGTAAGATGCATAATCTTTAGGGTCCGCGGTATAGAGACAACTGTTGATCTTGTTTAAAAGATGATAACTAGGGTGGGTCCTCTGTAGCCAAGTCATGCTGACAAGTTCATATTTGATTGGCCAAAGGATAGTGATGACATGTCAGGTTGTCAGTATACTTGACACCGATGATAAATTTTGCATTCTCTACTTGGTGGTCTGTCTGACATGGCATTCCCTAATTCGATGAAGGATTTCAAAGGGGAAGGTGGGGTCATTTCTTGGAGAATCGATAAAGGGATATGAGTTGGAAAGAATCTAGCGGCTATCGTTACACTGCTGGATAAAAATGCTCATTTTCTACATCCGCGCTTTAGTAACAAGATGACACATGTTCGCTCCAATCAAAGATAAAATTAAGTTGCCCTTTTCCCACATGGTTAATTTGAATTGTTTTCATTGGCTGGGAACTCATTTGGGAAAAAGTAAAAGGGGTTGTGCTAATTTTGTTAATCATCCGATGCACCAAAGGGAAATAACATCAATGGTCAGAATTCAAATTTTTAGTCGGTGACGTTGTTCACATCTTGTGAATGCTAAGGCCATCAACTTTCAGTAATGGCAAACTTAATGAGCTACATGTGGATGAATTGTAAATGGGTGGCGACATTATATATCAAATTTGATCGTTGTTTCTCTTTACCGCTCTCATAAACATTTTGGTGAATTGGATTTTCCTCTAGAGCGACATCAAGAAAAGTTTTTCAGGTGTCTGGTAGGTCAAGTTTTCTAAATTACAAAATTATTTGAGCTCTTTGAAGGAATTGTGGGAGGAAAATCCTGTTGTTTGTTGATATCTTTAGGGTTTTTCTCAGATATTCATATATTATTCTAAGAACCCTAGTTTAAAATGCCACCAAAGAGAGGATTGTCTAGTAAGATAGAGTACAAAGATAGGGGTATCTTTGAGGATTTAATGCGGCTGCTACTGCATTCAAATAATGGGGTAGCTAGGTTAAAGGAATTAGTTTCGAGAAACCCTAGGGACTATGTTAACAATGGACTCTATGATAGAGGAAATTGGATGAGAGATGCTAGGGTTGGTGAAGATCATAACAGTCTTATTTTGTTCAAGGCAGCCTACTCACAAAGAAATTCATGTGCTCCCCTCAGCAACATATGGCAATTTGATATCGGGAAGCTAGTAGTCCCTGGAGTTTTTATGGATGCTAAATTATTAATACAAATTGCTAAGTGCTATGATCCTATGAAAAAGTGTGTCAAGGATGTAAATGGGAATGATTTGATTAGTATCACAGAGGAGGAAATCAGGGAGGTCTTCTCACTAAATGACCCTTCTGTTGGGTTGGAAAAGATAGACTTTATAGAGTTTACAAACATATATGAGGCTCAGAGGGATTATTTAAGGGCAGGGCCTTTGAGGGATTTCATAGACCAGGTTGGATCCATGTGTGTCATCAGTCCAAACACACCAAAACCTTTCAAAATGGATCTTTTTAGTAAGAGAGCATAGGGTTTCTACAAGTCTTTGACTTTGATTCTAGGGCATGATGAGGCCACTCATATGCCATACCATATATGTTTATGATGGTACAGTTATTACAACCCCAATTGGCATTGATTTTTGACTTTGCATCACATTTCACTGATTTAATCCATGAGGGATTAATGGGAATTAAGAACATGAAGGTTAGTAGGCCTTTTGGGTGGTATTCAATGCGTATGCACATGTTCTTGTACAAGGGTGAGCAATTTTTCAGCTCAACAGTGAATATTGTGAAGGAAAGAAATGGAGAGATCCTTCCAGTCCAATTGTGGACCATAGCTTTGTCATGGGATAGAGTTGATGCCAGTTTCATTGCTTTTGATAGGGATTTTTCTTCAAGGCTGAGGACACTGCTATTTTTTGACAATCCTAGGATCCCAAGGGAGCTACTAAGGTTAATCAAACCAAAGGAATACTATCAGGACATTACCATTGTCTTTTGGGGATATCATTTTATATCCTATTTCTACAATTTTTAGAGTCTATTGTTGCAGAAAGGCACCTTATATTTTTCCCTACCAAGTTCCATTGAAGATAGGATATGCTAAAATTTTGAGATAGATTGGTGACCTACAAGAGAATGCCTTATTGGCAAAGGAAGAGGGACTTTTTTCCCTGATATAACAATTGCTCATCAATTTGTTATAACTAAAGGAGGATGGGTATACTTGAACCAAGTATTGCAGCCCTATAGAATGCCTACAACTATAGTAAGGTGTGTAGACAATGAGGGTTTCCTATCAGGGATGTTCAAAGACAAAATTAGGTGTGCTCTTATGGAGCATCAATTTTATTTCCCTGAAGATATAATAAGAAATGAGTTTGACCTTCAAGCTCAAGAAATAAAAAAGGAGAAATGGATAATCTACAAGAAGACTGTAGATTTCATTAAAAACTTTGATAAATCTTATGACCCATTAAAGGGCTTTGAGCCATGGGCAAGAAAAGTAGAGGCTCTTATGGAGCATTTTGAAGGCATTATGCATGCAGTAAATGAAAAGAGGGCTGCTATAAATAAGACAAACCCTGATAGGGCTAGGTAGATTTTAAGCCAGCCAGGATATGTGAAATTGACCCCAAGGGGAACATATACAATGCAGAAGAGAAGTGGGTACACTATTCTCTTACCATCAGAGCAAAGAAGTGAGGACATTCCTTCCACTTCTAGGGGAAAGAGGCCAATAAATGATCCAGTAATGCAAGGACCCTCTCCAAAGAGGCAAAAACAAGAAGGGTCAGGGTCGGAGAAAAATGTATACTCTCCCTCTTAGCACCCCTTACATTTGGATGAACATGGGGTAGCAGAACAGTTAGTACAGCTAAGAAATGAGGGAAACATTTTTGTTTCCAATGACGAGCTGCAAGGAGTACCAGAGGCACCTAAGGAGGTGGCCATGGATCTTACTATCTCCAAGTTTGAGGATAAACAAATGGACCCTATATTAAAACAAGCCAGTGATTCTTTTGTATCTGATGATAAATTTGTTAGGACTAGGGCATTCTTCCAATTTTTGTGGAGAATGAAAATAAATCAGTTCAAGGAGATCTGTGAGAAGAAGAAGGAAGAATTCCCTGATAGGGACATCACAAAGATAGAGAATGAGACCAAGGAAGAAATGGTGAAGCAATTTGAAAAGATCACTCCTGAAGAAGGGAGGGCTATGGTCCATACTGTAGGGGTACTGATTCTACCAGAATGGGATATTGTTGATGTAATAGTCTTTGATCAAGTCAGGAAGAGAAAAGTGAAGACTCTTGCTACTGCAGAATAGGCCCAACAAGCTGCTAGGGGAATTGCTTTTTCAGAATATCATGTAGCCTTGGTGATGTGGTCCCTTAAGAGGGAGGAAGATAAAGGAAAAAGGGAGGCTCTCTCCATAGGGTATGCTGGCAATTTATTGGTACAAAGAGTAGGTGAGACTTCTAGAGTTGAAGCTTCAAACCTAATTTTAGAAACTGCCAAGTTCAATGTCAAAGTGGTAGAGAAAGATGCCAAAGAAAAAGAGGAGCTCAGGCTCAAATTTGAAACTATCCTCAAGTCTTACAATGAGCTCAAGATAGAGCTGATTCAAAAGCATAAGTTAATTGCTGAGCTATTAGGACCACAAGATCATAGGTCACCACAACTAATGATAGCTAACAAACCTACAGTGGCTTCATCTTCTAGCCCAATCATTGAGTTTCCACCATCCCCCTACCTAGAGACACATCTGGATGCAAGAGTTAGTTGGGAGAAGCAATGATTAACAAAGCAAGCTAATAAATTGAGAGAAATAAAGGTGCAGTTGTAGAAGGAAAAGGATGAACATGTGAAGGCCATAGCTTTGGCAAACCAGAAGTATGAGGAAAAAATAACACGTGCAATGATGCAATTTTCTCATGATTTGAAGCCCTCAATTTTCTTCAATCATGTCAGTAGGTTACATATTTTGTTTACTACTTTGAATAAAGATAAGACTGAGATGTCACCAATTTTGAAAAAGTGGATTGAGAGGTCTCCAAATGTGAAATTATTTTGTTTATTGTCTAAAGGCCAAGAAGACCCTAATCCACTGATTAAGCCAGTGCACCAGACTGTGAAGAAAATAGTAGAATATGACATTATTTTGGGTCATTTCATAAGGAAATCAAGTATGTTGAAAGCAGAGTTGATGCTTTCAAATTATGAACTGATACCAACTATTCTCATAGAGCAAGGAGAATTAAAAAAATTATATTAGTGGAGAGAAGAGATGGATGCACTTCTATCAAAGAGAGTGACTGTGTCTTAGGTGACACCTATTCTTTTATCAGCACCATCAAACTATTAATGAATGCAAAATCAATGTTTAATCAAATTCAGCATAAGATCAGTCAAATAGAGAAAGAATGGGAATAGTTATCTAGCAGGAAAGCTAAGTTTGCAGATTTTGAATTCCCAAGTGAAGATGTGTAAAATAAGTGGAGGTATCAGTGCATACCTTATGTTCAAAAAGTAAATACTCCGTCAACCTCTTGAGACAAGTGAAGGCAATTACCTTTTGAGTCATGAAGGTTGTTGAGATACAAAAAAACATTTATTACAAGATGGACAGTGAGATATTGCAATCAGATTTGTTGAAAAAAGTCAAGGACAGCATTGAAGACATGAAATAAGGTGGCTCATTTACAAAATATCACATATGTTTCATCAATGTATTTATTGTAAACCAAATAGGGTTGTTGTAAAGTTTTAGGGTTAGGAATTTTGTAAACCCTAGAATGATCGGTAGCTTGTTGCACTTCCTTGTATATAAAGGATTTTCCATGACCATTCTAGGTATTGAGAGCTTAGGAGTTAAAAAGATAGAGATTTTGAAACCCTAGCCCTCAGTCGAGGATTGTAACTTTTTTGTTTCATTCTTATCAAAGAAATAGAGAAGAAGTACAAGTTGTTGCTGCTATTTTGCAAGCTTAATATTCAGATTATGATGTATACAACGTTCAAGGTTATACTTAATACAAATCTCAATTCTTTGTCTCTCCTTTGAGTTTGTTCTGTAAATCTTTAAGTCTTTCTAAGATTTATATGTATGTGTTTGGCTTTGAGTTTTGATCTAGGATGGGATTAAATATTGCTCAAGGTGGGATACATGTTTACTGAATCTATTTGAGGATTTTCTATAAGTAGGAAAGAGTTGATGTGTTTGTATTTATGTTTAAAGACCAAATTCTCTTCAAAACATCTTTGTATTCATTCTGTCTTCTAATATTTTTCCCAATGGATAGGGCACTGGCATGTATTTTCCTATCTGAGCTTTGTGGGGAATGATCAAAACCTTGTAATTTTAAAACATTGAATCATTACTAGTCATTTACTTTTATTTATATTTACAGCTATTCTACCCAGTGATGGAGAGTCAATGAATAATAGGTTGTTATTTCATACTTTCTCACTATCATTTGTTGTTAGATCTAGTATTGAGTAAGGAATAGAGTTATATCTATTGGATCAGGTGTACCCGCCTTAGTTTTGTAGAGCTAGAAGTGAAGAGGGTAGTCTTGTCCCTATAGTTGGTCCAATTGCTTATAGATTTCCCATATTTGGAATTAACACTCCTTAACATTAGTCATAAGCATATTTGTATCTCTTTGAGTGTAAAATCTTATTAGAACCAACAAGAACGGCTGACAAAAGTTCTTCTCTAGCAAGTATGCTACACATGAATAGATCTCTTTCTTTCTCAATGCAATCCTCAATCTTTTTTTCTTCAATGATGCATTTCTTATTCTTTCTAATCAAAAAATATCTTGGTCCTAGACATAGAAAATGTGTCTTCATCATTTCTTTCCATTTTTCATAGTTACCTCCATCAAACTTAGGACTTTCTTTTCTGAAGTGACTTGCCATGGGGTAACCCCACAATAGTGGGTTACACTTTTTTTGACATGATGATTTTTGCTGAAATAACACATTTTTAATAAAATATGATGATTTAAGCCTTGAGAGGTTCCATTTAAATAAATTAATTACAAATGGTTAGCTCAAATCCTCTTCGATAAAAAAAAAACATTAATATAACATCTATACTCCTCATTAATACCTACAATGGAGTCTCCTTCGCACCTATTAAAATGCTGAAAAAAAATCACTTTGACTTTATCTTTTGGAAGATCAAATGAATCCATTTGACAAACCTATCTATGTAGTAAGGTGCTACTGAGAAAAATCTTTGCAATGATTATAATGTTAATATATATTAAGTTTAATATGACTTTGTATTTGTAATTTTACTAAACATAGATATCTCATCGTATGTCTACCTCCATGTTTGAAACTTATGGAAAAATAGTAAATGAGAGAAAAAAAATTCTAAAAAATATCTATGCCCTAGGTATTGAAGTTATCTTTCTATAAAAAAAAAATTAAATTAAATTGGACAAATACACAATAAGTTATAAGCTATGTAGTCAAGGTATGTCAAAATTATAGTTTAGTCAACTTCAAATGTTAATAAAATATGCAATAAGCATGATAATATCATCAAACCAATTGCATTCCCTTCGTATGGATGTTAAAAAACTAAATTCAAAAGAATCATATTGATATCTATTTTAGAAAAAAAAGTTATGCTATATGAACATAATGTAACTCTTTGAAAATGACATTTTTAGCAACATACTAGTTTTCATGGGAGAAAGAAAAACCCATTCAAATCAATTAAATAAAATAAAAATAAAAAATGTATTTAGAATCTAGACATAAAATCCTAAAAGACTCTACTTTACTTTATCTTCTGATTTCAAATGGTTTAACAACAATATGCATCTGAATTTGATTTTTTTTTCAAAATGTAGAGTTCAGTGTCCATTCAGGCAAAAAAGTGTAACCCACTATTGTGGGTTCACCCCATGGATCTCCTTAAGCTGTTAAAATTTTCTTTCAAGGACCTGTCACTCTAATACCAATTGTTTGAAAGTAAAGTCCACCAAGATAACTAAGAGGGGGGGTGAATTAGTTATCTAATAAAAACAACTTTGATTAACCTTATTATATCTAAAATATGTAATCAACATAAACAACAACTATAGAAAGATAATCATACATAATGACCTCAGATTTGTTAATTAGGGAGCCTCTTGATCATAGAGTAAACCCTAGTGGGGATGGTACCCACAAAAGATGTACTAATATGAAAATTCCTTGTGAGAGGATGGACTATGTTAGGAGTCTTATGAAATACATTCAGTACATATCAGTCCCTATTAGGAGACTTTGAATCCCTGTGAGGAGATTCTAACCCTATTAGGAGTTAAGGAAGATAGAAGGACCAACTATCCAAACAGCTTCAAGGGAAAGATCACTAAACACACTGTCCAACTGATCTTTGTATTATCTGATCAGAATAATACAAGATAATTAATAATCTTAGAAACTTACTTCTCCTCTCTAACTTTGCCAAAACTGTACCAAATGCTTCACCAGATCTCATACCAGATCTATTCACTTCGCATCATATATTTCTCATATCATTCACACATACAATTAAGGAAAACAATTCTTCCTTTTTACCATGCACAATATTTCACAATTGATTCGGCCAACTAGGCTTAACCAATTACAAAATATAAAACATTACACGTTACATAATATTTCCATAAGCACATAAAACTATCAGCTCACAAACTTAATAAATTATCACACGTGCAACCTCTAACTATGTTGACTCATCTAGGTCACCTTTGAAATGTCTTCAACCTCTGTATAACTTCGCTTGTCCATATTATATCATTGTTAGGAGATATAATCTAATTATTAAAAACTACTTCTCAGTCATCAATTTGCAATCATAAATTCTATCATAGTCTCAGATCTGTGATTTTTAGAGAAAAAAGTCATATTCCCTTGATTATTTCAAGGTAAGTACCCTATCATTTGTTTTATCTGCTAGAATAGATATGTTTATGTATCGTAATTAGGTTGATTGCATTTACTTGGTTCCTAGACTCATCTTGCACTTCTTTCCTAATTAGTTGTTTCAATTTTTCTCATCTTCATTGCAGATCTATAATTGAATTACATTGCATGAAAGAGGCATTGCTAGTATACTTCCTTAATATAACTTGGGTTTAGCATTTGCATCCCTTATCACCTTTGGGTTTTTCTAATCTAACCTAGATCATATTGAGAGTTATGCTTGGAATCCCCTCTTTCTCTTATATTGAATGTCTTAGGGAGAAAGTGTTAAACTTGATATACCCAATTTGCATTGTTAGACTCGTTGACGTCATTTTCCCCCTGAACAGTTTGGTGAAACTGATGTGAACCCTCCTTGTTTGATCCCAGTAGTTAGATCTTTCTTTTACATGTATTACATTTATAAACATAAAAATACAAAAAACAAAAAAAATCTTGCTTTGATTACATTTCATTTCATTATAAATAGCTTGTTTTACTTTCATGATGTATGATTTCTTTTATGAGTACTTTTATTATGCATTTGTTAGTAAGCCTCATGAGGTGTCTAGTAGCAAAGTGTTGGATGTAATGAATGAGATCTTAATTGAATCCATTCCACCATCATCTTCCTCTACATATCTCCAACACAACCTCTATGATAGGTTTTAATCATGGCTTTCTTTGTGAGAGATTGTTTGTAATGTTGAGCCTGTTAAACTGGTTCTATTTTCTAAGAAACTTATAACTCTCAAGGGATGTCCTCCTCAACAATCACTCATTAATCTTATGGTTTGTCCTCAAAACAATGAGCCTCTTATAGTTCTTAAAGGAAAACCCAATTATACTTTGATTGTGCATACATATCGGACATGGAATAATCCACAACCCACTATTATAGTTGTTTCTACTTATCTTCCTCCTTCTCAACTGGTGCTTCCCCAAGCACCTTATTTTCCTAGTCCTTTAGGAAAATATTATGATCTTGTTGAGAAGTTACATGCTAATCCTGCTAAGATTTCCTTTAGCTTCAAACTTCTCCCACTTATCATGAGGCTTTACAAAAGGCTTTATATACCCTTCCTACCCCACCTCCTAATCAAGACAACATTAATTCCTTTTTGGAGTGCATGCATGTCATATCCACTCCTCCTCAAATTTTTTTCATTGAAGAATATTTTCCTCCTAAGGAAGTGCAAAATCAATATGATTCACTTATGGTTGTTGTTCTCATTAATGGAAATCTTATTTGTAGAAATTTTATTGATAATGGATCAGGTTCGAATGTGTGTAGTTTAGATATGATGAAATCTATTAAATTTTATATGTCCATTATTAAACTTGATAAAATTCATATTTTTGGCTTTGATAACATTTCTAAGAAGACTTTGGGAATCATAACTTTACCTATTAAAGTTGGTCTGGTCATCCTAGATACCCTGATCCATGTGATTCCTAGACCCCTCAATTACAACCTTCTTCTGGGAAGACCTTGGTTGCATAACATTCATGTTATTCCCTACATGCTCCATCACAAAGTTAAATTCATTTTCAACAATGTGATATACACTCTTCATGCAGATGATAAGCCTAACAGTTGTTTAAACACTAAGTCAGCTAGGGACCCAGAGCCTGGTGAGGAAAAACAAGAATTTAAAGTTGAAGATGAAACTCAATCGAATGAAGGACCCTCATCTTCTACTTTTTCTGAGGATGATTTGAGAACTTTATATTTTACTCCTACCTTCATTGGAGAGTATTGGGTTTTTGATCTTTCTTTCATGAAACCTCAAGAAAAATATAAAACTAAAAAGGTTATTTCTACTCCTCTTTCAAGTAATTTGAGTAATAAGTTTGTTTTCTCATCAACTAATGAGGCCATTGAAACTATTAAATTGGACTATTATGACATAGTGACCTACAAAGCTCCCTTAACTCTTTCAGAAATAGCTTCTCATTATGGTCCCGGTTATCATTTTCTTGCTAAACATAACTTTAATGGTTGAGGTTGTGGAAAGTTCAAACAAGGAATACATTCTCACTTAATAAATGATGGTTGTGAACATACCTATGGTTTAGGATTTAATCCTTATAAGCAGCCTTCTTTCTTTCTAAATTTTAATCACATTTGTAGTGGTCCTTTAAAATTAACCAACTCACATCTTATCACACTTGATCAAAAGCCATCTTTGGACATCTTTTCCTCTGAGGATGCTATCAAAAAATTCTTAGGATCATATGAATATTTGCATTATTTTCATTACAATAAAAGAACACCATATTTCTTAAACACTAATGATGGATATTTTGGGGAAGAGAGTGATTCTAAGCGATATATTTATCCTCTCCCACCTATTGAAGACACCAAGAATAGAAATATATTAATTACTAATATAGTGGATGTACAAGTTGATTCTAATGATCTTGAGAAGGTTATCAAAATTTGAGAAATGTCTAGATGAAGGTGAGTGTAAACAGCTTACTGATCTTCTCTTTGAATTCTTGGATATTTTTTCTTGGGTGTATTCAGACATGCATGGCATTGATCCTAAGATTGTTACTTATAATATTTGTATTGCACCTAACGCTAAGCTAGTGAAGTAAAATATTCACAAAATGAATCCTAGTATTGCTCTTCTTGTCAAGGCTGAAATAGAGAAAATCTTGGATGTTAGTTTCATATGTCCTATAGATTATTCCCCTTGGATTTCAAATATTGTGGTTGTCTCAAAAGGTAAAAATAAGATAAGGATATGTAGTGGTTTTTGGTATTTAAATAAATCTTCTTTGAAAGATGATTTTCCCCTTCCTAACATTGATGTGATTGTGGATTCTAGAGCAGGCCATGTGTTATTATCTTGTATGGATGGATTTTTAGGATATAATCAAATTTTTGTTCCTCCTTATGATCAATATAAGATTGTCTTTATTACTCCTTGGGGAACCTTTTTTTGGTTTTTCATGCCTTTTGGGTTAAAGAATGTGGTTTCTACTTATCAATGTGCTATGACATTGATCTTTCATGATTACATTCATAAGATTTTTGAAGATTATGTGGATGATTATCTCTAGTAGAGGCATTGAAGTCGATACTAAAAAGATTGATGCAATCGTTAAAATGCCTCCTCCTCAAAACATTTCAAAACTTCATAGCTTACAAGGGAAGATACAGGCTATTTGTAGATTTGTCCCTCATTTAGTAGATCATACTATCCCTTTTACTTCCTTTCTTAAAAAGGATGTCATCTTCTCTTGGAATGACAATTGTAATATTTCATTTGAACCATTCAAGACTTATATCGCTAATCCTCCTATTCTACAACCAGCTCAACCAAATAAGCCATTCTTTTTGTACACCTCCTCTTCTACAAAAGCATTGAGTACTATCTTGGTTCAGCATGATAAAGATGGTAAGGAATGTCTTGTGGATTATATAATTCATACCTTGATTGATTATGAGACATGTTACACCACAATTGAAAAAAAATGTCTTGCTTTGTTTTTTGCTTGTCAAAAACTTAGATATTATCTCCTTAATGTAGAAGTTAACATTTCTGTGAAATTTGATCCTTTGAAACATCTCTTTTCAAAAATTGGCTTATCAAGATGTATTGCTAAATGGGTCATGTTCCTAACAGAATTTGATTTAAATTTTATCTCTCACAAATATATTAAAGGGAAAGCCTTAACTAACCACCTAGTTGAGCCTCCTTCACCCCTTTCTATATCTGAACCAATTGAATTCCTTGATGAGTTCATCTTACCCATATAAGTAGATGATACTTATGAATTGTACTTTGATGGATCTAGGTGTCAGATTGGGTCTGGTGTAGGTTTTATACTAATACCTTCATCTAAGAAACCTATTCCCTTATCCTATAATCTCAATTTCCCTTGTACTAATAATATAGCCGAGTATGAAGCCTTAATCATAGGATTGAAAATAGATTTATCTCTACAAATTAAAAATATTAAAATATTTGGTGATTCACAATTGATTGTGCAACAAATTAATGGAACTTATCAAGCGGAGAATGATAAATTAACCAAGTATCGTGATCTTTTTATAGGTTTTCTTGGAAATTTTTCTTCTTCCTCCATTTAGACATTACCTTGAAAAGGCAATAGGCATGGGAATGTTATGGCTAGTGTGGCATCTTCAATCTCTCTAGAAAATGGAGTGGTGAATTTTCAGTTTACTATTCAAACTTTGTGTAATCCTACTATCTTTGAGGATCCTCCATTAGTTACAATTTGTCTCAAAATGCATCTTGATAAATGGTATTCACATATCTATCATTACTTGAAAGATGGTTGATTGCACAAGTCAACAACTAGGAATTATAGAAATAGATTTTGAAAGCTCACAACCCATTATATATTTCTAGTGGATGTTCTCTATAAGTGTTCCTACAATGGCCTTTTTCTTAGATGTCTTGGTAAAAGTAAAATCCCTATGGCTTTACAAGAACCTCATGTTGGGTCCTATGCAAGAAATTTCAGTGGAAATTCATTGGTTAACAAACTCCTTTGCATGGGGTTCTATTGGAAAAATATGGAACAAGACTCATTTTCTTTTGTCAAAAAGTGCCCTTAGTGTCAGCATCATAAAAACTTAATTCATGCTCATGCTTATGCATTGTGTTCACAAGTGCCCCCTATCCCTTTAGTATTTGGAGCCTAGATCTCATTGGAAATATTTATCCCCCTTCTTCTCAAGGAAACACATATATTCTTACAATCACCAACTACTTTACTAAGTGGTTTGAAGTTGTCCATCTTTGTTCAACTACTACAGAAGTTATTTGTGATTTCATTCTTCAAAATATCATCGCTCGATTTGGTATTCCCATGGAAATCATTTCTAATAATGGAACATAGTTTAAGAGCAAATAAATGAAAGCTTTCTTGGAGAAATATCACATCCACCAATGTTTATTTACTCCTTATTTTCCTCAATATAATGATCAAGCTAAGGCTTCTAATAAGGTCATTGAAAAAATCTTTTGGAATACTATTGATAAGAATGCTAAGGATTGGTATACGCAATTAACGTAATATTTATGGGCTTATAGACAAAGTGTTCGTATTGCGATAGCAACATCACTTTATAATTTGGTTTATGGAACTGATGCAGTTATGTCTTTAGAGCTAGAGATTCCTTCTCTAAGAGTTTCATTCAAGGGAATAATTGATAAGGATACTTTTAGAGTTCAATGATTACAAGAGCTTGAGGTTTTACATGAGAAATGTATTAATGCTTTAGAACATATCATGTCCTATCACAAATATGTCAATAAAAGATACAATGGCAAGGTGATTGAATGCTCATTTTCAATTGGTGACTTGGTTCTCTATGAAAATCAAAGGAATGTGAATGCCCTACCTAGTGAAAAAATATATTTTATTCCTAATTGGATAGGTCCTTACATTGTTACAAAAGTGTATGGCTCTAATGCATATAGAATTGTTGATATGAATGGTGTACCTCTAAAGGAACATATTAATATTATGCATTTGTGTCATTATTATGCTTGATTATTCAATCTTTACTTTATGTGCTTACATTTTCCTATTGAGTATTCTTTATGTTTTCTCAAAATGTGATGTATAATGTTAAAATATTATACTTTAAAATATAAGTGCATATCTTTTATCATCAATTCATGTTTCTTCCTTTAATTTCTTATGTTATTAATCATAGAAATAGTAAAAAAGGATATTAAACATGTAAGTCCATCATATATATAAATCTATTTTGGTATACAAATAAATAACTAAATAAAATGTGTCTGATATCAAAATATTACATTAAGCATTGTCCATAGGATGGTGAGAGATGGATCTCTTGGATCTAGGGTGTGACAACAGTTACTCTGTGAGTGGTCAAGGTAAAGGTATGGCTCTGGGATGAGCTCATCTCTGACCTACTATGAGATATGTGTAATTTCTCCCATATCTTGCACTCTAATAGCTCCACCCTCTTTTCCAACAACTGTAGCTCCACTAGTACAAGTGCAAAGTTATCCCTATGCCTCCTGAATCTCATGCCCCCTCATATTGAACTCACGATGTGGAAGGAATCCTTGATGATATGACCATGCCCATCAGGATATCTCTCATGAAGAATATCTACTCCTCTATGCTAGTTGCATATCACATTTTTAAATTAATTTATCATTTATCGGATATTCATCAATTTTGTACTTATTCTAAATCTGTTCATACCTAGATTTCCCTCACAGAAGTTGGGATTCGTGTCTCGGTGGGGTTTTGTGGGTGGTGGTCATGTTGGCTTTTGATTTGATATAATTTCAACCACCTTGAAAATGAAGAAAATGTACCTAGGGTTTAGCTAAATCCCATGATTAATACACTCAAATAGGAACAAGGACCAACTAACAAAGCATTTAAGCTTTCTACACTTTGAACTCTACAAAATTCAGGCGGGTAAACCTAGGATTAGACTTATTGACATCTTAACATTATCTTTCCCTAATCCTTAACAAAGCATATAAATGCCCATCAATCTTCTCTTTCTTTATGAAACTAAAGTGACACTAAGAGAGCTAACCACACTACCAATTCATTCATAAGCTAAGAAGGGGCTTAACAATTTAAAACTGCAACTTTAAAATTATAAGATTTTGATTTTATTTTTTATTTGAACTGTGAAGAGAAATGAATATCAGCTTGACTGTCATTTCCTTGATCAATGCCTTATTTCAGTGGCCATACTTAAAACTAGTCCACACTATGATTTATGATCTATCCATTCACCTTGCAAATGAAAATCAACTGATGCTATAAACCCTATTCTTATGAAAAAATCCCGTCTAATACATTGTAACTCTACCACATTATATTAAGCAATTACTGAATTCCTTAAATCAAAAGAAAAGCATAATATGACATATAATTTTAAACAAATTGCAGCTATGATATTGAGCTCTTTGTTCACAAGACAAAAAATTACAAAATATCACAGATGGAGACAAGATTTGGAGCAACAAATTTATGTTGAATCTTTGTATTAACTTCCTTGAAATTTATACATCATAGTATTTAACTAGACTCAAAAAAACACACAATGACCAGAACACCATATATTTCATTAAGCTTGAGTACAAACCCATTACAAAAAAATGGCTCTTACATAGTCTTGATGGATGACAGAGACTCATATTCTCAGAAAAGGAAAAACTAACTGAATATCTTTCAGTCCCTTTTCCAGTCTTGGAAATCCATTTATAATGATGGATTGCAACAAGCTTTAGACATGGGAAAATTAGAGTTGTCAACATCAAAACAACTTGTAATTAGTTACAAAAGTGATTGTTGGCAGCCCGGATTCTTCGTAATCAATTTTGGTTTGCACCGTAGGTTTATCCACAATGGGTAAACTACAAAGATAGGATACCCTATTTAAAATAGCTAACATCCCTCTATTGTCTCTTCAAATAATACAAGAACTTTCTCAACTACTTCCACATGGCAGGGCTTGAATCTCTCCAATGCTTTCCCATACCACAATTTCCCTCTTTGATGGCCAAGTTGGCACTCTAACTGCATCTAAGTCTTAAAGGTATTTGGTCCACTTGGAATCTATTATGGCTTGAGATTCAACAAAAAACTTATTCATGTCAATCTCATGCTTGTACAATTCATCCATAACTTCAAGGAAAGTAGAAATTTCTGCATCACCAAGAACATACGAAGCCACCTATTGCCCCTAATTTGCTATCCTACAATTTGACTGAGCAACCTCCAACTAGATCGCTAGATTGTAGGGTGATGCCAAGTGTCACCCCAAACCCACCATGTAGCCCCAAATTTCATGCCATGTGGCACACTCTGGTTGGTCATTTATTCATCATATCACTATTGAGTCACCACATCACCTCAAACCCAATAAAATTTCCTTCTTGTCCACCAAGTCAAACATCCATGTCAGCTTACCCACATGAACCAAAAGCCTTTGCTTTTGGTTACTAACATTGTGTGAAATCACGTATAAAAACCATAGATAATGACCCAACAAGGTGAATGTGGGATAAATCCCCACTTATCCTGCTTGCCACACATCATAATTTTTGGGAAGACTTCGATCTCTTTGTCAAATGGGACCACAAGACCATGAAAAAACAACACTTGTCACTCTCAGATCCGCAATCCACCTCAACCTCTTGCATTCTCTGATGGACCCCATTGGAATATTAGGATTTCACTCACTTAGCCTCTATCTCCAAAAATTAGCACCCAAAACATCAATTCTCACACCAAAGCATAGCCCCAATCATCTTTCAATATTTCAGGTTTTTCCCAACTTTGCTTCCAATCCTGATTGGGATTCAAACCACTTTAGTTCCAATACCAATCATAAACACTTTTCCCCGACCAAATGAAACTAATCTTTGGGATTTTAGTATTATCCCCATTTTACTTCAAATCTTGATCGAGATTCACATTACTTTGTCTCTAATCTAGAAAATTAGCACTTTTCCCAGACCAAATGAAACTACCCCTTAGTATTTTAGGATTATCCCCATTTTACTTCAAATCTTGATTAGAATTCTCATTACTTTGCCTCTAATCCCAAAAATTAGCACTTTGCCAATTTCATTGAAACTGAACAAATTTATGGACTCATCAAACACTAAAAAATGCACTTGGGGAATATTTTTAATGTGGAAAATGTAGATGAACACTCATTTTGCACTCACCAATCACAAGTCTTAAAAATTAAGACCTCAAAGTGGGCTACTTGAAATTCTGAATAAGGGCAAAGTGCTGATTTTGATGAAACCCCTTCAACTGGGGACATGCAAAATGGGTGTAAATTGACCATGAGGGTCTAAACATTGAAACATATGCAAATTGATACACAATGAATGCATCCACAAGTTAGTAACTCATGAAACTCAACAAGGATCAAAATATGCAATTACAAAGTAGGCATGTTCAACTTGTTTCACACTAAGGCAAAAATGTAGATTGGTGAACCTCCTAAAATATGAACCTTGCAAAACTACTCAATCTGCAAATATGGGTTGGAAATGAACAAATGGGCTTAAATTAAGATGGGAAACATACCTTTCTCTTGATAAATCATGAAACTTACAAGGTATTTGAATGCATGAATGCCAAAATAGGGCACTTCTCAATAATTTTTTCAACATGGTATTCTCAAGAATTTGAGAGTACCAATAGTGGCTCCGTCTAGGGATGTATTGACACAGAGCTCTCCCCTATTTAGGAAACTCAGTAACTGGTGAGACCTTCGGTGCCTTTTCTGAATCCAAAGTAGTTTTAGAAGAGTGCTCTACACCTTTAGAAGATCCTTCAAGAAGCGTAAATCCACTATCAGTCTCTATAAGATTCTTTGTCTTCCATTGGTTTCCACCCATGGAACTCGATGACTACTCGGTTCCTTTGTTAACCGAGTTGGCTCAGTAAGCTTTACCGAGTCAATTATTTTCACTTAGTAAACTCACTGGATAATATCTTCTACTCATCTTTTCTTCAACAGGAGCCTAAATATTGGGAAGGGGGTGGAAAGGTTTCATGCTCACTATATGTCTCTTATGGGAGTGATTTCCACACCTTTTATGATTTGGACAACAACTTCTAGGTTGTAGGCCTCCCAGGCTTGTAGCCCTCTCAGAGAGGTTCTAGGGACTTAGTTCCAAATTCTTACAAAGAGCCTAAAAAAAAAATTGTATATTTGGATACGCTTTAGTGATTTATATCAAACCTCTAGATCACAAGATCCCAACCAGTATAGATAACACCTAACAATTCTTGACCCACTAGTCCTAATAGGGCTAATTGGCTCGGTCACTTAAGGAAATGTTCACTAGTTGGTTTTCCAAGGAAAAAAAATGATTTTAGTGATGTTAGGAATCCCAATGAGATAATAATCCCTCACCAGATTACTTTTATCCACTCCCAAAGTGTTATTGCCACTTCACTCTTCCATATTCTAGACCAAGCACATAGAGATGCTTCGCCTAGAGCCTACCAATAGACTTCAAAAAACAACCTCCTTTCTCTTGTTCCCTTAAGGATATAAATTACATTGGCCCTACTTTCATTTCCCCACTTCTCATGGGAATCCCACAAAGGAAAATAAAGTTAGGGCATCATTTGTTAAAACCTTGATTCAGGAGGGTTTCCTGAAAACCCAGTAAAGAAATTATTCTATCTCTTGACTCTAATATCCAAACTAACTCAATCTAAATGCATTGGAGTCCTAATTCATGTCAAAATCCATACCAATCAATCTTCTTCTTCACACTTCCATACCAATCCGTACACGTACTGTTTAAAGTCCAAAATGTAGAGAAAAATAAGGGATTTTTATTAATCGATTGCAAAAATTACATTAGTCTTTTCTCACTTTGTCTTCCACCCACCTGAAAGGGATATTTGAAGACCTTTCCCAATGAATCCAACTTTTTCTCAAAGTTTTTTATCATTGGGAATTTTTTACAAGTCGGTAGCAACTTTTTGAAAAAGTTGTTGAGCAACATTTCTTGCAGTTTGCAACTTTTTTAAAAATGTTGCATTCTTGCTCCTAATGAGCCTATAAGGCATAAGCCTTGGATCCTAAGGATCCAAAACATTATTAAAATAACCTAAAAGAAACCTAAGAAAATCTAGATACCTAAATCTTCCTTTGGACCATAGTCAAAAACCCATGGTTTATAACCACACCAAAGGTGACTAGGCCTTACAATTGGTTTATTAGCTAAATCTATGGCGTTGTCTTCAACCCTTCAGCATGAAGGCCCTTGGGTACATCCTTGGAGGCTCTTGATGAAGATATAGCATTGAAGGATGGAGGGAGGTTCCCTTGCACCATACTCCCTTGTTTTGAAAACTCAAGTTCCACTTGAGAGTAATGTATGAAGAGATGTTCCATGTTTATTAATACATTCTTCATTCACCCATGTGCAATCAATGTTAGGTAGCCCCTTCCATTTGACCATGTAATCAGTGTATGTTTTCTTCCTAGTTCCATTTGACAACCTTGGAATCAAGAATATTTTCCAACTTTAATGATTGGCTTGGTGGTAAGTCCTTTATCCATTATGCATATGTATCTTCAGCATCCTGCAAGGAATTAGTAGACCCTGCATCACCTTTATAAGGAGTCGAATCAAAAACATTCAAAATGGGAGAAATAGAAATGGTGGGAGGTAAGGAAATTTCATAATCATTGTCTCCAAACTTTTGGAGTATTTGACAGGGACCAATCTTTCTAATCTATAGTTTTGTGTTCCCCCTAGGTAGCCTTTCCTTGTTCAAATATGCCCACACTTGATCTCCTTCTTTGAAAGTCACTTGTCGCTTATTTTTATCTACTTGTTCCTTATATTTTGTAGTATTTTGATTCAATGTGTCTCTAACTTGATCATGAATCTATTTTATCCATGCAAATAACTCTTCTCCATGTGCACTGACTTTAAAGTCAGTCGGTAACTCTCTCAACTCCATGAATCCTCTTGGATGTGTTCCATATTTCACTTGGAATGGTGTCTTCCTTGTTGACCTGTTTACTGAATCATTGAAAGAAAATTCTACTTGAGGAAGGATAGCATCTGAAGTCTATCCATATTGTTTTGTTAGGCACCTTAGAAGGTTGCCTAATGATCTATTTACAACTTCAATCTGCCCATCTGTTTGTGGATGGTATGCAGAATTGAATGACAAGTTTGTCCCCAACTTTTTCCAAAGGGTTCTCCCAAAATGCCCTTGGAACTTCACATCTCTACCTAAGATAATGGATGTTGGTAATCCATTAATCCTAACCACCTCCTTAAAGAACAAGTTAGCAATATGCAAAGCAACATTAGAAACTTTACAAGGAACAAAGTGAGCCATTTTGCTAAATCTGTCAACTATAACAAATATGCTATCAAATCCATGTTTAGTTCTTGGAAGTCCTAAGACAAAATCCATACTCACCCTATCTCATGGATTTGTTGGGATTGGGATTGGTTGATAAATACCTTGATTGGTCCTGACTCCTTTATCTCTTTGGCAAATTGTACAAGTTTCAATAATTTTTTTGACATCAGTGGCAAGTTTTGGCCAATGATAGTTTCTCCTTATGATTTCAAGTGTCTTATCAATCCCAAAATGACTTGCTAATGTACCAAAATGTTTTTCTTTTATCATATTTTCCCTCATGGAGCATTTTGGAATACAAACCTGACCTCCTTTAAACAAAAGACCATTCTACAATAGATATTCTGAATAAATGGTATTATATGCATCTGAAAGAGTAGAGAAAACCTTTTAAATATCACCAAAGTCTGGATCATCCTTGTATAGGTGCTTGAGGGCATCAATTCCTATGTGTTGGACCTGCACTTCTTCAACCAAAATTACTCTTCTATTGAGATCATCTGTAACTTTTTTTGAGGTTCCTTTCTTATGCTTTATATAAAATATGAATGCTTGGAGTTGTTCAACCCATTTTATGTTCTTGTAGCTTAACTTATCCTGGCTATTCAGAAAACTTAAAGCATGATTATCTGTAAAGACAATAAATTCCTTAGGAAGCAAGTAGTGCCTCCATTTCTTTAGGGATTGAACCATAGCATAAAGTTCCAAGTCATATGTATTGTATTTCTTCTTCGCTTCATTCAATTTTTCTGAGAAGAAAGCCACTAGCCTTCCATCCTGACTAAGGACTGCACCTATGGCTAGGTTACTAGCATCTATCTCTACTGTGAATAACTTTTTGAAGGTTGGTAGTTGCCAAAATGGGATATTGTGCTACTCTCTCCTTGAAATACTCAAAAGCTTCATCTACTTGTGTTGTCCACTGGAATTTTTTTTTTCTACCACCCTTGATGGTATCAAGTAAAGGTGCACAAATGTGACTAAAATTTTTAATAAACTTCTTATAAAAGGTAGCCAATCCATGAAAATTCCTGACTTCTCCTGGAGTCTTTGGTGTGGGCCAATTAATGATAGCCTCTACCTTTTTAGGATCCATCTTTAGTGTGCCCTTTAAGATGACAAAACCAAGAAATATCAGTTCTTATTGTATGAATGTACACTTTTCCAGATTGATGGATAGTTTGTTCTCATGTAACCTTTGGATAACTTGTTCTAAGTGTTGCATGTGTTCTCCTATAGTTCCATTGAATATTAGGATATCATCTAAATAGACCACCATAAATTTTCCTATGAAATCATGAAGCACTTCATTCATTAGTATCATGAAGGTGCTAGGAGCATTTCTAAGGCCAAATGGCATCACAAGCCATTCATATAATCCCTTAGTGGTTTTAAATGCAGTCTTCCACTCATCTCCCAGCCTTATTCTTATGTGATGGTAACCAAATTTAAGGTCAATTTTAGAGAAATAACATGCTCTCTAAGTTGGTCTAATAAATCCTCTATTCTGGGTATAGGGAATCTATATCTGATTGTAATTTTTTTTACTACCCTAGAGTTAGTTCATAGTCTCCATTTTCCATCCTTTTTAGGGGCCAAAAGACTTGGGACTACACAAGGGTTGAGACTCTTTTGTATGAGTCCTTTTGTCACCAATTCACTGATTTGTCTAGTGACTTCTACATTCTGATTAGGAGTGAGTTTATAAGTAGCCTTGTTGGGTAGGGAAGCACCTAGAATGAAATCTATTTGGTGAAAAATGTCCCTCAATGGTGGGAGTCCATCTGGTGTGTCTCCTACAACTATTCCTTTGTACTTTTGTAGTAGACTATCTACTTCCTTTGATACTTCTTTGTGCACTATTTTCTCCTTTGGTTACAAGACTAGGGCATATCCTACCTCTAAATCTTGAATAGTGTTGATCATCTTTTGTTCTCCTACAAGAATGACTAACTTTTCCTTTGGTTTTTCTAGTTGAGGATCAAGGAGAGGAAGCAGGTTGTATTTATGACCATTCTAAATGTTTGGGTATTTGTTTGTGACTCCATCATGTTTTGCCTATAGATCATACTGGCATGGATGCCCTAAGAGAAGGTGATAGACATCCATATCTACAACATCACAAAGGACTCTATCCTTATAGTCTTTGATGGAGAAATCTACCCAAGCATGTTCATTTATAAGGGTCTTTTGTCCTTTTGTCAACCAAGATACATGGGATGGGTTTGAGTGGGGCATCTTTTCCAATTTTAATTTATCTACCATCTCTCTAGATACAATATTTTCAATAGAACCAAAATCAATTACTAATTTTCATACCTTTCCATGGCTTTCGTAGTTGGTTCTAAAAAGATTCTTCCTTTGAGGAGGCTACACTAGTACGAGTTCTTGGATTAAGGTCCTCTTCATCATGAGGGATACACGTTCTTCTCCTGTATAGTCTCTTACATTGTCAACATCATCTTCTTGTACTAGGTTGGCTCTTCTTTCACCTTGGTTATTAAGTGTGTCTCTGTCTAAACACCTATTGGTGTAGTGACCTATCTGATTGCAGTTATAGCACCTGATCTACCCATTATTTCTTCCTCCATTTCTACCTCTTCCATTTCCTCTTCTTCCTATGTATCCACCTCTTGAACTACTTTCTCCTTGGGTGTTCTCCTTATTTGATTCTCCTTGTGGTCTAATGTTCTGTCCTCTTCCTCCAAATTTTCCTCTACCTCTTTCATTCTTAGCTTTTCCTCTACCACTCTATTCATTCCTCCTTATGGATTTCTCTTCAACTTTCAATGCCAATTATTATAATTGGTTCACTGTGGTAGGGCTTTTTCAAACTAAGTTCATCCTAAATTGAGACCCTTAGGCCTTGCATATACCAAGTAAGCTTCACACATTCTAGTTTAGCAAGCTTGGATTTCATTACCAATCTCTAAAATTCTTTAGTATAACTAGAGATATCCATCTCCTTCTGTCTTAGACTCATTCTTATTTTATAAAATTGGAATTCATAATCTTTAGGGACATAAGTTTCCCTAAGAAGGGCCACCATCTTCTTCCAAGTGGTGATTGCATTCTTTCCATTCTTCACTCTATCATCTTGAGTGAAGTTCCACCATGTGAGTGCAGAGCCTTTGAGCTTTGACTTAGCAATCTTCACCCTTTGATTCTCAAGGATGTCTTCACAATCAAAGAAAATATTTAGGGCATCCACCCAATCCATTGCAACATTTGGTTCCATCTTCACATTGTATGTAGGCAACTCAAGCTTGGCATCCATGGTTCTCCTCTCCATAGACTTTAGAGTATTCATAAGTAGCCTATGGTCTATAGGACATTCCTCTTGTTCCTGCTCAAGGGGTTCTTCCTCACTCCCTTCTTCAACATCATCAGAGTTTCCACTACTTCTCTTTTGAATCTCTTCCCTAAGCTTGTCCATTTCTTGCCTCATCTACTACATTTTAGTGTCTCTTTGTTCATCATGCTTTGTCCTTTGCTCTCTCAAGTATCTTACTATCTCTACATTGGTCATCCTTGTTGATAACCCTCCTTCAATTTCTCCTTCCATGGTTCTGGTATATCTTTACCCTAAGGATCTTAGTTTCTCTAATACCACTTGATGCAGAGCTCTCCCCTATTTAGGCAACTCGATAACCGATGAGAGCTTCGGTGCCTTTTCTGAACCCAAAGTGGTATTAGAAGAGTGCTCTACACCTTTAGAAGATCCTAAAATAAGCACAAATCCACTATTAGTCTCTATAAGATTCTTTATCTTTCTTTGGTTTCCACCCATGGAACTCAATGACTACTTGGTTCCTTTGTTAACCAAGTTGGCTCAGTAAGCTTTGCCGAGTCAATTCATGTCACTTGGTAAACTCACTAGGTAATATCTTCTACTTGTCTTTACTTCAATAGGAACCTAAATATTGGGAAGGGGATGGAAAGCTTCCATGCTTACTATATGTCTCTTATGGGAGTGATATCCACACCTTTTATGATTTGGACAACAACTTCTAGGTTTTGGGCCTCCCGGGCTTATAGCCCTCTTAGCGAGGTTCTAGGGACTTAGTTTCAGATTCTTACAAAGAGTCTACAAAATAAATTATATATTTGGATACCCTTTAGTGATTTATATCAAACCTCCAGATTGAAGATCCCAACCAATATAGATAATACCTAACAATTCCTGACCCACTAGTCCTAATAGGGCTAATTGACTCGGTCACTTAAGGAAATATTCACCAGTTGGTTGTCCAAGGAAAACCACCAATTTTAATGATTTTAGGAATCCCAATGAGACAACAATCCATCACCAAATTTCTTTTATCCACCCCCGAAGTGCTACTACCACTTCACTCTTCCATATTCTGGACCAAGCACATAGAGATGCTTGGTCTAGAGCCTGCCAGCAGACTTCACAAAACAACCCCCTTTCTCCTATTCCCTTGAGGATCTAAACTAAATTGGCCCTACTTGCATTTCCCCACTTCCCATGGGAATCCCATAGAGGAAAAGTAAGTTAGGGCATTGTTTGTTAAAACCTTGATTCAGGAGGGTTTCCTGAAAACCTGGTAAAGAAATTATTCTATCTCTCGACTCTGATCTCCAAACTAACTCAATACAAATTTATTGGAGTCCTAATTCATGTCAAATTCTAGATTGATCAATCTTCTTCTTTGCACTTCTGTACCAATCCATTCACATACTGTTTAAAGTCTAGAATGTAGAGAAAAATAAGGGACTTTTATTGATTGATTGCAACAATTACATAAGTCTTTTCTTAGTCTATCTTCCACCCATTTGAAAGGGCTATTTGAATAAATTTCCCAATGAATCCAACCATTTTTCAAAGGTTGTGACCGTTGGGAATTTTTTACAAGTCGGTAGCAACTTTTCAAAAAAGTTGTCGAGCAACATTTCTTGCATTTTGCAACTTTTTGCAAAATGTTACATTCTTGCTCCTTATGAGCCTATAAGGCATAATCCTTAGATCCTAAGGATCCCAAAAATTATTAAAATAACCTAAAAGACACCTTAGAAAATATAGACACCTAAATGTGCCTTTGGACCATAGTCAAAAACCCATGGTTTATAACCACACCAAAGGTGACTAGGCCTTACAATTGGCTTATTAGCTAAATCTATGATCTAGGGCACAAACTTCTAGAGGGGCCAACATAGGGGAATTAAATTCCCATTTAAGCCTTTACCTTTAGAAGTGGACCTAAATTAAATATAATTTAAGAGTTTACCATTTCGGAGGCCAAAACAACCGACCCGAAAGTGGGAAAACAATTCTTTCTGAAACCCGACATCTAGAAATCATGGAACCTTGAAATTTGGACCCTAGGTCAAGGACAAGCTCAAATTTGAAGTAGATCAATGATGAGGTCATCCTTGAACCTAAAGGTTTTCCTTGACCTTGAGGTCAAAAATCTCAGGATCTCAGTCTAGAATGCCAAAAAATGTAGAAAGCAAGGTCAAAAATGGGGCAAAATTAGTGGAAAAAGCCAGATCTAAGTCAAGGACCCATTCAAGGTTCTTGACATGACCCAAAACTACTTACTCAGAGGGATAAACATTCTTAACATGGAATTTCTTTCATTTTAAGATGACACATTAAGCCCCTTGTTGGTTGGTTTCTTTTTTTTTGAAGTGCCCTTTCAAAATTTTGATTTTTGTGGTCTCTTCTCCGTGCCATGAGTTTAATCTCTTGCATTTTTTCACCATCTTAGAGTTAAAATTTTACTAAAATAAATAACCCTAATTGCTAGGTCTGTTCACCTTTGAAAATAAAAAAATCCCTAAAAGTTGTTTACCCAAGTCTATTCGGTTGTTCCCTTTTTCAAAATCAATTAACAGCCTTTTAAAACATGTGCGCTTTACTTCCTCGGTTAGTCGCTTAGTCTCACAATGTGTTTGGCATATTCCTCTTAGTTTAGCAATTCCTTGAATCTCTTTGTCACATGATCTCCTTAAAATAAAATAATATTCTTTTCCCACTAACGACTCAGCGGTGGCTTTCAATCACTAAGTCTCTAGATAGATATTATGAGATCTAGTGACTACTATGATAAATATTTACAAAATAATTATAGTTGTTTTATCTCCAAATTGAGATTAACTTCGGTTGGGTGATCTCTAAAAAATTTAAAGAACTGATATATTATTTAGCGATTACAAGGTTCTCTTTTGGTCGTTGAATCTCCAAGTGCACGGTGGCAGTCTATTTTCTGCGAGTCGCTAGATCTATAAATTATTTGGGAGTTAGTTTTTTTCTCCAGTGACTTGGCATTTTCAATGGTCACGTGTTCTCTTGATTTTGGAGGTTATGTTTTAAATAGTTAGCAATTCAGTGACACAGTTGTCTCTAAATCTCTTGGTGAAGCGGTTAAGTTATAAATGGTATTGTGACTTAGTGAGGACCGTTGATGGGGATCTGATCGACAGTTGATGTTTAATCTCATCACTTAACTAACATTAAACAAATCTTCTGGCAACATGGAGAATAAAGGTTTTTGTGGTCTCGAGTCTTAACTAGAGTCAAAGAAAATATTTGGCAGCCGGGAGATGGGTTCAGTCATGTTGTCGCTAGACAAGGATGCATTAACAGAAAGGTTAGCAGGTAAACAGTTTCCAACTGTTAGTGGTGGTCATGTAATCTCAAAATCAAACCACGGTTTAGAAAAAGTTCCAGTGACCTCAAGATTTGCTTTCTGAATCTCTAAGTCAAACTCGAGTTAAGTAAAATCTTCAGTGATTAGGAGACTGTCTTCAGTCGTGTGATCACCAAATGGCCTAGAGTTAAGTGTTGATCGGGGATGAAAAGTTGAAAATATGAGAATTCATTTGCCAAATTTTGTGATGTGTCCTTCTTTGATTGGTTAACAAGGTAAATAAAGTAATGAGCAAAGGATTGACAGCCTTAGTCACTGGATCTCTAGATCAAGTATATCAATGTTATTTTCTCTATGGTCGCCTAATCTCCTAATCGTTTGATCTCTAAAGAAATTCAAAGTCAAAAAAAAGTTCTTGAGATCATGTGACTACCATCAGATTTTGATCTTATGGCTGTCGTGAAATTGCCAAATAAAAGAAAGAATGGTAAATGTATTTAGTGATTTTGAGACTCTCTTGTTATTCACCAAATCTCCAAATAAGCAAGTCAGGAAGTCTCATGAAAAAGTTTGAAAAGTCAACAGGCTTCATCGACTGGGAGATACTTTGAGGTCACTAGATCTCTTAACAGCCTTTGTCACCAGGTCTCAAGATAAAATTAAAAAGAAATCATTTTGCAGCAATTAAGAGATGGACTATTGTCGCTGGATCTCAAAATGAAAAATTAAGAAAGTACAAGGTTGCCCAGTCTCCAGATAGACTCAAAAGGTCCCAAATTATTCAGTGACTATGATTTTTGATTATAGTCTCTAGTTATCTAGAAGAAATAAAGTATTTAGTTACTAAAGTTTTCTTTAGTCACTGGATCTCTGAAAAGGTAAAGGAGGTGTTAAATTTTTCAGCGGTTACGAGGATGTGTTGTAGTTGCTAGATCGCTAGAAGGTTGAAAATTGATTACCTGTCACTTTCTCAACTTACAGCTAGTGGTTTGAGTTCTGAGCATGCCAAGTAATGGCAGAAGTGACATGATTTCCAGCTTTTCAGTTTTAGACGAGCTGCTACATTCAATTCTAGGAAATAAATATAGTTGGTCATCATGCATTTTGAATTACCAAGTATTCAGGGGAGCTAAGGTGATAAATTTATTTAGATTTCCAAAGCAATTTCCAAGTGCAGTACGTTCAAAATTTGTTGAAAAGTGTGAATTTTTAGCAAACATGAGTCAATTGTCAGTTAGTGAAGCTTCAACCAGCAAGGGTACCAAGGAGAAAGCTAAGGAGAGCTTTTCGAATGAATTCCTTGTTTTACTGCCCGGGTCATCACAAAATAAAAAGGTTAGTGATGAGTATTTTGTTGATGAACTCACATATTCTAGGAATTCTCTAACTCCATAAGTCACTGGAATGTGTCTGTTCAAATATTTTTATAAAAATTTGGATAGCTCAGTTCCTATTTCAAACCCTTGGACGTCAGGGTTAGCCAAGTTGATTGTCCCAGAATTTTTTCTAGATGTAGATGTTCTAATTGTGTTGTCTCATTGTTATGATCCATTGTCTAAAATAATTAGGAAGAGTGATGGTTCTCCTCTCATCACCCTTGACAGAAATTCATTCATGAGAGCCTTCGGTATCTAAATTCATATGGCTACTGAGATTGACCTATAGGCTCAAGCCAACTGATATATTAGAGAGTCTACAATAGTTTCTAAGGAAATTCAAAACCATGTTCCTCAGGAAAATAGAAACTACATTGCAGTTGTGGCCGGGTCAGCCCCATATTTTTATAAGGACCTCCATTTTTGCATTAAGTATATTGCATATGGTTTGTGCAAAGTTCTAGGAATTGATGGTGGAGCGGAGAGAATTACTTTAGATATCCTCATGATGGTACTAGATTTACAGAGTCATCATGTGACAAGAGGATATGATTACATAGGATATGTAATTAATAAAATGCATGAGGGTTTGGTAGCATTAAAGAATCATATGTTTGGTTCTACACCTAGGTTTATGCATTATTCTTTGTTGATGCACCTCATTTTGTACTTTAATTATAATATCATGAATATGGAAGGCCTTCAACCACAAATGATGTAGAATGGATAGCCAAACCCAGTGCAGTTTTGGATAAGGGCTTGGAGTCCCTCTTCTTCAAGGTGTGATTTCTATACTTTTGAAAATTGGATTGTCCAACCTGTCCTCCAGAGTTTGGGAGTGGATATCTCTAGGTTATCCACCAAGGTTTTATAGTTGATAAGGCCCTAGCAATTTTTTGATAAATGGACCAAGGGTCACAATTGGGGGGACATTTATTATGAAAAGGGCTATACTATTATCAGAGTTAATGGATTCCCTCAACCCCACCATATACTACCATTCTTTGTCCCACCTAGGGTGGCATTTTTAGAGTTTATATGGAAACTTATGTTGACTGATAAGGAGCATCTAGCTTCATATAGGAAAGGCACTCTCACTCCAAGGCACTTCAGAGTGCATAATATCATAATAGGAAAAAATGCTTTCAATCGGGTAAATGATTGGTTAGGGAAGTTTAGAATGCATGTTTTACCTTATAGGTATGTTGATACAGAGGGATTCATGGCTACTAGGAAGAAATATTATATCCCCAGCATCCCATTCAACAAAAAACATGAGTATCCTGAAGAGGATGTGATAAGGAATATAATTGAAGAAGAGGAGGTGGTAAGGAGGGCTGTTCAAATAAATGAGCTATATGCCATGGAGAAGTAGATAAGACAAAAGGGATTTTCATTCAGTGGCTTCTTCTCCAATCTACCTTATCTCCAAAGGCTAGAAAAAATGATGGCTCAATTTAATACTTTGATGAGGGGTTTTGAAGATTAGATTGATGAGATAGATAGGAAGAAGGATGTCCACTCTGAGTCAGAATGTGATGAAGACAGTGATGGTGGCTTCTTAGTGCATAGCATCCCCCCTCTAGAATAAATAATAACTGAAAAACATCAAGTTGGAGAAAATTTTGTTGATTTGACAGATCTCCATGGTTCCCAGGATACAAGTGAGCCACCCACAAAAAAGAAAAAATTGCAAATTGGAGAGTCTTCTCAAAGAAAGAAGGACGGAGTGGGAGCCCTCTTCATTGGAGAGGGTGTTCATCACCACCAATTGAGAAAGAAGGTAAGAGAGGAGAAGAGAAAACAAAAGCTTGAATATGTAGAAGTGGAGTTGCCCTTGGCCCTTTGCCAAGATGAAAGGTTGATAGAGCAAGATGCATTCTTGAAAGATGACAATTTTATTAAGTCAGATGAATTCAAGAGCTTCTTGATATGGCATAAGCAATAACAGGTTGAATCAAGTGTCCAGATAACAAAGGAAGGTCAAGTTCCTGATGAGGCTGTAAAAGCATTAAAAGAATATGACCCTAAGTCTGAGACAATCACCCCAGAGGAAGCTAGACAACTGGTCAGAAATAGCAATATGTTACTTGTACCTGGGTGGGATTTATACTCTGATTTTATCATTGATCAGATCAAGAGACAAGATGATATAATGTTTTCCTCAGAGACACAAGTTGGAGAGATTATTAGAGGATTAGGGTATAGCCCAAAGAATCAAGCACTGGCTCTGTGGAGCCTATATCCTAAGGATAAGAAACCATCAATTTAGAATCTCAAGGAGAAAATAGATGGAGATAAGATTGTGTGGTCAATCCATAATATAGGGGATTTAGAGATATCTCAGGTTCTAACTCATTTTTCAAGGCTTAATGAGGATAAAACAAAGCAATTATCAGAGAGATACAGTTCCTTGTTAGAGGATTATAGTGCACTTCTAAAGGATAGGGATATCTGAATGATAAAGGAGAAGGCTTTAGAGAAAACTATGGAGGACTTGCAACAACAAATTTTGAATATGCCTACAGTGCCCCTTACACCTCTAGCACCCCCTGCAACACCAGAACATAAAGACATAAGTGAGGAAGATGCTGCTACAAGTATTGAGAAGAGTAAAATGGAAAAGAATGAGGCTATTTTGTAAAGCCTATTAAACATTTTGCAGCACAGGATTGATGTACTTAGAGATAAGGTAGATACAGTTTTTACTGCTTATAGTAAATTGTCTAGTTTGCAGGTAGAAGTAAATAGTTATGTTTCTATTTTAAATGGTTATTATGGAACTTGGTCAGTTAGAGAAACACTTTTTTAAAGATTGGAAGTTGTTCAATCTTTAAGAACTGATATTCCAGAGGTTGTCCTGCAAGTAGGTGAGGAGATTGATTGAGTTAAGGCCATTCTACCATTATTTAAGGGTAAATCAAATCAAATTAAGGCTAAGATAGCCATGTTTGGCTCATATTTCAATAGGTTTATTCCTCCCATTAAAGATGGGGATAGTGAAATTAAGAGTCTTGAATAGTGGAGATTGGATTTTTATCCTCTTTTGCCTAGAAAAGAGGCATTCTTAAATGAGAATAATGAAGTAGACATGAAGAGGTTTAATATCACTCTGGATGAAACCATAAAGGTAGAGATGGAGCTCACCAAATTCATGGTAGATGTCAAGCTGATACTAGATGCCAGATGGGAAAGACAAAAGGCACAACTACAACATATCCAAAGTTTTAAATGGCCGATAGAGGAGGAAGTAACTATGTGGGATGAGCTCACAAAGCCCAAGAAGATCAAATCTAATGTAGTTGACTTTGATATCCTAGATGAGGAATAAACAAGACACTTGGAGTACTTGACACCTGATCTCAGAGCACAGGGATGATAATCTATCAGTTAGAATGGTGTAAGTTAGTTGAATGGTAGTCACCATATCTTGCAACAACTCAAGAAGCTATCATGAATACTGACAAACAAAGGTGTCAGTGATCAACGAGCCAGGAGCAGAAAAGTCCAAGAAATTTTTGTCTCTCCACTGCCTAAGGGAATTTTTTTTATTTTGTCTTATATGCTTTTAGGGTTTAGGGCTCCAACCATCTGAAGCTTGTTGCATTCTCATTGATAAGAGAATTCCAAGATGGTTGAGCTATAAATAGAAGTTGTAACTTCATTTTGAAGGGGTTGAAAAGATAATAGAAAACTTAATACAATTGCTACAGAACAGACTTCTAAATTTTGTGTCTGGTTTTCTGAGCATGAGATCCTGTATGTAATTTACAGTTTTATTTTAATACAAATACACTACAATTTATGCCTTATATTATTGTTTTCTCTTTGCTTTCCATGTTTTACTCTTGTATATTTTATATGTAAGGCATTTATAATATACCAATTTTCAAGCAATCTATTTAGTTGGTTTATGAGTTTCTTTCAAAAGAAAGAACTAAAGCTCTCATAGTCAACTTCAAAGAGTAGACATTGTTTGTAGAGATTTTGATAATAGTAATATTCAGTTGATAGAATAGTTTGCAAGGCATTCTATTTGAATTGCAGATAGTTTGTAAGGCATGTTGTTGTATTTATTTTAAGATAATGTTGTGGAATTGTATTTAGATTATTTTGCCCATTGGATTAGGCACTGGTTTAGTGTTTGTTTCTTATAAAGTTATCTTTCATAAGTCTTAAAAGCAATAAAGTTTTATCTCATTACCAATACTTTTACTTTTTTATCTGCATGTTTGTTGAAGGAATTGTGTCCAAGTGATATGATTTATATTTGTTGATTCCTTGAAGAGAGAATCAAGAAGGTTACCCTTCCTTGAGTTGAACTCAAAAAAGGAAGAAGGATGAATATCCTTATACCACTTGTCTATGCTATCATATTTTTGATTTCTATTGCTATACTCTATATTAGATTTGTCTAGGCTATTTGCAGAGTAATGATGTTTTATTGAGATAATTTGAAAGAAAAATAGCATAGCAGTGAAGACCTAATCCATAATCTAAAAGTTTACTTGAAATATAGTAAATCAACTAAATAGGCAATACCCTCCTGAGTCCTATGGAGCTTGAAGCAGAAGGAGGATCTTATCCAATCCTCATCAATTAGACTATTTCTTGCAAACTTGGAGCCCTTTAAACTGAGAATCAAGCCTACATATTAGCCAAGTTTGATCCCACAAGAAAAAGCTCTAACACCCCCACTTTAGCAAGAGTATGGACTCAATGAAAACTCTTGGTAAAGAAGATCACAAAGAAAAAGACAATCTTATTGAAATTAAAGGGACAAAGGAATACTCATGCCCCTAGGGACTCAAGTCTTAGTCAAATCCAAGATTACAATAAGAGAGACATCACTAGAAAAAAGAGAGAAAAGGGAAGAGAGGAGTGGCTAGCTCACCTAGTAAGATGTATGTATCTCACCGTGAACCATAAAAGGATAGGATGGCCCACAAAGAAAGAACTTGATAGTCACCCCATAAAGTTGTGTGCCTTATGGCAGCTTTGTGCATGTATGTAGTGCATCTTCTGATGACTTTTATAAAGTACCCATGGATCCATATCCTTATATCACCATAGAATACATTTGTAAAATGTGTATCTCTTCAGAATTTAGAAACTTATGTGTGTTACCTTTGGAGGATTTAGCATATTTGAAATTGGAATGCATCTCTTTAGGATTTAGCAACTTATGTGGATTACCTTTAGAGGATTTAGCATGCTACAAAACAAAAGGTTAGAACAAAAATGCATAATATAGAATGAAGGAGGCCGTATATATTCCCCACTCCTTAAGATGGAAAAAAACATACTATTTTGACATGTTAAGGAAATAAAAGAAAAAGGATAAAGCCTTCTTCAACATCAAGGTAGTATCCATAAACCACACCCAGTCCAAGCCAAGAAGGTCATGGCTATTATGAGGCCATGGAAGGGATGAATGCAAAGAGATATCATGCAAGAAGAGAAAAATTAACCCTTGTGAGGGATACCACACTATTCAGCTTCCAAGGTGAGAGATTTATCAACCATGGAAACCCAATGTAAAAAAATGAAAGAGGTTGTGATCAAGGAAAGAGATCCTCAATGCAAACTAAAATTTTCATGTATGATTGGATATCACATAATGGATAGATACTTCTTAACCAAGGGAAAAGTGGATCTTGGAAAGATAAAAAATAAGGAGATGGCATCCTTTCCCACCAAGTGTAGGAACAAGAATGGAAGGGGACCTATTATATCACTCACAACACTATACAAGACAACAAGCCCCCAAGGATTAGGCTAACATTTTTTACATAATGTGGAGCTCCATAATAGGAACATAAATGTTATTTAGATAAAATAGGATTGAAATACAACTCATTGCCACATGATATATAAATAACCTTACTATCAATGAGTTGCCTAATCTTATAATGTAAAGCTTGATATTCATTAGTAGAGTGATCATGAAATATATGATACAAACAAAAAGGAAGAGTTTTCAAGTGTGAACTACGTTTCTTTTTGCATTTAGGTCTAGTAATCATCTTAGCATGAAGAAGTTTAGGCAAAAGAACTTCTTGTTCAAATTCCTTCATAGTTTCATCATGTTTTAAAGTGTTATTTGAGATGTTGTTAACATTGATTTTTTATTAAGGATTAAATCCCAATCCATAAGAATGCTCCTGCCCCCCATTTTGTAAGGGCATTTGAATTCCCTTCTTATGCTTACCACATCCTTCATTGAATCTTTGTTTAACTAGGATATGATAACCGGGACCATAACAAGAAGCCATATCAAAAGGATTCAATGGAACTTCAGTAGTCACTATGTCATCATTAGTAGGTTTGATAGATTCAGAATGGGTAGAAGTAGCAACAAAGTTATTACAAAGGGCATTAGAAGTAGAAGTAAAAGATCATTATTCAAACTCTCTTTGTTGCTTCATAAAATCAAGATCAAAAACTTTATACTCTCCAATAAAGGTAGGATTAAAATCCAAGGTTCCCCAATCATCGTTAGGAAGATCATTAGAGGAAGAAGAATTGCTATTAGGAATAGGAGTAGTATGGGTTTGAATATTCAAACAAGGATTAGGTGCATCATCCACATGAAGTGTATACATCATGTTGTTATGAATAAACTTGACTTTACATTGAAGGGTGGAAGGAACAACATGCATCTCATGTAACCAAGGTCTACCCAAAAGAAGGTTATAATTGAGAGGTCCAAGCATAACATGAATAGGAGTATTCAAGATGATCAGACCTACTTTTATAGGTAAGGTAATGATGCCTAAAATGTTCTTAGAAATGTTACCAAAGCCACGTATAGGAACATTGTCAGGTTGAATAGTTGAATGATCGGCTTTAATCACTTTGATCATGTCCATGCTACAAACATTAAGCCCAGATCCATTATCAATCAAGGTCCTATGAATGATACATTTATTGATAGAAACAGAAACCATAAGAGCATCATATTGATTTTGAAATTCTTTATAAGGTAAATCCTTATGAGTAAATATAATGTCAAGAGCACCTGGGGTAGCATGCATGCATTGTAAGAAGTTATTGATGTTCTATTGATTAAGAGGTGGAGTAGGAAGAGTTACCAGAGCTTTTTGCAAGGCTTCATAGTAGGTAGGAAAATTTTGAAGAAGCTCCCATAGAGAAATCTAGGTAGGAGTATTTTGCAATTGGTTTATCAAATCATACTCCTTGCTAGGAAGATGGGGTGGAGGAGGAAGACTGGGTTGAGAAGGTGATAAATAAGTAGAACCCACCAGATTAGGTTGAGAGTTATTCCTTGTACGATATGTTTGAGCTATCAAATCTTGGTCATTGAAAGACTCTAAAGACTCCATAGGTTTACCTTTGATAGTAATGTGAGGAAAACCTTTGATAGACAACAAGGGTTTTGGATAAACCATGTTAGTTGTCTCAATACTACAAATAGATTCACAAGCAGGAAGCAAAGAAGACATCCTAGGAGGAGATGAGGTAGGATCTTGATTCTCCATAAGATCATCACTAAGAGGGAGACCATTAAGGGAATTCATACCATTCTTCGCTAGTGCCTCATCACTAGAAGGAATCCCAAATGGAGGTAAAGAATTTATAATGTTGTCTTCTTTCGCTAAAATATCTACATAAGGGGAGTGTGCTTTAGAAAAAGAGTTATCATCATGTATGAATATGTCATCCATTAATAAATCACCCTCTTGTATCAAAGATTTTTCACGAGGAGGGGATAAATCAATGTCTTTATCCAAGGGATCATTCACAATGGTTTCTTGAGGAAGAGAGTAATCAACATCCAAATCCAAAGATTCATCCCAAATATGAGGATTATCATCCTTATCCATAAGGCACTTGAAACAACTTGTGCAATATGATAATGAATAAAGAAATGCATATAAAATAGATCTAGATATATCCAAATACATTCAAATGAAATTTATAATCATGAAAAGGAAATCAAACACCACAAACACAATAGGGCATCTAATTCCACAAAAGATATGGGGTAAACTTGTAAATATTTTTGTATTTTTAAAGAAATTTTGCAATTTTTTTGTATTTTTGAAATGCAAGAGCATAAAATAAATCTACTTTTGTAAGCATGTAAGGTCTAACACAAAATGTAAATCTAACACCAAAAAGAAAGATTTGTTGTAAATAGGCTCACCAAAATGTAAGATGAAGGTGAACACACAAGATAATACAAAAGGAAATCTAACACAATACGGCATCTAATTCCACAAAAGATAGGGGGTAAGCTTGTCGGGTTCACCAAAATTTAAGATGAAGGTGAACACACAAGGTAATACAAAGGGATATCTAACACCAAAAACAAAGAGTTCTCATAAAATGGGTTCACCAAAATGTAAGATATAAAATATGTATGGGGTCTAGGACAATGGTTTGCACATAAAAGAGACCCCAAAAACAATATTTTACACATACATGAAATTATAATGATATGGAAAGTAAATATAGAATACTAATATTGAAATGAAGAAATAAAAGGTACTTACCTCTGAAAAAGAATCAGCTAAAAACCCTATTAGATGGTCTCAGAAATTGGTAATTTTTGCATTTTTAAACTGAAACTGTGAGTTCTAAAAAACCTAGCAATATTTTTATTTTCTAAGAAAGATCATCCTTGACCCAAAGGTGAGGTAAGATCTTACCCCAAAAATTTTACCTTGACCTGCACTGCTTCGACGGAAATTTTGTTCGCGGATCCCAGAAGTTTGGCGAAAAGAGTATCTAGATCTGTACTGATATTCATTGTCTCGCACTTGTACCTGCAATAAAAATGGTTTTTTTTTGGGGGGGGGGAGGGTTTTCCTTAGTCAAACCCCAATTTAGGAATTAACCTTGAAATTGAATTGAAATTGTAGTAATAAACAAAGTAAATGGAACAATTCACCTTGCTTATGTTGAAACCCTTGTGGAGGATTCGAATCCTTAAATCCACAAGTATGGATGCTCCAAATGAATTTAGAATTGGATGTAGGATGTCTCAAATCAATTTTCTTAGATCTTCAACACCAATCTTGAATGGATCTTGGAATAGGAAGAGGCTTGAATGAATGTGGATGGAGAAATCTTCAACAAGAGGGCTCCAAAGAGATTGAATCCTTCAATGGCTAACAATGGATCTCATTGATGAATTAGATCTTGAATGATTTAATGGTTGAAGATTAATGAATTCTTGAATTCTTTCCTTCTCCTTCTTTCTTTCTTCATTTCACTTGCTTGAGAGATTGCTTGATGATTGATGGATGTGAATTGATTGAGAAAATGAGAGAGGGAGGCTTCCTTTTATAGTGATCTAGGGCACAAACTTCTAGAGGGGCCAAAATAGGGGAATTAAATTCCCATTTAAGGCTTTACCTTTATAAGTAGACCTAAATTAAATATAATTTAAGAGTTTACCATTTTGGAGACCAAAACAACCAACCCAGAACCGGGAAAACAATTCTTTCTGAAACCCAAAATCCAAAAATCATGGAACCTTGAAATTTGGACCCTAGGTCTAGGATGAGGTCAACTTTGACCTAGGTCAAGGATGAGGTCATCCTTGACCCTAAAGGTCATCCTTTACCTTGAGGTCAAAAATCTCAGGATCTCAATCCAGAATGCTAGAAAATGGTAGAAAGAAAGGTTAAAAAGGGGGCAGAATCAGGGGAAAAAGCCAGATCTAAGTCAAGGACCCATTCAAGGAACTTGACATGACCCCAGACCACTTACTTGGAGGGATAAACATTATTAACATGGAAGTGCTTCCATTTTAAGATGATACAAACACCTAACTAATTCTCATAGAAAATAATGTACCTTCATGAGAAGTACCTTTTTAGAAACTGTCCATAAATATGCAATTCTTGAATATCACCAAAGAGTTCTCTGATAAAATATGAATTTTGTCCCCACTTCTCATGAATTAAGAAGGGGCCTAACTAGATAGGATCAAAAATTTCATTCTTACTCTTTTCCTCCAATCTAGCATTCCACAATAGAACTAGACCATCAGTATCAAAAATTTTGTGTAGTTCTTCTATCATACAATTTATTCACTTGCATTTGTAATTTGGCATTTCTTGATGTAGATTCTCTTCTTGTTTCATCCAATTATAGGATATCATCCATCCTAGCCTTCATCTCATCAGTCACATCTTCTTCATACAAGTGAAAAAACTTGTACATTCCAATCAAGTTGTTCTAAGGAAATCTAGCGTTGATCCCATATACCAGATGAAATGGAGCACATCCAATTGATTTCTTCACACTCACTTTATCAACCCAAACTACCAGTGATAACTTAGCATCACATGCATTCTTATTAGTGTCAAGGATCCTTTTGATGATCTTCATCAGATTCTTATTTCTTGATTCAACCTACCCACTACCTTGTGGATGGTAAGTGGATGAAGATGAAGTGGACCTGCTTATACCATATTTTTTACAAAATTCAATATACTCATCAGATCTGAAACACATTTCATTATTTGTCACAATTCTCTCTGGACATCCAAATCTGATGATAATATTGTTTAAAACAAAATCCATCACAACCCTACTAGTGGATTTCCTAGTAGGGACAGCTTCTACCCACTTAGTAAAATAATCAGTGGCCACCAAAATCCATGAATGACCACCACTAGATTTATTTGTGATTTCCCTAATAAAATCTATGCGCTATTACTGGATAGGAGCTTGAACTTTGATAGGCTTTAAAGGTAAATTACCTAAAAATTTTAACTTACCAAAAAATCTCTAGCATGCATCACATTTCTTCACAAGCTCAAAAGCATCCTTAAACAATGAAGTCCACAAAAATCCTTCTCTTATCACCTTGTGTGTTTTTTTCTTAGCGATATAATGGCCACCATAGATTCCATTATGCATATCATCCAAACATTTATTTTCTTTGTCCTTGTCAACACATTTCAACAATATGCCATCAGTAGTTCTCCACCACAACTTACCAGTTATAATTGCATACTTGATGGCATGGAGTTTCAAGGTTATATTAGCACTTTCATTTAGATCATGAGGGCACTTCAGTTTTTGAAAATAATAAATGATGTTAGTATACTAGTCACAAAGATCCATATCACATGTGTAGGATCTTTTCTCTTCTTTAACCTGATTTATCTAGTTGGCATCCAAGTTTTCCTAAGTCATCAATTTTGCAAGCCCTTGTCCTCTGACTAATTTGGTAATCTGTACATCAATGTTGAATTCTTGGATTCTATTGATCCATCTACACCTTATACCTGAGACTTCCTGCTATGTGAAAATATCCTTTACTATAGCACTAGGCACATAAGCAACCACAGTTTCTCCCATTTATAACATCTAAAAGATTTTACTACCTTCACCAGTACATAAGCTTTCTTCTCATTTATCTTATATTTCAACTTAGCATCTTGAAGTGATTTTCTGAAAAATGCAATAGGTTGTTCAAATCCTTCTAAATTCTTTTGTAACAATACTATAGCCACTGTATGAAAGGATGAAAAACAAAATATATGCATTGGCCTATCATAATCTAAAGCCTTAAGCATAGGAGCATCCTTGATTGCCTATTTTATATTTTGGAAAGAAATAGATGGCTACCCATCTCATTTAACTTCAGATCCTTTCTTCAACATCTTTGAAATAGGTCTTCTGGTTTCTACAAAATTAGTGACAAACCTTCTTAATAAATTTACATGTCCAAAGAAAGACTGAATTCCTTTCAAATTTTTAGGCTTCTAAATTTTATCAATATCAACTACTCTCTCAGGATCAATTCTAACACATTCTTTGGAAACTAAATGACCGAACAATTTTCCTTCAATCACACCAAAGAAGCATTTTCTAGGGTTGAGAGATACACCATACTCTAAGGATTTGGAAAATATCTTCTCCAAATGCAAGCAATGATCTTCTTCCTTCTTAGAGTATGTTGTTAAGTCATCTTGATACACAACCAAGAAAATATTAATTCTACAAATGCAACATCCATGGCCCTCTGAAATGTTTCTCCTGCATTAGTAAGGCCAAAAGGCATTCTCACATACACATAGGTTCCCCATGGTGTAGTGAATGAAATCTTATATTGCTCTAAATCCTAAACTACAACTTGATTATATCCTGAAAATATGTCCATCATAGACATTAGTTCAGAGTTAGTTACCCTTTGTAGCATACCTTCCATGTTAGGAAAACAATAATTTTCCTTAAGGGAAGACAAGTAGAGGTTTCAAAAATCCACACAAACCCTGATGTCACCATTTTTCTTCCTAACAAGAACCAGATTAGAATCCCATGATGAATGCCTAATACACTTGTTTATTCCAGCATCTCTAAGTTTCATCAATTCTTCTTGCATTTTGGGTGCAAGTGTTGGGTTAATTGGCCTTTGTTTCTTCCTAAAATGATTTGCATCATCTTTGAGAGGGATTAGATGTTTAAAAAGGTCCTCCCTATAAGCTTTTAGATCATCATATGACCAGGAAAAAACATGTCTGTATTTTCTCAATAACTCGATCAAGGTTTTATTCATAGGGGGTGACATCCTTTTACCAACATAAACCTTATTAGGGGCTTCACTTGTTCCCAAATTTATCTCCTTAAGATCATCAAGATTTTTATCACTTGTATCTATTTTAGCTCTATCTCAGTTATCAAAAATATTTTTTAAAACAACCAATCCCTTTAGAACCTTATTTGTTTTCAGATGGATTATCTCATTTCCAAGAATAGTGTCTTTTCCATCAATATTTTCAACAAGATTTATACAATATAATTCTTTTCCATAATACTTGTCTTCACATTTCATAAATCTAATAATATCCATGACATCTTCAAAAACTTTCTAATGTTCAACATTATTAGGCATAGATGGCCTTTCCTACACCTCAACCTTGGATATTCCTACAAATCTTATGTCATCTGTCTTTATTGAAATATTTTCTAACAAATCTACCATCTTATTATTACTCCTATCTATCCACACAATCCTAAATGTATCAAATTCCTCTATCAAATCCCAAACAACATTCATGTATTGTCTCAATATTTTGTTTTTGGATGTGTAGGAGGACCTTACCTAGAATACAACTAGCTCAAAATCACTGACAACATGCAAGCATTGTATTTTGTGTTTTTCTTCTAATTTAAAACCAAGCAACAAAGCCTCATACTCTACAATATTTTTTGTGCAAGTAAATCTTAAAGTGAAGGAAAATTTATATGCATTTCCCTCTGGTGATATCAGTAAAACTCTTTCCCTTGAACCCTCTGTTGAATTGGCACCATCAAAATACATGGTCCACAAGTCCTCTTTATCTAAAAAAAAATTAACTTCAGTATCTATGGGGATAGGTTCAATCCCCTTTTCTATGACAACAACTTCAGCCCTAAAATAATTTATATCAGTATCAATAAATCAAGTTGTTTCATTGTCCACATTTTTTTCTATAATATGTGGGACTCTAGGTTCTCTCACTACCTTCACAAATTGATCATCATTATGGAAAGTAGAAAAAGATAAATCACATTGAAAACTCTCACCCATAGTTGCACTCCATTTTTTGGATAGTAACATTCCATAGTGAGGTGGGATATCAACAACCAGCACACTCATGGTTAAATCCTTTTTAGGTTATGCTGCAAGTTTGTAAGGCAAAGCCTTAATTGTTCCAATGATAGGAACTTCTCTTGAATCTAAGGGACAACATCTTCCTTGAGAAGTGTCCACCTTAAGCCCTAATGATTTAATTACTTTAAAAGGAATAACAGTGTTACATGCCCCTGAATCAATCATACATTGTTTACAGTTTTGTCATTCACTAAAACACTAAGAAAGAAAGGATCTATGTTCTCCAAGTAGGCAGTAGCAGAACTATCTAAATAAAACTATGGAATTTGAGATGTTATTCATTCTACCTCTTTTATTTTCTTTGGTTCTCCCACAAGCTTATCAAAGGTCTTATCATCAGGAGTACTAGAATTATTTACACTCGCTACCCATGCTAAGGTCTTTCTCTTATGTTCTTCTAGTCTTAACATTTCTAGTAAAGGGACCTTAACAGTGATTTGTGATAATAAGGAAATCATATCTACTGAAGTATAAGAAGGTATTTCAACAAGATTACCTTTTTCTTTAGTGTTCTCCTTTAGCTTTTCAGATATGACACCCACCTTGGGTTTGTCAATATTAACCACAAGAATGGTTGGTTTATCAATCTTCATCTTCTTTTCAGAACTCTGTATTACATTTTATTTTGTAACCTCAAATTTCTTGGGTTCCCACTTCTTCCCTTTTAGATCCTTAATCTTCAAAATGAGGTTATCCTTGGGCTTATCCTCAACAGAAGCGTTGATGTTTTCCTTCTTGATAAACATGCTAGCAAGCTTCCCTGCATCTTCATTCACTATTCCATTTCTCATACGGTAGTTTCTTTTCACTTGAGAAACCATATTTATTTTGATTCTATCAATATCCTCTTTAGAAGGTCTCCTCAATTATATATTTTTTGATCCAAATGCCACATTACACACTGAATCATCTCTATTGTATTCATCATAAAAAACTTGTTGATGATACATCTCATCTCTATCTTTGTGAATCTATATCAGCATCAGATTACTCTTGGTCTAATATATCACTATACTCAAGGAAAGATTCATCCATATTTCATCCAACACTATCATCATGATTTGCTTGGTGAGGGTCATCACAATTCTCATCTTGAGATGTTTAAATAGACTGGGCTATTGCACAATATTCTAGTAAATAAGGAGATTGGCAAGCCATACACCAAGGTGTATCCTCAATAATATTCACAAAATTTCTTTCTAAAGGATTAGAAATAGACTTATCATTGTTAATTTTTGCAAAGGGAGGCACAAGATTTCCATTGGGTATTGTAAGGAAAGTTTTGCAATCAATTCTTCCTATTAAAATTGTTGAACTGAGGCTTGTCAGCATTATGAATTTTTTAATTTCTAACATTAGGTGCCTTCAAATATTTAAGAGAATTCAATACCTTGTCAATATTATCATCATCTGGTTTCTTATTTCCAACACCCTTATTAGTTTCCCTCCTATTATTAGCCTTACCAGCAAACAAATTTGGGTCATCTCTTCTACCTAACTTTCCAAATGCTCTTTTGTTACTTTCAATGTTCACAACAATCCTAAAAGCATTCCTAAGAGTTTTGGGATCCTTATCTCTTAATAAGTATACCATTTTTCTATTGAACGCATTAAATTAAGTAGTAAGATAGACATTCTTATACAATCTCAGGGATTGAAATAATTTGTGCATACCTTTCTGGAATCTAATGTTGAAGTCAAAGGTTGACTCATTTTGACTCTTCTTAATATTGTTGAACTCATTCAACATGAATCTAGAATTATTCATATCACCATACTACTCCTCGAAATAATTCTCAAAATAATCCCAAGAGAAGATACGATCATCAGGAAGTCTTCTAAACTAATCTATTGCATTCTCAGTAAGAGATTATACAAATAATTTCATTACAACATCCTCATGCTCAACCTCATAATCATTAAGAATATCAACAAAAGATCTCAAGTGTTCTTCACAACTTATGGCACTATTTCCAATAAACTTGATGGTCTTATCTTTCAACTCATTTGGGATAGGATTAGCGTATCCAAGCATACCAGTAAAACAAATTTACCTATATCTCTCAAGATGAATAGGTCTTCTCTATGAATTCAAGCTAGTACCCCCACTAGGGCCTGCTATATTACCAACATTTCTACCCATAATTATATTTCCCTGATGTATAGATGTAGCATGTCTCATTCTAAGAGAAGAGACAACACTCTTACTACCATAAACTCCAGCAATATTTGTTACAACATCAAAAGAACCCCAGAAGAAATACCTTGTCTAGAGTTAGATGGTCTAGCAACACCAGTAGAGGAAGCCTTTATAAATTGGATTTCTCTTCTCATCTCTATAGTTGTTGCTTCATTTTCAACTTTCTCCATTTCTTTGGCCATATCCTCTCTTTCCTTTCTTGTTTTCTCTAATTCTATATCAATATTTGACACAAGTGGGGACCCTTTTGAGACAATGGTAGATTCATTGATTTGGACTCCCACTACCTTCTTCTTTCATTTGTTATTTTCATATGGCATAGGTTTAGCTGAGGATATTTCAACTCTATTTTCCTTATAAATTTCATAAGGACATACTTATCTAATGACTAGACCCTCACCTTAAAACTCATCTTTCTTTTGTACCAAGCATTCCTTCTCTTGGTATTATGTCCTTAGGATTCCTAAATCACCAAGAATATTAGAATGTAAAGATTTAGGACATACTTCTAACCTTTTTATCTTTTCTTCTGACACTGCAATTCTTCTAAGAAAATTATCTCTTTCCAAAAGAGCATTCATAGTATCCATCTTTCTCTCCTCTTCAAAATGCCTATACATAACATCTTCCTCTACAACTTCCCTCTTGAGATCATCAAGTTCACTAAATAAATCATCATGATCATGTGTAGTTGCATCTGATTCTAATGTGTCTCTCAAATCTATAAGATCTATTTCATTATAATTTGGGTCAGTAGATGTACATTATGTTGTGTGTTTGATGGGTTCTCACACTAGCTTATACCCCTTGAATGACTTAATATATCTTTGCCAAAGGCAGTATGCCCCAGTGATGAAATACCCTTGTATTGATATAAACTATCTCCTTGGAGAGGAGTATCGAAGAATCCATTAAAATATCTAGTATTTTTAGACTCAAAACTCTTAGAGGATTCCTTTTCTTCAATTACTAGGTATGAAGGTTTATTTACCCTGCCACCCTTAGATTTCCATACATAAGCATTGCTTGACTCACCACTTTTCTTGAGCCAACTTTTCTTATTTCCCTGAGGTAACTTAGTATGTAGACTAACCTTAGGATGTGCCCTAGTGTAGGACCTAGTAATTTTTCTTTTGTTAGCTAGCTTTAGACTATATTGTAAAATCATTGGTTCTAAAACCTTTTTCAGTCGCCACCCACTAGGGGATAGGAATGTATCTTACAGAAAAATCTAGAGAATCTAAAAGAAATCCTGAGTCATTTTCTCTACCTTCTTAACATCTTGGGTCCCTTCATCCATCAAAGTGGTATTCAAGTACTTAAGGTCCTTCTGCATGGTATCAATCAATCCTTTTAGGTCAAATAGCATGTGGGTTGCTCCTTCACATCCTTCTTTGATGATTGAATTTCACCATTCAATACTTTTAACAGAGACATAAAGGACCTCTTCATTCAAGTCGTGAACTAGATTTTCAATAAGGAACTTGGGCACTCCATAATGGTCTATCTCTATTAATTGATCAACTACATTTGTCCATCTCTTCCTTTCCTTTCTCCATTTAGCCAGTTCAATTATTATCTCTGAGATTATTTCAGTCACAACCCCATGGGTCTTGATCAATTGAGTAATATAATCACTTCCCCATTGAATCATTCCTGCAACCCACTTATTGAAAACATCCACTACCAATTTATTCCTTTGAATATGATCCAAGGTTTTGTGAAATTCTGGTGAGAGAGGATCAAATGTATGAGGCACTTGGGCCAATGGAAGCGGACTAGGCTCTTGAACTACCTGGATGAATTTTGCTAACCTCTGTATGGTAGCCTTCAACTCCTTGTCTCTTTCATCTTTGAAAGTCCTATGCAATATTTTTTGTGTGGAAGATTCAAGATGCTTTGCATCTATTTCCCTGCTCACAACTCCCAAATCTATCTTCTAAATACTAAATTCTTCAGCAAAGGCTTCAAAAACATTTTTGTCAAACTTTGGTACTATCCATTCTATTGTCCATCACCCAGTTTTTTCATCAATGTCTATCATTGAATCCATCCTGATTCTTTTATATTCAACAGTGGCTCCCAAGCATTTACTCACCATGTCTTCTACTGACAGAGTTATTGGTAGAACATTTCATTTCTTACTAATAGATTTATCCAATCATCTAAGAGTGGGAGGTGGATTTTGCAAGGTATCACTCACCACAACTATTGAGGGATTTCCAGAATCTGGCTGATTCCCCTTTTGAGTCAATGTGTCTTCATCCAGGCTATCAGGACCAGCTTGCTCTGACATATGACTATCCATGAGGTCAAGATCAATCACCTCCTTGTTGTCAATCTACCTATCACTTTCCTTACTTACTCTACCTCTTGAGGTTCTTGTCATTGGTGGAGAGCAAGGAGAGGCATGTTTCACAGTGTCATCTTTGGGATTTTTCTTATTTTTAGCTTTGGATGTACCTGCAAGGGAAACATTTATGTCAGTAGAATCAATACATTTGGTAATTGAATCACCATGTGTTACTCTTCTTGTATTGTGTCTCCTTGGAGTAGGAGGTTTCTTTCTCTTAACCCATCTCTCAGTTCATTTTATCACACTAAGGGTTTTGATTATTAAACTATCCCTCTCATCAATACTCCAATCTATTTTAGGTAGAGGTGTACCTCTAACCTTGGCTTCAAACTAATCATCAATTACCTCCTCATCATCACCCTCATCCACTGTAGTGATATCAATCTGAATGTTCAAGGTCGTAATTTGACCTAGAGTAAACCTTGACCAAGTTCTTCTCCTTAAATCAAAATCATCAGCACAACCCTCCTAGTAATCCTCTATTTGGGGAATATGTTGGAATTCAAAAGGTAAATTAAAATGTTGAGCATCATATCCCCTACTATCAAAATCTTTCTTGAGTTCAAATGTTTTTAAATTGAGTTTCCTTAATTCATGCTCTAGATTTAGGGAATTTAAAGAAGTTTTACAAGTATAATACCCTAACTCAACTGGAAAGCTAGACTTAGCTCTACCCTTCCTTTCCTTGACTAATAATATGCATGATGGTTTCTTTTTATTCTATTGAGCAATATAACTAGTTCAGCTACCTTAGGCTTGAAATGATCTATAGTAAGCAGTTTTGGGAGCCTAGATCCTCCTTTTTGGGCTTTCAACAACCAATATTGAGTTATCTCATTCCTATATATTTGTCTCTTGGTCATGAAGACTAATTGGGATGAGGGAATATTCTACCCTTTATATGGGTCTCTTTCAAGGATTCCTATTGCCTTCAGGAGGAAATCTCTACTTATATATACTAGCGGACTTCCATCAACCTTCTTAATACACTTCTCCTCAAAACTATATCTTCTTGCACACTCAAGAACTAGTTCTTGATAAGGGGCCACTATAGGGAAGGTGGTTGCATCAATCAAACCACTCAAAATGGCTTTTTCCAACATGGAACCTAGAATGGGTTGCTTGACTCGGCTTATAATTTCCTCTAAGGCTCTAATTTTGATCAAGGTATCCTCATAGTCAGGTAGAGATCAAATCAAAGGAGAAGTATTTCCAAAATTTGGGACTTGGTTCTTCATTTTGGCTCACAAACTAGGAATAAACAAGGAGACACAGTAGCCTTAAAGGAGTTCAAATTTGACAAAGTAATGAGCTTTAACTAAAACAAGGAGGCCAAAAAGAGAGACTCATCTAGTTTCTTATGCGATGCACTAATCTTTGAGAGGAGGGAAAGATACCTTCTTCCACACTGGTTTCCTGAGATGTCTCTACCACTATGAACAAAAATGGCTAGGCTCTTCAATTTATCACAAAATAGTTCACAATTCACGGGAGATTCACAATAAATGGAAAATAATGTTACATGAGGTTCCATTAATGATCACAGGGAATTCACACCACTTTAAACATTGATTACTGTACTTTCTCATGAGTGAAGTGACACTTAAGTGTCATTTCTATTAATTACAATATCCACGCCATGCACGGATCTCATAATCAACCGCCAGCTATCTCTTATGTCAAATCACCACTTTCCACTTTTGCAAATTACAAACATATGTTGAACCTCAAACCTTGAACTACAAGAGTTCATAGTTCAAGTTCAACAAGGAAAAAGGACTACCATTTGGTATGATTCAAAATAAAGCAAAAATGACTAGAGATAAGTAAAAAGATAAATGAAAATAAAAGCACCTTGCAAAAAGATAACATCCATTGAACTTTGAATCTTGAACTATGAGAGTTCATAGTTCATGGTTCATTGGACAAGTGCACACTGCAAAGAAAACATGCCGCTAAGCTTGCAAACAAAGAGGGACAATCATACCAAAGGATTGTATTGAACCTTGAATCTTGAACTATGAGAGTTCAAGGTTCAAGTTCAACCGACAAGGTGTATATGTAAGGAACTGAAACTTTGAGTGAAACACACCTTAAAGATTATGGGGTGATTTTGAATAAATTTAAGCTTGAGATAATTTAGCAAAAATATATTGGTAACAATGGCTCTGACTAGGGACAAGACCTCTTGAGGGTGAAGGATGAACCTATAGCTTTGGTTTCGCAGACCAGGGAGAACTTAGAAAAGAAAGGAAAGGAAACAAACAAAAAGGACAAAACTAAAAATAGCACAGCAAAAAGATATGTACAGAAAACATGACTAACCTACTTAAATTTTATACAACTTGAGGTCCTAACCATTACAGGTCAAGGGTAGAATAGTACCATCCAAATGCTCCAGTTTGAAGGAATTACCTCCCAATGCTTTGTTAATGATGAATGGGCCCTTCCAAAGTGATTCAAATTTACTATGGGCACCTTTAGGTTCTTGTCTCTTGTCGCATAATAGTACTTGATCTCCCTCCATAAAATTTTGAGACCTAGCCTTCTGATCAAATATTTTCTTGACTCGAGCTTGGTGTGTGGCTATTTGAATTACCATTTCTTCTCTTTCTTCCTATATTTTTTTGAGATACAAAATCTATTTCTCAAGGGCATCTTGGTAAACCTAGTCTTCAATTATTTTATGCAATTTCATAGTAGCTAGCTCTAAAGGTAGTGAAAGCTGAGCTTCAACACCATAAAAAAATTCAAAGGGTGACATGCCAATTGCTCTTTTTGGAGAAGTTCGATCAGCCTAGAGAGCTTCAAATAGTCTTTTATGCCAATCTTTAGAATTGTCACATACTAGCTTCCTCATTATCCTGATCAACTTTTTATTACTTGATTCCACCTGTCCATTTCCCTATGGATAATAATCAAATGTGTGGGATAGGTAGATGCCATGATCATAGAAAAATAATTTCAACTAATGAGAAGACAAATTTGTAGCATTGTTTGTGACCAACTTGGTAGGAACTCCAAACCTGACCAGAATGTAATTCTTTACAAACTCACACACCACCTTAGATGTTGTCTTCTTGATAGGAACTGCCTCTACCCATTTCATGAAATAGTCCATTGCAGTGAGAATGTGGGTGTGTCCAACACTCAAAGGAGGGTTGATTGATCTAATTAAGTCTAGCCCCCATTGCTTGAAAGGTTCTTCTATGGTCATTGGTCTCAAAGGGAGGGCTACTACCTGTGGCTTTCCACCAAACAACTTACACTTTTCACAATTTGCAACCCACTTGTAAGCATCACCAAACATTCTTGGCCAGTAATAGAAATTCCTAAGAATTTTAAAATCGGTTACTGTGGAAGAGAAATGACCACTGCATGCCTCATTATGAAATTTCCTGAGTAATTTTTCTTGCTGCTCTTTGTCAACAAATCTCAAGAAAGCTCCATCCAAACCCTTTTTATATAGTATGTCATCAACAATAACATACTTCACGGCCTTTAACCTAAGATTTCTTCTTTCTTTTGGGTTTAGATGAGGGGGACAATCTCCATAAGTAAGGTAAAATGCTACATCTGAAAACTAGGAATCATGAAGACTGACAAAAAGAACTGAGGGCATACTGCTATAAGGATCTTGTTCAGACATAAGTTAACATAATCCTTGACCCCAAACCAACTTGGTAGGAAAAATTTCAGGGTCAAAATCTTGAATCCTAGAGATCCATGTTTCTTGGTTGTTCATCCCTATCTCTTTTTGAGTTAGGATGTCTTTGACAATAGAGGTGGGGACAAAAACAATTGAGTGGGAGTGTAGAATGTAGAACCTAAAAGCCTTCACTGCTTTTACTATTGCATATGCTTTCTTCTCGACCAATGGATAGTTTAACTCATGCTTCTTAAGAGGAATACTCATGAAAGCAATTGGAATCTCTTCAACCTTGTCATTCTTCTACAATAATATTCCAGATACTGTATGTTCTGAGACTTAATAGTGTATTATAAAATCCTTCTTATAATCTAGATTTATTAAGGTGGGAGCAGCTACTATAGCTTTATTAATATCATCAAATGCTTTGACAGCCTCCATGCCCCATTTAAATGGGTTCTTCTAGCTCATGAGACTTACCATATGCTTGGTTGTTTCAACAAAGTCAAGAACAAACCTTCTGAGGAAATTAGTTTTCCCAAAGAAAGATTTAACACCAGTCCTATTCGAAGGTAAACCAAGCTGCTAGATTGCTTTAACTCTTTTAGATCAATCTTGATCCCTTCTTTTGATACAATGTGGCCCAACAATTTCCCTTATGTGACTACGAAGATGGAGTTTTTTGGATTTAATGAAATGCCATGTTCCCTGCATCTCTATAGAACTGATCTTAAATCCCTTAGATGATTTCTATGCCTCTTGGAAAACATCATCGGATCATCAAGATAAAAAACTATTACCTTATTAAGAAAATGGCTAAAAGAAGAAATTATTACATGTTGGAATGTGGCACTTGCATCTATCAAGCCAAAAGGCATTATGTTATAAGCATATGTATCTCATGGGATGGTAAAAGTTGTTTTATGTTGATCTTGGTCAGCCACCTTGATCTGGTTGTAACCAAAGAAACTATCTAGTATTGACATCATCTCTGAACCTGCCATAGTTTGTAGAATATGGTCCATGACAGGGAGTCCATAATTATACTTTAGGTTACACTGGTTCAAGTTCCTAAAATTTGCGTAGATCCTTATCTCACCATTTTTCTTCCTAATAGGAACTATATCCACAATCCAAGTAGAATGATGAATAGGATAAATGATACGAGCCTATAGCATTTTTTCTACCTCTTTCTGAATTGCCTCAGAAACCTTTGGGTTGTAGTTTCTTAATTTCTACCTAAAAGGTGAAGTTCCCAGCTTGAGAGGAACCTGATGCTAGAATTTTCCTCCTTTGAAATTTTTTAAATCATGGTAGGACCAAGCAAAGGTATCCTGATATTCCTTCAACAAATTTACAAATCTTTGCTTCTCATCTGAAGTCCAACATTTGCCCAAATTTATACATTTAGGTTCTTCTTCCTCCCCTATGTTTACCTTCTCATAGTCACCTTGATTTGTGTCTTCTTGAGGGGGTGGTGGAGATTTTAGAGCACCATATCTATCAAATTAGCTTTCAAGAGAGACAAGCCCTTTAGGAATACAATCCCCTTTTAATTGAAAGATCCCTTCATCCATTACCCCATCAAGGAAAAACTCATCACAAGTTGATGAAGATCCTTCAAAGAAGGTGGTACTAAAAACTTCTGCCAGCTGCAAGAACTTATCAATTTGTTTATCATCTTGAAAGACTTGCCAATTCTCAGCATTATTTGGTACTTTTAGCCTATACACCATTTCAATTTTGTAGGAACTTTTCTTAAAATCCAAATGTGGCAACAACAGGGAGGAAGAAACTGCTAGAGAGTCAGCTCTGCTTTTTAATTCTCTGGGAATAGCTTCTGTGGAGAAAGCTTCGAGCTCTTCAATCTTGTCCCAAACATGATTTTTATAGTGTTTTTCTTTCATTTTTTGTTGAATACATCCCTCTCACTTGTCTCACAACAAGTTCTACATCTCCTCTAGCTCTGAGTACTTTAATACCCATTTTCTTTGCCTCTTCAATACCAAGCAAAAGAGACTCATATTTGGTAGTGTTGTTCATGTTATCAAATTCTAGCTTAAAATCCCATGGGAAAAGTTCTCCTTCTAGAGATATCAATACAACCCCTACTCTAGACCCAATAGAGGCATAGCTTCCATCAAACTCCAAAGTCCAAAGGCCATCAAACTTATCTATTATTACTTCCTCATTTAGGTCTAGTGTGGATGAGATCATATAATTTTCAAACTCAAATTATTGGTAGAGTATCTGAGATATGGGATCTTCAGATGGGAATACCATGTATTTTGATTTTCCCTCTGGTTTTAAGACAACTTTCTTGTCTCCAACTAGAATAATTGCTTGAGACCAGTCAAGCTTGATCTTTTCTCCAAGATCCTGACAGATAGTCCTACTTAGAAGCATACCACAACTAGCTGGAATATCAGCTACAACTATAGTTACTTTAATCTTTTTACTGGGGTATGCTACAAGGGCTACCTGGGCATCCTTGATTTTTCCAACTAAGGGGACTTGTTTTGCATCTAGGGTATAGCATTGACCAAAGGTCACAGTGAGGGGAAGGTCCAGAGCTTTGGCTACTAAAGCAAGCATGATATTATCAGATGCCCTTGAGTCTATGATGCAATTGTTCAACTTAAAGCCATGAATAAACAAGGACAAATAAAATGGGTCAGGTTTTAATCCTATATGAGGAATCTTATGTTTGGTAGCTTGGGTTTCTATAGTAGCTTGTTTTGAGAAAGATGCATTAGTAGTTTCATTGATCAAAGGATCTGTAGGAGGTTGACCTGATTTAATATGTTGAACAAGTCTTTCCAACTCTTTTGGATTCATTCTAAGATATTCAGTAGGGGAAACTTGAATCTTAGAACTTTCACAAAAATCAACGATATCAAAAAAAGTACTAGAATTGTTTTTCTTTAATGATTCATCTTCTTTAGAAAAAGAACTTTTAAAAGTTGATGATTTTTGTAAAAAGTCTTTACCTTTATCCCACCATTGTGATGTTGATGGCGTGTCATTGGCTTGAGAATTGTGGTAACTTCTAGTTAACATGGTACATGCAGGGTCCTGTAGAGTTGCTAGATTAATTCCTCCTCGCTCAAAGTCAAATTTGTATTCTATATACTAATTTTTGGAGCCACCAGGTAACTAAGGACTCTCTGCATCACTAGGTGATTCTTCTATCAATTCTTGGTTCACATGCATCTGCATTGATTGGATCATTTCTAGATAGGATGTGTCATCATGATCATCTGTAAGATGGAAGGTACACATATTAGCTCTTCTAGGAGGAGCTTCCAATAAATTCTTATCAAATGGGGGATAATTTTGAGATCTATGACTAGGTCCAACATGTTCAAGCATTCCTCTAGGAATATCTCAATACAAAGGAGGAGGATTGGTATTGCTTTTAGGAAGTTGCCTCTTGAGGGTAATCACATCATTTACTAATCTTTGCAGCATAGGATCAGAAGAAGATGCATTTTGTGCATTGGGTACTTAGACATCTTTCCTCCATTTCCCTACAGTGATCAAATCATCTTCTAGCTTAGTGGCTTGGCTTTGAGTAGTTGCCAAGTCTAATGGCCTATTCCTTCTAAGATGAAAACCAATGTCCGGGGGAATATAATTTACAAAGAAACATTTTTGGTTTTCAGGGGTAGGCCTTTTCCCAGTAGGAATCTTATGAATGACTTTGTTATAATGGGCCACATAATCTCTCATGGGCTCATGGATCTCCTTTTTCATCTGTGTAAGTTGTGCTAACAATGAATGCTCATCGCCTGCACTTTTGAAATGGCCTTCAAATGTGGTTTTCATGGAATTCCAATCAGTTATGGATCTTGCAGGAAGATGCCCAAACCACTCTACTGCTCCTTCCATGAGGGTTTGAACAAAGAGTCTAACTGCTAAATCTTCAGTTTGCACTCCTAAAATTCCAATGGATACATTAAAAGAAATGAAATGTTCTTCTATAGCTACTTTTCCATCCCCAGAGAACCTTGGAAGAACATCTTTAGCTCCTTTAGGAAGAGCATGATGAGCGGCTAAATTTAAAGGGCCTACTGCATTACCCCACGGTTGAGCCATGATAACTGTTGGAAAGATAGTTAAGAGAGGAGGGGCTTGAATTCCTGATAAAGTTAAGGCTTTCCAATCATTGGTCTTAGTAGATGAACTGGAAGATTCTTTAGGAGGAGAAGAAGGTCTGATTTGAGCCTTTTTCTTAGAGGGATGGACTCTTATGGTTTCAAGATTTCATAATTCTTCAAAAATACTATCAAAAATACCCACCTCTTGTTGAGACCTGGTGTAAGGTCTGGACTCTAGCTTAGTAGTTCTATGGTCTTTGTATTTCTCTATCAACTACTACAGCTTCTCGAGCTACAGGGAGACCCCTCAACCATTCACCGATTTCTTCCTCTTCCTCTAACACCAATTGGACTTGTTGATACTGTTCATTACTTGTTTTTACTTTCCAAGCCAAGTTATTTAGGTCTGCAATAATATCCTCTTGAGTATCATGAAAGTGTAGACTAGGTTGTAGGACTGGGGGAACTTTGGCTTGATCAGGTATTACATCAGCAGGTAATACCATGATTACACATTAAACCAAGAAAAGACACTGGTTTACTAGTTTAGCTCCCAAACTGAGTTGCCAAAAACTATTAGTAAATGAATTTGTCTCTTTTTCAATTTTTTTTCTACACTCTATAACCCACCAAGAAACATTAACTCTTTACTAACAACTGGATTAAACATGAAATATTTAATCCTCTGAATTGTGGTACAGCTCCCAGTAAAATTTTCAATGAATTTTTATGAAATAGAATAATGCATTTTTGCAATCATCAAACTTTTGACCAGAAAGTTGATAAGGAATAAATAGTAACTTTCATCAATATGACATAATTACTGGAAATTGGAAGCAAATAAAAGATCTGAAGCTCACAGACTTCAATAAACATACACTACGCAAATCCAAAAGATATAACTTCAACAAAGATTCAAAGAAAATAAAGACATCCAACCAAGAGATTATGTCCAATGTAAGATATCCCAACAGAGACCCACTCACATGCATAAACCAACAAAATTATATGAGGAAGTTTCTTCCATTCATTGATTCAAAAATCTTAATCGAAAGTTTGTAAAAGAACACTACAAAATTCAAACTATTCTAATTACTTTGTAGAATAAACTATCATCCCTTCTAAAAAATTTTCCCTGGATATATATACCCATCGGTTACAATTTATCAAAAATAATAATGTTCTTTGAAACTCCTAGAGTTTCGGCTCGGAACTACTTAAGACAACCAAAAATATACTAAAAATAGCTTAAAACTTAGGAAACTAAAAAACAACGACCCAGAATCAGCGGGGCATGATTTCTGGACATGGCTGAGCTAGACACCTTCAATTTAGCTTTGAGAAGACCCTCATGCATGAACCTACTTCCACTCTTCATGAGCAAGTGATGCGTTGATGACTGTGGCATGATATGGTAGGTTGATGAGAGTGATTCTCTACCCGAGAACCTTTTTATCTTTACATATTTGACTCAACCTTAGTCTATCAGACTCTAGGTGATCCATGCAAACAACCAGCATAGCTTCAGTATTGGCTACAAAAGTAAGATCTTTAGTTGTGAGCTCCTTGCTATCTCTGATCGCTGCTATCCCTACTTCAAACTCCTGAGTCATTTTCTCTACCTTCTTAACATCTTGGGTTCCTTCATCCATTAGAGTGATATTCAAGCACTTAAGGTCCTTTTTCATGGTATCAATCAATCATTTTAGGTCAATTAGTAGGTGGGTTTCTCCTTTGCATGCTTCTTTGATGATTGAATTCTGCCATTTAATGCTTTTAATAGAGACATAAATGACCTCTTCATTCAGGCCATGAACTAGTTTTTCAATAAGGAATTTGGGCACTCCATAATGGTCTATCTTTGTTAATTGATCAACTATATTTGTCCATCTCTTCCTTTCCTTTCTCCATTTAGCTAGTTCAATTAGTATCTCTGAGATGATTTCAGTCACAACCCCGTGGGTCTTGATCAATTGAGTAATATAATCACTTCCCCATTGAATCATTCCTGCAACCAACTTATTCATAACATCCACTACTAGTTTATTCCTTTGAATCTGATCTAGGGTTTTGCAAACTTCTGGTGAGCGAGGATCAAATGTATGAGGCACTTGGGCCAATGGAAGTGGACTAGGCTCTTGAACTGCTTGGATGAATTTTGCTAACCTCTGTATGGTAGCCTTTAACTCCTTCTTGTCTCTTTCTTCTTTGAAAGTCCTATGAAATATTTTCCATGTGGAAGATTCGAGATGCTTTGCATCTGCTTCCCTACTTGCAACTCCCAAATCTATCTTCTCAATACTAAAGTCTTCAACAGAGGCTTCAAAAACATTTTTGTCAAACTTTAGTAGTGCACGTTCTACTATCCATCATCTAGTTTTTTTGTCAATGTCGATCATTGACTCCATCCTGATTCTTTTAGATTTAACAGTGGCTCCCAAGCATTTAATCACCATGTCTTCTACTGGTAAAGTTATCGGTAGAACATTTCATTTCTTCCTGATAGAGTTCTCCAGCCATCTAAGAGTGGGAGGTGGAGTTTGCAAGGTATCACTCACCATAGCTATTGAGGGATTTCCAAAATCTAGCCGATTCCCCTTTTGAGTCAATGTGTCTTCACCCAGGCTATCTGGACTAGCTTGCTCTAACATATGACTATCCATGAGGTCAAGATCAATCACCTCCTTATTGTCAATCTACCTATCACTTTCCTTACTTACTCTACCTCTTGAGGTTCTTTTCGTTGGTGGAGAGCAAGGAGAGGCCTATTTCACAAGGTCATCTTTGGGCTTTTTCTTATTTTTAGCTTTGGGAGTACCTGTAAGGGAAACATTTTTGTCAGCAGAATCAATAGGTTTGGTAATTGAATCACCATGTGCTTCTCTTCTTGTATTGTGTCTCCTTGGAGTAGGAGGTTTCTTCCTCTTGGCCCATCTCTCAGTTCTTTTTATCACACTGAGGGTTTTGATTATTAAACTATCCCTCTCATCAATACTCCAATCTATTTCAAGTAGAGGTGTACCTCTAAGTTTGGCTTCAAACTAATCATCAATTACCTCCTCATCATCACCCTCATCCACTGTAGTGATATCAATCTGAATGTTCAAGGTCACAATCTGACCTAGAGTAAACCTTGACCAAGTTCTTCTCCTTACTTCAAAATCATCAGCACAACCCTCCCAGTAATCCTCTATTTGGGGAATATGTTGGAATTCAGAAGGTAAATTAAAATGTTGAGCAACATATCCTCTACTATCAAAATCTTTCCTGAGTTCAAATGTTTTTAAATTGAGTTTCCTTATTTCATGCTCTAGATTTAGGGCATTTGAAGAATTTTTACAAGTATAATACCCTAACTCAACTGGAAAGATGGACTTAGCTCTACCCTTCCTTTCCTTGACTCTTTTATGAACATATGCCAGTTGATGGGCCACTTTTGCAATAATCAAGCTATCAAAAGCATATCTAGGCAACTTGAATGGTTCCCCTTCAAAACTGCCAACTCTAAGATATGTGAACCTTCTGAATTGGATGAAGAAACTTCCATAAGTGTTGACAAAGGTTTTAGCCTCTTCAAACATTCTTTGCTCAGTATTTCCTTGAAGTTCATAGGTTAACCTCCCAAAGAATACCCCATTCAATTTTGGAAAACTATCAACATGATATTCCTTCTACAGGTGAGGGTAGTAATCATAGACCTTCATATTTGGGAGGGGTTTTTCATGAAAAAGACCTTTCCACTCTCTAGTTTAGGCCAAGATATAAAATAGATAGGAGGAAATGTGAAAGCTACTACCAGTTGGGAAGTTTGCTAATTGATGATTGAGTTCATTTGCAATGGTTTCAGCCCAGTCAATATATTTTTCCCCTCCAATAGTGACCTGGATATAGAAATACATCCATTCATGCCAATAATATGCATGTTGGTTTCCTTTTATTCTATTGAGAAATATAACCAGTTCAACTATAGCAGGCTTGAAATGATCTATAGTAAGCGGTTTTGGGAGCCTAGATCCTCCTTTTTGGGCTTTTAGCAATGAGTATTGAGCTATCTCATTCCTTTAGATTTGTCTCTTGGTGGTGAAGACTGATTGGGATGAGGGAATATTCCACCCTTAATATAGGTCTCTTTCAAGGATTCCTATTGCCTTTAGGATGACATCTCTACTTATATATACCAGTGAACTTCCGTCAACCTTCTTAATACACTTCTCCTCAAAACTATATCTTCTTGCACACTCAAGAACTAGTTCTCAACAAGGGGCCACTATAGGGAAGGTGGCTACATCAGTCAAACCACTCTGAATAGCTTTTTCAAGCATGGAACCTAGAATGGGTTGCTTGACTCGGCTTATAATTTCCTCTAAGGCTCCAGTTTTGATCAGGGTATCCTCACAGTCAAGTAGAGAGAAAATCAAAGGAGAAGTATTTCCAGAATTTGAGACTGGGTTCTTCATTTTGGCTCACAAACTAGGAATAAACAAGGAGACACAGTAGCCTTAAAGGAGTTCAAATTTGACAAAGTAATGAGATTTAACTGAAACAAGGAGGCCAAAAAGAGAGACTCACCTGGTTTCTTATGTGATGTACTAAGCTTTGAGAGGAGGGAAAGATACCTTCTTCCGCACTGGTTTCCTGAGATGTCTCTGCCACTATGAACAAAAATGGCTAGGCTCTTCAATGTATCACAAAAGAGTTCACAATTCACAAGAGATTCGCAATAAATGGATAATAATGTCACATGAGGTTCAATTAATGATCACAGGGAATTCACACCACTTTAAACATTGATTACTATACTTTCTCAAGAGTGAAGTGACACTTAAGTGTCATTTCTATTAATTATGATATCCACGCCACGCGTGGATCTCATAATCAAACGCCAGTTGTCTCTTATGTCAAATCACCACTTTCCACTTTTGCAAATTACAAACATATGTTGAACCTCAAACCTTGAACTACGAGAGTTCATATTTCAAGTTCAACAAGAAGGTAGAAGGACAACCCTTTGGTATGATTCAAAATAAAGCAAAAACAACTAGCGACAAGGAAAAAGATAAATGAAAAGAAAAGTGCCTTGCAAAAAGATGACATGTGTTGAACTTTGAATCTTGAACTACGAGAGTTCATAGTTGATAGTCATTGGACAAGTGCGCGCTACAAAGACAACATGTCGCTAAGCTTGCAAACAAAGAGGGACAATCATACCAAAGGATGTTATTGAACCTTGAATCTTGAACTACGAGAGTTCAAGGTTCAAGTTCAACCAACAAGGTGTATATGTAAGGAACTGAAAATTTGAGGGAAACACACCTTAAAGATTATGGGGTGATTTTGAATAAATTTGAGCCTGAGATAATTTAGCAAAAATCTATTGGTAACACATTTCCTTGACCAGTGCCTTATTTCATTGGGCATACTTCAAACCAGTCGACACTGTGATTTATGATCTAACTGTAATACCCCAAAAATGGGCTATATGTTCATTAACCTCCTACATCCTAAAATGAATGAAATCAACATCGAAGTCCTAACCTAAGGCACATCTGAACATCATCGAATCATAATTGATTATCCTAAATTCTGCATCAGGGAATGTTCCTAGCAATATTCCTAATTATCTTAATTATCTTTAATTTAATGATTATTTGGCAATAAATCACATTTATCCTAAGTTTGATTAATTGAATATTTTCATATTTAATTAATTAGATTTCATATCTTGCCACTTAATTGTGTAATTAAATTTAATTCTATCTATTATTAATTGTATTATTTAATTTTGACAATAAATCTAATATCTTATGAATAATTGATTAAATTCTTATTTAATTAATTAAAGCAAGTTGTCATTATTTAATAATATAGTTTTTAATAAAAGTTTGATTAAATAATTGATTAACCCATAAATCAATTATTTATTTTCAAAAATTAGTTAAGTTGAGAATAAATCACTTTATTTATTTAATTAATTTATAATTATCCATGTGCACAATCAAAGAGCAGTTAAACTCCAAATTAGAAAATCAATGCAAAGTGTTGACTTTTTAAAACTCAACATCCTTTTTGAGTTTTAAAGTTGATCTAAACTTCTAATTTGAGTTAAAAAGTTGTTTTTGCATGATTTGCATGTTTCTGTGAATTAAATTATCTTTATTATCAGATAACTCAAAAATCAAGCCGAGTTAATCTGAGTGATTTATGGCTTTTTCCAAGCACCTCCAAAGCCCTGGATTTCTATAAATCAAAGCTCAGCTCTTCATAATTCATCTCTCAAATTTGCATCCACAGAATCTCATATTTTTGCACAATCACGCTGGAGAATTGGAATTGGAAGGATCAAAGCTTATTGCGAATCAACATTGTTGTGAGATCACTTTTGTTTTCATATTATTGTTAGATCAATTCATAGCATATCAATTTTTACATATCATAGATTTCATATCATTTATCATTCTTTTTGCATAGAAAATCCAAAAAAATAGATTAATTGCATTCAATTCATATCTAGATCAATTGCATTCAAATCCTTCATTTAGGTGTCGTCTAGGTCACTGATCTCGATAACAATCTGAGAACAGCAATCTCGCACCTACTAGAAGGCAGTAAATCGCTTGGTTAGATTAGATTTTAATTTTGCACAATTTTGATTTTTGCTAACCTCTAATGTTTTACTGAAGTGTTGTGTCTACAGATCAGGTACAATTTTCACACACACATTTCTGGGGCCCACCGTGGGGCCCTAAAATGGGCTTCCCTTCATTTTTATCAATCTTCTATCATTTCTCTATTAGAACTCCCCTGCTGCTGCCTGTTCTAGTGGTATTCTCAGTAGGACAAAAAGAAAAAAATTGGCACTTTTTCTATCAAAACTATCCATACAGTGCAATTTTTAATTTTGGTCCGTACAGTGTCGTATGAGTTTTTCAAATTGTCATACGAGTTTTTCAGACTGTCATTTCATCAAACACCCAGTGTTGTATGAGTTTTTCAAACTGTCATTTCATTGGACACCTAGTGTCATCTGGGAGCATACCCACTGTCATATGACAGTTGACCGAGTATCATTTCATCAGGCACCCACTGTCGTTTGGATGCTAGATTATCATTTCATCAGACACCTAGTGTCGTACGAGTTTCCAAGATGTCATCTAGGAGCATACCCACTATCGTACAAGTTTCTTACTATCGTCTAGTAATAGACCCACTATCGTACGAGTTTAGGCATCAGATTTCAATTGTCATTTCATTTTTGCAGGCAGTTTATCAGATTTGATTTTTGGATTTTGACTAACAGCTAATCTTAATAGTTGGAATTCTCTATTTTTTATTGACTCTTGCTGGTTTTGATTGAAAAAAGCGTAAAGTTTGCTAAAATCAGGTAAAAATCTACTAAGCGAATTGTGAGGATCTTAGGTATTCCACTTGTGTTGATAATATTTTGATTTGGGGCTTAAAATAAATCTCTCGTGTGTCTAGCTTGGGTGATTCTTTTCATGCTTTTATTTTACACACTTGCATAATTGATTTTAGGTTGTGACCCCTTAAGGATTCATTAAGTAGTCTCAGATACTTGTGATTGATCTTGATTGCTATCTTGTGTTATTGGACTCGCTAATCCACTGGCCCCTCATTCCACCCCGTGGTTGCAATCTCAGCACCATAAAGGGGAGGGGTCTACAGGAGAGAAACGTTAATTGTTCCACTTGGCAACCCATTTGTGCTTTTAGGAACTCACTTGTTTTCTAAGTTGGGGACTCATTTTCAGCTTGTGTGAGGTGTTAAGTGTTCCACCTTGTGGACTCATCTCATATTCACTTTAAGCGTTAAGTGTTCCTCTTTCTACTTTTTGGGTACTTTTGGTAGATTTGCTTTTGGAAACATACACCTGTGCTCACATAGTAATTAGGCCATATGAACACTATTCGTGATTCTTGAGAGATTGGATTCCCAATGAAATCCTTCTTGATGATAGAATCCTTGTAGGTAGGGAGGATACTTAGTGTGTTTCACATTCAACTTGGTTAGTGCATCTTCTCTTATTGATCGATACATTCTCTCCCAGGAGAGGTTGATAGATCACGTGGGGTAGACATCACGAGCTTTGGTGAATCAAAATTGGTTAGTGCATCTTCCCTTATTGATTGATACATTCTCTCTCCATAGGGATTGATAGATCATGTGGGGTTGATATCATAGACCTTGGTGAGACAAACTTTATCTTAGCATGTCGGATTAATTTACTTGCTTTGTTTGGGTTAAAAATGAAGAGGCATCAAAACCTTGGATCTGGAGCCAAGTCCCCTTATGGTATACTATTGTGAGTCACCTTTAGAGAGGGTTAACTGTAGCGGACAATCCCTTCACAGGGCAAACTACATTGACAGAACCTCAAGCGGTAATAGCCATTTTCACCGTGGTAGTGACAGCCACTATATAAATGTCCTTGTGGAAGAAATCTCCATGGGTATGGTTCATTGTTGGGTTGTCAGATCTCCCTAGTAGCTCCTGAAGATTAAGTTCTCAGACTATGTCAAAACCCTGGTGCGCCAGGATTGGAGTTCACCCCTTTGGATCATAAAAGTTGCAGAGTCAAACCATTACTAAAAACCCTAGCGAGGCCAAATTTTCATTTTATAGGGTATATGTGCATTATTGCAAAACATTTTTGGAACATACACAATTAGCGCTTTTGAGGATTAGAATGAATAAGTCACTTGATTGTTCATGCGCAAGGTTTCTTTTTCCCTTGTTCATTGTTTTCAGACATGCTTGAAATCACTTGCTTGCTATTTTGCATGCTTTTTTATCTATCTAGTTACTAAAAATGAACAAATCTGTTACAATCCTCAAATCTGGACATTGAAATTTGCAAATAATCCGAGTCTGCAAACTCAAAATTTTGCAAAAATTGACATAAAATCCTTTCTGGAGTCAAAATCATTTCAGGAAGTCAAAAATCATATGAGTTTTTCCAAGTGTCATTTCATTACAACCCATCTGTCATATGATTGAGTACCCAATGTCGTACGAGTTTCCATGCCAACAAATTTTCAAAGTCAAAATCTTGCAACTGTCGTACGAGTTTCCATGCTAGCAAATTCTCAAAGTCAAAATCTTGCAACTATCGTACGAGTTTTGCAACTGTCATTTCATAGCATACCCACTATCGTACAAGTCTGTAGAGTGTCATTTGGGAAATTTTTTTAAGTTGTCAAAAAATTGTCAGAATTTCCAGATATTTAACTTTTTTAGCCTATTTCCAGAATCTGTCGAACAAATCATTGTGTCGAGAATAGAGCAGTAGCCATTGAAAATTAGTATACATGTCTCAAAGAATCAGTACACATGAGGAAGAAATTTTAATCACCACTATGATGAAGCAGCTACAAGCTATGCAAGTTGAACTTAACAATCTTAAGAAAGAAAAGGAACCTAAAGAGTTCTCCATGGAATCTCTATACTTTTTTCCATTTGATAAAGACTTGTACATGTCACCATGCCCTCGGACAGAATTTGAGCAACATGATAACCCTCATGATACATCTTCCACAGAGAGTGACACATCCAGCTTTGGAGACTATGATGACTATGATGACAGACAATATAATGATACCTATGACACCTTTGTTCCTAAGAGTCCTCCTCATCATGTGTTCCTACTTACTGGAAATGGGATGTCACATTGGATAGATTGTGATGGTGATCCATATGATTCTAATTGTGAAAGAGATTTTGATGGCTTTTGTAGATAATACCTTGATTATGATCCATCTACTACTGCTGAGGACTATAAAATGTATCGTGCTAGCTTGAAGCATCAATATCATAATAATCCTTCTCCTAAGGACTCTCCTGCTGAAAATAAAGATTATCTTCTCAAGAAAGATCATGTTAATGTTGGACCTTTGTATTGTGATGGTTCCCTTCCATCCCCTACTTCCTCCAATACCCATACATTTCCTAAAGCTTTCGAGTCTTTCAAATCTTTCATAGAACCTTCATCCGATACAAGCCCTGATACTTTTCATGTGGTTCCCTATAGTTATCCTCCAGGGCTACCTCTTAAAGAAACTTAAGCTAACCTTCACTTGGCTGAAAATACTTTCAATAATGATAAACCTAAAGAGCCTAAGCCTTCATATTCTATAATCCATACTTCAGCTAGTCCTCCACCATCTCTTCCAAAGTCATCCATACAATCCCAACATGCTTCCTTGTCCTTAGAATTGGCTCCATGTCAAGAGGACTCTAAAAATGATGAAGAAAAAAATATAAAGAAAGATCAAGATCAAGAACCCTCCATGTCATCCACTCCTTTTCCTGATGTCTCTTATCCGCTTCATGGTTCTTTTGATCCTGTACCCCCTTTTTCATGCATTCCACCATGTCTTAAGTCTTCTCCTAAGAAAGATCAGGCTACTACTTACACTATTGAGCTTATTAACAATCAAAATGACCTTACTACAGTTGCACTTTCCAAAGATGATACTTCCATTAAGGTCAGTAAAAATGGTGTTGTTACTTCCAATGTTAATCCTACTGAAGATCAAAAGAAAAATTATGTGTTTATGCTATCCAAAGATCCTTGTCAAGATCAAAGTCTTCCATCTTCTTGTTCTACCACTCCATGTTCATTTCCACTTTCTACTCTTCCTAAGTCTTTGCAAGCTTTGAACAATCCTATCAAAGACGATGCTCATATTCAAGATGTCCATGATTCTATTGAAAATTCTAATGCTCACTCTAAAGATGCTGATATCCTTGGTTGTCATATAGATGCTGATGAATTTATTGATTATCCTTTTACGTCTTCCACTTCAATCTTGGGTCCTTATGTCCCTTCACTTTCCCCTCCTAATGTTCCTAATTCGCCATCCATCTTGGGTCCTTACATCTCTCCATCTCCCATCTTTCCTCAAGATAAACATAGTTGCATACCCTTGAATCCTTTTCATCCACCCACCCATCTAAACCAGTCATATCCTCCTTCTTCCACAAGTCCCAAGTCTTTTGGAAGTAACTTAAATGTTCAATACAAGAAAAAGAAGCAATACAAGAATCCATCAAAAAAAGAAGATCACCATGTCTCCTCTAATAGACATGGAGGCATAAAGTCAAAAGAGATATCTAAAAAAAAAACTACAAGACAAGTATGGGTTCCAAAATCCATCATTAAAGATATTCTCTCTAGATCATCAAAAGGAAATAAAAAGCCTACCGCTATATGGATTCCAAAGTCTCTCTTGAAAGAGTCTGGCGTTGAGCAAAAAGTGAAATTGACATTCAAGCTTCCAAAGGCTTCCACTTCATCTTCTTCCAAAAATATTCTTCCATTCCATGTGCCTAAACCATAACCTCTACTATCCATTCACCATATTCCTTCACGTATTCCTTCATTCACATTTCCTCCATCCTCTCACCACCCTTCAAGGTGTGTGTTGATGTTGATCTTGCCTTCCTTTCCATCTACCCTTTCACAATCCTTCCATTCATTATCCTTCTACCTTGTATCATTTTTCCTCATTTGCCTATTCCTCCTATCTTCCAACCTCAATCGCTTTACATAAAATCTTATCCTCCATTTTTCTTTTCCATCTCCCTTTCCCTATCAGCATCTTTGAGTGTATCATTTTGAATCCTTGGCATATCATGGTTTATCTTTTCAAGGAGCACTATCTAAAAAGCTTGCCTTCTTCCAAAAATTCAAAAAGAAATGAAAAAAAAATTTAAAAATTAAAAATTAAAAATGTGCCTTGGTGAAAACCTGGAAACAGGTGCCTTGGTAGAAAAAGTAAAAATAAATAAATTCATCCTATGGTGAAAATCACTCCCTTATGGTTCCTGGGATAAGTACCATGATGAAAACCTAGCAATCAGGCGTCATGCATAGTTCTTCTACATATTTCATCCATTCCATCTTCTCTCTTTGATCTTGACAATGTTGATCTATACATGAACATTTGGCTATTTTGTGAGTTGTCTTATGATGATCTTGCTTTCATTCCTTCCATGTTTAGCCTTTATATCTATTTTTCTCCATTCATTCTAGCCTTTCACCATCCTTTTCCCCTTTGGTCTTGATGTAATAGAAGAAAGAGTAAAACATAGTGCTATGAAGCCTCTTGACATGTCTACTCCTTTGGACTACCTCCTTTCCTTCTTTGGCATTACGCTTTTGTGACTTATCCTATGCTGGTCTTTCATTGCTTGTCAAAATGTGCTTTACATGACAATTTTTCCCTAGCTTGAGTATTCTTGAGGAGTTTTCCCTTGAGGATTTCTTCCCTTCATTCTCCTTCATTCTCTTGTCTTCCATCTCTTCCACCAGCTTGCCAATCCCTCTTGTTCTCCACCTTGCTAGACATTGGGACTGCATGATATGATCTTGCTTGGGAGTTTGCAATGGAAAAAGATGCTATCAAGTTTACCAAGTATCTGAACAAGTATAAGAACAAATACCAGAACCAGTATCAGAATCAGTATCAGAACAAGTATCAAAACCAGTATCAGAACCAGTATCAGAATCAGTATCAGAAAACCTACTAGGGCTACACCTTTCACTTTAGTTTATAGATCTGAAATGGTACTACCTATTTAGGTTGAAATCCCATCACTAAGAATCAGAATGCATGGTCTCGTAACTGATGATGACTACAGAGTGTCTAGGTTGCAAGAACTTGAACTACTAGATGAGTGTAGACAAGCAACATATGATCATCTCAGAGTATATCAGAAGAGAATGTCTAGAGTCTACAACAAGAAAGTCAAACATAGAGAATTTCAGGTTGGTGTTCTAGTCTTGAGAGAAACTCCTAAAAATCAATCCCATCAAGAATGCAAGGGGAAGTTTGAACCCAACTGGCTGGGTCCCTTTGTAATCACTGCTACTTTTGGCTCTGGCACCTATCAACTCTCAATGACTGAAGGAGAACAGCTCTGAGAACTAATCAACATTCTCCATCTGAAGAAATTCTACACCTAAGGCATTCAGTCTATGGTAAAATGTCCTAAAAAAAATCTTTAAAAAATTAGAAAATATCAAAAATTCAAAAAAATAAAAAAATATCAAAAGTACAAAAAAATTTAAAAAATTAAAAATATAAAAAATGAGAAAAAGAAAAAGTGCCTTGGTGAAAACTTGGAAACAGGCGCCTTGGTAGCAAAAATAGAATCTCTACCAAGATGGTGAAAACCCGGCAAAAGGGTGCCACTTGTTTCAAAATGCTCCATCTATCAATGCAATCTTGGTCTTTCCCAGCTTTCAGTCTTGCTTTAGTTTGTACATATCTCCCGGTTTGTTTCTGCATTTCCAATTTTCAATAAGTCAGTCTGTACACCAATCAGCTCCAACATCTGTATCCTATCAATGTTCAAACTTGGGGGCAATCAATGTCATATCCTATGGTCTCTAATGTATCTTAGACGTATCATATCCAGTCAGAGTCCTTTTGAAGCTTCATTTGAGTCAGTCAAGTCTGTCTCATCTCCAGAAAGGATTTTGCATCTACATCAAACTGAAAACAACAAACTGAAAACAATCTATGCTTTTTTACATGCTTTTATCTCCTTGTATGCTTACTAATTCGCATTGAGATTTTTGCATATTGTGTCCCTTTGAGCTCTTCGATGATGTCCTTTATAGGATTTAGAGAGTGATGACTGGGGGCATAATCTTTTCTTTATTTTTTGCTTGTATGTGAAAATCTAACGTCTTTGAAAATTCTGGATTGAAATGGTGTCTGACTGTAAGAGCCTCTATCTCGAATTGGATGGCCATGCGTACCTCGACCATTGATACCTAGAAAATTCAAGGAAGTTTGATCTAACTATTGTCTTTTTGAGTGAGTTCTTTCTCCTACTCTGAAACGCAATCTTACCTAAGGATGTGAATGCTAAAGGGTCACTACGGGTAATTCACATTGGATTTAGAATGATCTCTTGGTTGTTTGATGTGTTTGTCATGCAAGGCATATTCAGGTCATCACAACGTTCATGTTTTGATGCTTATACAAATTGCTATATCAAAATGGACATGATATTCAGGTCATCTTGACGTTTATGCCTTGATGCTTATATCTAATCCGACATTCCAAAAACAAAATCAATATTCATATATCCATGGTTGTTGACCAGTGGGTGTTGTATTGATTCTTGTGCATACAAATTGATATTCATATGTCTATGTTTTTTTTAGCTAGTGGGCATTGTATTGATTTATCCGGTTACCTAAAAGTTCAATGATGATAACAAATCGACACATGATCAGTGACTAGGTCCTAGGTCTTAGGTTGCATTTCATTTTGCATGTATCTTTGCATTTTGCATGTTGCATGATCTCACAATGGCTAAACGAACTTCAATGCTTAAACAATTCTCCACTCGCATCTTCAAATCTAACAAGAGCTGAATCTCACATGAAGGTTCCTCCAACGAAACAACAAGTAGAATCCTTTTTCGGGATCAAAATCAAAATCTGAGATCATTTATTATGTCAAAATTGTGATTTAAAATTTTGGGCCCAGGACAGTCTACTGCTTGCATATTCGACCTTCGATCATCACAGAAATCCATAATTCAACTTAATTAATTATCTTACATCAAACTATCAAAATTTCAACTTGGTCAACTATGGTTAGCTCATGGTTTAACTTGGTCAAACTTGGTCATCTGGACTTCTAAATGATGTAGAATGCATTCTCGGACGTGTTTAACCATTTCTCAAATCAATTAACATGCTTCTGAACTATTCAACACTGACTTCTCTTGTCAGATTTCAATTTTAATCCTGAAGGGGGCATGGTATTTCACATCATTCAAAGTCTGTAATCTAATTTTGGAAATCATATCTTCCTCAGTAATCAAGACAACAACCACGTCTAGTTATTGATTCATCAAAAAAGTCCTCATCACTCAGGGCAAATCTATCATCACTTGGGGCATATCAGATTCATCGATCCATATTAATCTGGTATCCTCCTAATCTTGTAAACTGTATCAGTTTTTGCAACCATCGGATCATAGTGTTCTTTCCTTGGTTCTTCGACAACTGAAGGGTTCGAATGTGATACCTACTAGTTCTGCTAAGACAATCGAGTCTAGAACCGGTCACTCACTTCTTTGCAATCCTAAGGTTTGGAATCAGGCGTTTTGACACTTTTTCACAATCATAGGTTCATTTGCTATTACAGTGAACATTATCTTTGGTCATTCAAGACCTATTATCTTCATATCAAATATATCAATCAGCTTCTGTCTCATATCAATTATCAATTTCAAACATCAGTTTCATATCTTTATCAAACATAGACTGTCTTTGAACCATTGTGCTTCGCACAGTAATTCAGAGAGGGGCAAAATGTAATACCCCAAAAATGGGCTATATGTTCATTAACCTCCTACATCCTAAAATCAAACGAAATCAACATCGAAGTCCTAACCTAAGGCACATCTGAACATCATCGAATAATAATTGATTATCCTAAATTCTACATCGGGGAATATTCCTAGCAATATTCTTAATTATCTTAATTATCTTTAATTTAATGATTATTTGGTGATAAATCACATTTATCCTAAGTTTGATTAATTGAATATTTTCATATTTAATTAATTAGATTTCATATCTTGCCACTTAATTATGTAATTAAATTTAATTCTATCTATTATTAATTGTTTTATTTAATTTTGACAATAAATCTAATATCTTATGAATAATTGATTAAATTCTTATTTAATTAATTAAAGCAAGTTGTCATTATTTAATAATATAATTTTTAATAAAATTTTGATTAAATAATTGATTAACCCATAAATCAATTATTTATTTTCAAAAATTAGTTAAGTTGAGAATAAATCACTTTATTTATTTAATTAATTCATAATTATCCATGTGCACAATCAAAGAGCAGTTAAACTCCAAATTAGAAAATCAATGCAAAGTGTTGACTTTTTAGAACTCAACATCCTTTTGGAGTTTTAAAGTTGATCTAAACTTCTAATTTGAGTTAAAAAGTTATTTTTGCATGATTTACATGTTTTTGTGAATTAAATTATCTTTATTATCAGATAACTCAAAAATCAAGCTGAGTTAATCTGAGTGATTTATGGCTTTTTCCATGCACCTCTAAAGCCCTGGATTTCTATAAATCAAGGCTCAGCTCTTCATAATTCATCTCTCAAATTTGCATCCACAGAATCTCATATTTTTGCACAATCACACTGGAGAATTGGAATTGGAAGGATCAAAGCTTATTGCGAATCAACATTGTTGTGAGATCACTTTTGTTTTCATATTATTGTTAGATCAATTCATAGCATATCAGTTTTTACATATCATAGATTTCATATCATTTATCATTCTTATTGCATAGAAAATCCAAAAAAAATAGATTAATTGCATTCAATTCATATCTAGATCAATTGCATTCAAATCCTTCATTTAGGTGTCATCTAGGTCACTAATCTCGATAACAATCTGAGAACATCAATCTCGCACCTACTAGAAGGCAGTAAATCACTTGGTTAGATTAGATTTTAATTTTGCACGATTTTGATTTTTGCTAACCTCTAATGTTTTACTAAAGTGTTGTGTCTACAAATCAGGTACAATTTTCACACACACACTATCCATTCACCTTGCAAATGAAAATTAATTGATGCTATAAACCCTATTCTTATGACACATTATATCCTCGTCTAATACTTTGTAACTCTGCCACATTATATTAAGCAATTACTTAATTCCTTGAATTAGAAAAAAATCATAATATGAAATACAATTTTAAATAAATTACAACTATTATCTTGAGCTCTTTATTCACAAGACATAGAAAAATACAAAATATCACAGAAAGAGACCAGATTTGGAGTAACAAATTTATGTTGAATCTTTGTATTAACTTTTTTGAAATTCATACATCATAGTATTTAACTGGACTCAAAAAAAAATACAATGACCAGAATACCATATATTTCATTAAGATTCAGTACAAGTCCATTACACAGAATGGCTCTTACATAGTTTTGACTGACGATGGAGACTCCTATTCTCAGAAAAGGAAAAACTAATTGAATATATTTTGGTCCATTTTCCCTATCTTGGAAATCTATTTATAATGATGCATTGAAACAAGCTTCAGACGTGGGAAATGTAGAGTTGTCAACATCAAAACAACTTTAACAAAATAACATGGAAGCAGTTACAAAAGTGATAGCTGGCAGCCCGGATTCTTTAGAATCAATCTTGGTTTGCACCGTAGGTGTATCCACAGCAGGTGAGCCACAAAGGTAGGATACCCTATTTGAAATAACTAACCTCCCTCTATTGCATCTTTAACTAATACCATAACTATCTCAACTACTTCCATGTGGTAGGGCTTGAATCTCTCCAATGGTTTCCCATACCATAATTTCTAGGGTAATCTTTAAGAAACCCCCCCTTCAAAAAAGGTGTAAAAAAGTGGCGAAAGTTAGAAAGAAAAAAAAAATTTGGCAAAATTTTTTTCTTTTCAAAGAAAAAAAAATAATCTCAATTGGCGAATCATTGATGCTCCCTAAAACTATGTGAAACTATCTCAGCGAATTGTGTTTTTGTTTCATAACTACCAAAATATATATTGGCGTATATAAAATAGTATTTATATTATAAAAAACATAAATTGGTGAATATAAAATAGTATTTATATTATAAAAAATATAAATTGGCAAATATAAAATAGTATTTATATTATAAAAAATATAAATTGGTGAATATTCAAAGAATCAAAACATAGTGATAGGACTACGTGTCAAGTTGGGTGCTACGTATCATTTACGGATGACCAGTTGTGAGGACATTTTGCATAGCTTCGGCAGGCTAAAAGGAGGGTCGATGGCTAACGGTTACGAAGATATGCCATGGTCATGTTGATCGTGTGCGTGACTTCGGCTGTTATGTTGGAAGTTTAGAGTTGTAGGCCATGAAGATACGCAAAGTTCAAGTAAGTTTGTGGTTGACAATTTGGCATTTAAGTAGCTTTGGCACAGTTTGTGGTGATTGGTGACAGTGTGTGTAGTTTCAGCAAGCTAAAAGGAGGGTCGATGCTGATAGTTACGAAGATACGTAATGGTCAGGTTGAAAGCGTACGTGACTTCAGTGGTTATGCTGGTAGTTTTTAGTTGAAGGCCATGAAGATACGCAAAGGATAAGTTGACAGTGTGCGTGACTTCAAAAGTTATGATCACAAGTAAGCTATGGGGGTTTCGAGGCCACGTTGGTAGTCTGCATAACTTAGCCACGAAGTTACAATGACATTGAACACTGAAGTACAATTAATGAGACTTAACGAAGACAAGATTTTGACTAGATGTTAAAAAAGGTTATTTGTACAAGATCTCAGCTATGAATCGTAAACATTCATTATCTTTCTTTTTGGAGCCAAGTCACATTATGCAAAATTTTAATGCGGTACCAAGTTGTCAGTTCAAATTTTAAAATCGCAGCTAGGATATGGTGGTTCCGAGGCAACGCTAGCAGTTTGCGTAACTTGAGTGGTACATAATCTAGGCCAAGATTTTGATTAGACATTAAAAAGGATAATTTTACAGGATATGAGCTATGATTCATCAACATTCATTATTCTTCTTTTTTATTTCTGAGCCAAGTTATGCAGGGTACGATGTCTGCAATTTTTCTTTACTGATATTCATTAATTTCCTTTTCCAAGGCAAGCCACCTTACGTGAAACATTCCTTCAAAATTTATTGTGGCTGGAAAGTTTGTGATTATTTTCTTCATATACTCATTGGTAGTGGAATTGCAGAGCATGGGCGCTTTCTAAATTTCTAAATTTGGATGACAAGTTGGTGATTATTTGTATTTTCTAGGCACTTTCACAAAATGGGTCTTCCAATAGTTGAGGGATCATCAAATGAGAACCCAAAACCTATTATCCAACCAAATTTGGATATGGAGGAGGAGATTCAGCAGGATGTCCTCAGTCATCTAATGTCTACAACATGGGATCATGCTACCAGTTATGCCAGTTACCAAAGCGACATGTTCGAACTTGAAGTAGAACATGACAAGGTGGAGATGGGTGCCATTTTTTATGATCATGGCTTCAACCAGGAGGTGTTCCAGGAGGAGATGAATCAGATGATCCCATTATTTGCTAGTCTGCGCATCAGCTAATCTTTTTTTCTTTGTGGATCTTACAAAAAAATTTGTTACTTGTAAGTTGTAATTTGTAAATACAAAATAATCAAATGTACTTTTCATTTTGGTTTTGGGAACGGTTGGAAGCTTGTCACTTCTCCTTCTAGGGAAACCAAAACCATTCAGTGAAATTGTGAATTAGTGATTTAGTTTAAGTTACTAGTATTATGTATATAATATATTGTATACCAATTTTTGAATTTCATAGTAATACTGTAGTCTGTAAATTTGTAATATTGTATACAAATGAAACATTGAGAAGTTAGAAGTCTCTTTTTCAAATAGTGTTACTATTTTTAGTTTTACATAATACGCATTATTTTCTAATACTTTAAATTTCAATAGTCAATACACTAAATTCTAATATAGTAACATGTTACATGAATCATGAAATTAAACAATAGTTTGATTATTTATAAATTTAAAAATATGTAAATTGTAATTAGTAAATCAAAATGCTAAATCATAGTACTAAATAAATTGGAACCCACTCCAAGCTCTGAAGTTACACCTGGTTGTTTCGTAACTTCTCAACATTTAATTTAATATAATGGTGATATGTTCTAAAGTTACGCCTAGCTGTTTCATAACTTCTCAATGGTTAATTTATTATGATGGTGATCGGTTCCGAAGTTACGCCTGGCTGTTTCGTAACTTCTCAACAATTAATTTATTATGATGGTGATCGGTTCTGAAGTTACGCCCGGCTGTTTCGTAACTTCCCAACAGTTAATTTATTATGATGGTGATCAGTTCCGAAGTTACGTCTGGCTGTTTTGTAACTTCTCAACGGTTTATTTATTATGATGGTTAGAGGTTTCAAAGTCCCGACTAACTTCGTGCATAACTTCGTAAGGTGTTTAAAAGTGATAGACGGAGAGTAAGTTGCATGCCACATGGAAAGTGTGAAGTACAAGTGTCATGTGGCATGCCAGGCTGTGTCGTAACATCTCAAGGTTTCATTTTACTATTCAATTTAACAGTCCCAAAGTTTTGAAAAGGTGTTGTGTGACTTCGTAAGTATCAAAGTTTTCAGATTTCAAATTCAAATGGCCAAGGGCCAAGGCCCCTAATTTGCAGGTAGCAATTTAGAAAATTTGAGAGAGGGACCTAGGATTAGATGTACCATTAGCGTCACTTCAGCACCACACTAATTATTTTCTCTTGGATCACCACCAAATCTATGCTGGAAGTGATAGTTGACAGTGACACTTTTTTGAAAAAGGTAATTACTAATTGCTTGTGTGTGTGCTTGATGAGATTTTAATTTTTAATAGAGTAGGTGGCCTGGTGGCTGGTAGCCTGGTTGTACTTGTGATTTGCTTGTTACTTGTTAGTTATTAAATCTAGTTCACACTTCAGTGACTTCACAGAGCATCCATCATTTCTAGAGTCGAAGAGCAACAAGAGATTTCAAACCTTTGTCTTTAAGTGTAGACAGAAAAGGATCTTACTACTTAGAGTTTAGTATACTTAAAAGAATGGCAGAACAAGGATCTCCTAATGTTGTTGCATTATCAGAAAAGAGTGTCATTTTGCATTCAAGAACAAAGAGGCCAAACATATACACTGAAGAATGGATGAAATTGTTGCTTAGATCCTCAAATTTTCAATTAGATAATGCTTATGAATGGAGGGACCCTTATGCATTCTGCAGGGATGCTGACTACCCAAACACATCTGGGTATGAGCTCTTCATGTTTTTCTATAACAATAGAATTAGAGGCCCTCCTATTTAAAACCCATAGGACAGGAACTTGGGAATTTTGATAGTACCTGAGGTATTTTTGGATGTAGACCTCATGAAAGCACTAATTCAAGCATACAATCCAGTGACACAAGCTTTCCACAAGAATGACAATTCTATCCTCTGCATGTTAGATAGAGTGACTTTTACTCAAGATTTCAACCTTCAAGGACCTATGAGCGTGGATATTGACCTAGCAAAAGAGGAGGCCATGTTTAATAGAAAAAAAATTTACTACCATAGAAGGGTTATGAGGAGGCATATTCCTAGAGAAAAGAAAGAGGAAGGGTTGTTTCCAAAGAAGGTTGTAGATTCATTTGATATTGAGCTTTTCTTTCCCTATTTCTAGAATACCATCTCAGTCTACACAAAGTTATTGGACTAGATGGAGGTTCGACAATGACTCCTGACATTTTTGTCATGGCTACAGATGTTTAGGACCTGTACACCAACAAGGAGTATGATTATGTGGGGCACATAATCAATGTAATGCACACTGAGTTGATGAATGCGAAGACTGATTTGAAAAGATTCAAGTTCAATCACTACTCCATGTTGATGCACCTGATCCTCTATTGCAATATTGGCTACATCAACCCAGGGTTCATCAATGAGACCGAGAATGCAGGAGGAACTATTCTAGTTTAGCTATGGACCAAGTTATGGCATGGAACTTACCATTTCTCTAGTTCCATTGTTTTTTATAGTGATCAAAGAAACAAAAGTTGATGAATGTACCACAAAAGGTAAGGCAAAAGGCACTACAAATCCTGCCAGATAATAGCCATTACTTTGCTGACTTAAGACAAAAAATTTTGACATCAATGGTAGATGAGGGAGAAAAGGCCCTATATGAGTTAGAATTGGCTGTAGCTAGATTGGATGATAGGGTCATCCAAGCTAAAGAGTTTATAGATGATGATGAATTCATCAAGTCCGATGAGTTTAAAATTTTTCTCTTTAGAGTTAAGTAGAATGAATTAGCACTGTCTTTGAAACCAAGGGAATCACAGGAAAAAACTATTAAAATGATTGAAAAATTACAGGCCTATGATCCCAACAGTGAAACATTAACTGTGGAGGAGGCAAGAGATCTTGTAAAGAGAAGTGGCATGTTGTTGATCCCTGGATGGGACTTGGAGTCCTCATTCCTAATTGACCAAATCAAGAGGCAAGATAAAGTTGTAGCTTATAAAGCTTTTGGCCCTGATGAACTCATGAGGGGTTTTGGATTCAATATGGACACTAAGACACTAGTAGTATGGTGTGTGGCCCCAGAATCTAGTAAGCCCAAATTGGTTGACATCCAAGACATAGCATAGGGTAGCCAATTAATATGGAGGTTGCAGGACACTACAGGATCAGAGATAGAAAATCTCCTACATCATGCATCCTCCATGAATAAAGTAGTGGTTGAGGACATGGAGAATAGGCTAGCCAGGGCATTTAGAGATTATGTGGAAACTAGAAAAAAGTTTGAAGAGGAACTGAAGAAGAATTATTTCCTAGATAAGACTGTGAAGGAGCTAAAAGATGAAATAAATACTCTAAAAAATTAGTCCAGGGCATTTACAGAGGTCTGTGATGCAGGGGTCCAAACTGAGCATGAGGGGGGCTTAGCTCTAGAATTTCCAATAGAAAAGATAATAATGGACGTTGATCAGCCTGAGCCTGCTAATACTAGAATTGCTGAAAAGGAGACTTTGAAGAAGGTGCTATTGCACAAAGTAAATATTTTAAAAGGGAAGTCTCAAAGCCTTCATAGTACTTTCATTTCTTTGTAGGGGACTAAATATCAATGTTCTAATGCCTTGTCTGTACTAACCCCATTATATAATACTTGGAGCCCATACTTGCAATTCTTTGATAGGTTAGTTTTACTAATGGGAAAAAAAATGGAGTTACTTGACAAAATAATTGATGTTAAGGAAATGGTGTTATTAGTAAAGGATTTGTATGCATTTTTCACTAGCAAGTTACAAAATATTCAGGCAAAGCTTAAGGTTTTTTTTGAAGAGTGTGAAGAATATATCCCTGCTATTGTGGACAAAGAGGGACACTTGAAGGAATGGCGGGAGTGGGTTGATTCTTTCAAAAAAATTTTGGTATGTAGAAAGGTGGCTTCTTATTTTGTTGGTGATACTGACATTTCAACTTTTTATGAAATTGTGGATGAATTATACAAGCAGGAGATTGACATGAATAATTTTGTTGTTGAATCTTGAGCCATAACGAATGCCAAGTGGAACAAATGCCTTGAAGACTTGGAGATAGTTAGAGAGGTAACTTGGCCATCAAAGAGGGAAATTGTGATGTGGGAAAACATTGGAGAGATTCAAGCCTTGGCCTTGCCACATTGACATGGATGATGGAAGTAGTTGAGACAATTTTGTTATTATATGAAGAGCCAATAGAGGGAGGTTAGTTAATTGATTGAATAGGGTATCTTATGTTTGCGGTTCACCTGATGTGGATACACCTTTGGTGCAAATCAAGACTGATTCTGAAGAATCCAGGTTGCCAGTTGTCACTCTAATAACTGTTTCCAAATTTGTTTAATTTGCCAAATACCAATGTTAGTTTTTATTTTCTGATCGTTGATCATATTCATTGATCATTGACATTGATGTATAAATTTCAAGGAAGTTTTAGTTAATACAAATATACAAGGATATTTTCTAATTTTATGATAGATCATAGAAGTCTGAGACTTCAAGTCTTTGTCCTCTCACCTCTAAGTCTAGTTACTAGTACTATGATCATTGATTCTTGAATTTGAAATTTTGATGTATAAATTTCAAGGAAGTTAAATTTAATACATGGATATTTTGTAATTTTCAATTTTTTTGTCACTGTGCTTGTGTAATTTTGTAAAGAGCTCATTGGCCCAAGTCAAGAATCTCAATTCTAATTAAGTAAATGCTTAGTATTAGGAAATTAGGAAATTGACTAATGAGTATGAACTATGAACTATGACAAATAAATTATAATAAATTGACAAATGGCAATTTCTAAGAAATTAGGAAGCTTTGACCATGTTGGTACTTGGTAGTATTTTCAGTTTTCACAATTGCTTCGAGAATTTCCTACAATTTTCCTCCCCAAGGCCTAAATTTTGAATTTTTGATCAAAATTTTAAAACCCTAAGTGCTAGGTTGAGATATGCTCTAAAAATCCAATAAACCCTAGAAAGGCTCAGATCGGTTCTATTTCATCGTTACTTTTTCAAGTCACTTAAAAGAACCTTTAAGCATGTGTGCATTACTAACAGCCCACCAGCAATGTTCTGAGGTAACGCTGGGTTGTTTCATAATTTCTCAATGGTTAAGTGGTTAGGATGCTAATGGGTTTTGAACTTTCAAGGGACTCCTAACTAATGGCGTACGTAACTTTGGAAATAAAGAGATAATTAGTTAAAAGTGACAGTGTGTAACGGTGTTGAAGGTGACAGTTAGTTGCATGCCACGTGGAAAGCACGGAGGAATGGACTATGACATGTGTCAATGGATAGATTAATATTTGACACTTTGTTAGGAACAGTTGGTTTATAGAGCTTCGTGAGGGTTTGTTGGCCATTAGTTTTGGTGGTTACGAAGCTGGGATGAAGCATTTGGAAAAAAGGTGTAACTTCAGAAAGGTTAATTAGTTACAAGATTAAACAGTTGAGAGGTTACGAAAGTATTTGTGTGGGACTTTGCAAGGTTATATGAGAGTGGAGAATCAAAGATGTTAAGAACTAAGAAGACCATCGGTCCATCACTGTAACTTTGAAAGGGTTCGAAAGGCCTCTAATTTTCATGTAGCAAAGTTAAGACAGGGTTAGATGAACTATTTGCGTAACTTTGCAACCAACCCAGCTTAAGTTTTGAATCTTATTCTTGAAGTTGAAACTTGAAATAACATGGCTACAGCCTGCATGAATATGAGGCATTAAGGGCCAAGGCGTTTATAGTTTACACTTTACAGTGACAAAAAAGGACACTAATAATTATATGAATTCAAAATTTCAAATTACAAATTTCTTGAACATTCTACATTACAAAAATCATGAATTCAAATTACAAATTACAAAAATCATGAACAATACTTATTACTTGTAGCTGAATATGAGTCAAATTGTCAATAATAAATATTCAGAATCAAGTCCATTATCAATTTATCCAACAAGTACAGTAATAAGTATACAGTATATAAAATTATAAATACATATTAACCGAATGCTAATTCTAAATCACTTCACTCTTCACTTAGTGTCAGTGAGCAGTCTGCCTCTTCTATATCCCGCATGGAATCTAGCTCCTAAAATTGACTACTACTACTAGCAAGAGGTTCTTCTTCATTCTGAGTTGGGTATTCAAAATCAAAACATTCTTCATCTTCATTCTGAGTCTGGGACCAAGATCCATCATTTGTCTCAAAACCACCATGTTTTGAACTAGTGTTCAAAAGCCCTCATCTTTCACATAGGGAATTCCAAATTGCCAATGCCCTATCATAAGGAAAGTCTCTAACATTGTACTAAGTTACAAACAACCTCAAGAAAGTTTCCAAATTTTTGTCTAGTTTGTTTCTAATCTTTGATTTCAAAAACCCCAATGCACTGAAAACTCTTTCATCTTCCACCAACCCCAATATCATTGTTTGACATAAATCAGCAAGTTTGAAATATTCTGATATTGAATCACGCAAAACTTCACTCTACTCTATCATTTTTCCAAAGTTTGGTTATTGCACCAGGTTCAAATGGATTCTCCAATTTTTTTAACTACAATTTCATACATGATGCAAATTGTCTACATTGTTTTTTCAGATTAGTTGAATCTATAATTCCATCAATTGGTTGTCCATTACAATCTACATGTTTTGAAAACTCTCTAATCAATTCATCAATTTTTTTATGAAACATATGAGCATCAAGTTGTCTATCTTTGATGTTTTTCCAAAAATGAGGAAACACACAACCCATGGCTTCAAGAATTTCTTCTTGAGGGAATCTTTCATGAATCTCACTTGAAAGTTGGTGGGAAATTGACTTCAAATTCTCACTAACAGATTTAACAAACCTATCAAAATCAGCCCTTTTAACTAGAATTAGTCTACCTCACTTGCTCATGTTAGATTGGTGCATTGGTATTTCATATCCTTTCACAAACACACATAAATCATTTTTTGCATTGAATTGTAAAAAATTCTCAGCATGATTCAAATCTGAAATTATTTGCCACCTAAAAAAATTTGGGCTTTGAAGTGTCATCATATCTAAGTATAAATTATCCAGGGCAATGCATGTCATTCTACGTAAATCTGAGTACTCATGGATATACATAGTCTTGTCTTGGGCTTTCTTAACAAGTTTGTTCATTGAATCCAGCATGGGGAGAAGATTGGCTAAAGTTAACAAAGTCTCTATATCACTTAACTTATGTAACAAATCAGGAGCTTTGTCTACTGTGAGGCGTTGCTCATATATTACTTTGATCAAGGATTGATATTCTGTTAGAACTCTTTCTACTAGTCCATGAAAAGAGATCCATCTGGTCTCAACATCCTTGAGAAGCTTATTTCCTGGTGTTACTCCCTCTGAGAAAATCTTAAATTCTACAAAACATTTAGGACTTCTGCAAAAGTAAGAGTATATGTCACAAACTAGATCTTCAACTTTTGACACTGTAGGAAAATCGCTTACAATTTTATATGCTAAATTCATTTGATGGGCCATGCAATGTATGCCAAGCATGTAAGGTGCAATACTAGTTTGTAATCTTGCACAGACACCATTCCTTTGGCCTTGCATTACTGCAGCTCCAACACAAACTAACTTCTTTCCAATTGTCAAATCATCCATACCAGCAACTTCATTCAAAGCATTCTTCACTTCAAAATATAAGTTTTCTGCTATTGAATTGCCCCTCATTTTACAAACACAGAGTAGATGAGCTTGGCGAACATGTTCTTTTACTATATACACATGCATACAAACCCAAGCAGTGTTATCTACTGCAGTAACTTCATCTATGGATAATGAAATGAATATGGATTGTGTTACTTTCTCCTGTAAAAAAAAAATTTCCACCTCAGAAAGATAGTTTGCCATTTCCCATCCAATGTTTGTTAACCAATGTGACATAGGATAGTGAGGAACATTCAAAAAAGATAATAAATTACCATATTCTGAGAAGTCTCTCATAGGATGCCCTCTAGACATAGTATGAAAAACAACACTCATCTGAACAGTCTTTGCCTGGTTTGCTTCATTGGCTGCATGTTTAAACCCAGCCTTGATTGGATTTTCACTACTAGCAATTACTACCATTCTCTTGTTATGCTCTTCATATTCTATGGCATACTTAACATGAAGACATTCTTCCTTTGATTTCCATCTCACTACTGATATTTCTTGTTCGTCTATGGTCTTTTTTTCATAAACCTTACCAATATGCTTTTCTATAGTGTCAATCTTTAGTTGCAACTTCTTCTCTCTTTTAAGTTTCTAGGTACAAATCTTACACCTACATTATGTTGGTTGTTCATCATTGCTTAGGATTGGTTCAATGAACCAATACTTTGCTACCCAATCAAACTTAAAATTTCTTGCCATTTCCCACTCCCACCCCATTTTTACTTCCCTTTTTTTTTCTTCCTACCAACATCATTATTATCTTCATTGCTAGCATTTTCTTCCAACTGGTTCTACGTATCCCTTATAACATCTTCTCTCATGCCACCATTGTTATCCTCATTTGATGCATTTTGATTTTCATTTAACTCAATGACAATCCCATCTTGTGGTACTGGCACTGGTGAGCTATTGTGAATGGCTTTTTCACTCGCAATTGCAGATGTTGATGGAGCAGAAACATTGCCAACTCCAAACAAAGCCTTTATGGTAGTATCTTTAGGTTTTGGGCATTCTGATGGCCTCCCAATCCCTTCATTTCCCTGAGGATTCTTACCCTGCCCTTCACTACTCTAAGGAGTCTTACCCTTGTCTAGCTTTCCAATCTCTTCACTACCCTGAGCACAGTGAGAAGTCTAAGTCTCAACCTCCCCTGATATCTAATTCCCTTTAGTAGTAGTAGCCTAAGGATACTCAATCTCAGGATAGTCACCCTTGTCTGACATCTTCACCCAATGACCTGAACCTCTCACTAGTCACTAGGATTCTAGCAGGAATTAAAATTAATAGAAATACTATGAAATGTGAACAAATAATTATTTACCTTTGTCCTGCTTCCATTGAATTCTAACTCTCTGAAATGTTGAATCTTCTGTTTACTGTGGTAAGATTGTTATTTGTAAATCTGGCCCTCCGGCTCCAAAAATTTGTAACGATGCACGATAAGAATACTTTTAAGTTTTCTAAATTTGATTTGAATTTATATCAATCCATGATTCCAAATTTCCAATTTTTATTTTTTTTAATTCCCAGGATTTTAGTGAAAATGTGCCAAGTACCGACCTGATCAATGCTATTTTTGGTGAAAAATTAAACATACTTAGCGGTCAATAAAATAATTAATTAATGGTTTGGCAAAATACGTCATGGATGAATAACACAATTAATTAACAGGTTGGCGAAATACATCGTGGACCAATAAAACAATTAATTAACGAGTGGTGAAATAGGTCATGGTTAAGATAACAATATAAACCATTTGGCTATTTTAAATTTTATATGTAATTCATTATTAATATCGTTGGCAAATAAAAGACCATTAAAAGAACCACGTTAGATTAGTTATAGGTGAATATGATGGTCAACAGTGTTAAACAGCAAATCTAATTAGCGATTCTAATGAATATTTAGCAGTTACCATGTCAAGATTGGGCGAATATGGGCCAGCCTATACCTGCATGATTCACCAATTTCATAAAATGTATTCCCCAGAATTTTCCAAAAGGTGAATATTCACCACTAAAAATTACGTTGATAATTTCCCTCTTTGATGGCCAAGTTGCCGCTCTAACTGCATCCAAGTCTTGAAGGTATTTTTTCTACTTCACATCCATTATGGCTTGAGATTCAACAAAAAACTTATTCATATTAATCTCCTACTTGTACAATTCATCCATAACTTCAGGGAAAGATGAAATGTCTGCATCACCAACAAAATATGAAGCCACCTATCACCCCTTCATTATCCTATGGTTTGACTCAATGACCTCCAGCTGGATCGCCGAATCATGGGGTGACACCAAGTGTCACCCTAGATCCACCATGCATCCCCAAAATTCATGCCATGTGGCACTCTTTTGTTGTTCATTTGTTCATCATGTCACTACTGAGTCACCACATCAACTCGGGCTCACAAAATTTCTCCTTCTTGTTCGCCGAGTCAAACATCCATGTTGACCTACACGTGTGAACCAAAATCATTTTCTTTTGGTTACTAACATTGTGTGAACTAGAGCATAAAAACCTTAGATAACTACCAAGTGGAGCGAATGTCAAATAAATCCCCACTTATCTTGCTTGCCACACATCATAATTTCTAAGAACACTTTCATCTCTTCATCAACTAGGACCACGGGACCATGAAAAAAAAACTTGTCACTCCCAGGCTTGTAATCCACCTCGAGCTCTTGTATTCTTTGATGGACCCCATTGGAGCATTGGGATTTCACCCACTTAGCGTCCATCTCCAAAAATTAGAACCCAAAATGCCAATTCTCACTGTAAAGCACAACCCCAGTCATCTTTCAAAATTTTGGGTTTTTCCCAACTTTGCTTCCAATCTCAATCAGGATTCAAACCACTTGGATTCCAATCCTGATCATAAACACTTTCCCCTAACCAAATGAAACTACTCTTCAGGATTTCAGGATTACCCCCATTTTACTTCAAATCTCGATCGGGATTCACATTACTTTGCCTCTAATCCAAAAAATTAGCACTTTGCCTTGACCAAATGAAACTTCCCTTTAGGATTTTAGGAATATCCCCATTTTACTTCAAATCCTTGTTGGGATTCACATTACTTTGCCTCTAATCCCAAAAATTAGCACTTTGCCAATTTCATTGAAACTAAACAAATTTCATTAGGAATGGTCTTGGCAAACTGAGCAAATGGAGTCATGAAATACTGAAAATGCACATGGGGAATATTTGTGTTGTGTAAAATGTATGAGAACACTCATTTTTCACTCATCAATCACAAGTCCTAAAAAGTAACATGTCAAAGTGGGCTACTTGAAATTCAAAATAAGTGCAAAGTGCAGATTTACATGAAACCCCCTCAATCGGGCACATCCAAAATGGGTCTAAACTGACTGTGGGGGTCTAAAAATTGATTCATATGCAACTTGATACATAATTAATGAATCCACAAGTTAGTAACTCATGAAACTAAATAGGGCTCAAAATATACAATTACAAAGTAGGCATGTTCAACTTATTTCACACTTGAGAAAAAATGCAGATTGGTGAACCTCCTAAAATATGAACTTTGCAAAACCACTCAATCTACAAGTATGGTTTGGAAATGAACAAATGGGATGAAATTAAGATGGGGAACATACATTTATTTTGATAAAGCATGAAACTTACAAGGTATTTGAATGCATGAATGTCAGAACAGAGAACTTCTCAAATAATTATTTCAACATGGTATTCTCAAGAATTCAAGAGTACCAACAAGTCGGATAGACTCTCCTAACTCTGTGTGTCTCATCTAAGGTGGTGGAATCTCCACTTGACTATGTACTAATCAGGATCATAGGGTCCTATCCATTATGGGAGATGGTGGTGCATCATCTACTACACCAGCTACTACTAATACATCCTCACTGCCCCTATTTATGTGGCCTCTACGCCTAGTGGTATCTCCTCCTCCTCCTCTACATCCTCATATATATGTTGAGCCTTGAAATATGGACTTGGATCTCCATTAGGATATTCATCTAGGAACACAAGTCTTTGTTACAAGTAGTAGTTGTCATTGCACCAAATGATTGACCTATTAATGCCCGAAACAACCACTAGACTTATAGAAGACATGGGAGGAGGTTAAGCCATGTCATGAATCCTGAGGGGAGTGCTAACCATTTTCAAGCAATCTCCCCCCAGTGTTACCTGAGGGGATTTGAACCTATGATCAAGCTTTTATACCACTTGTTACAATTAGTAGTTACCGTTGCCCCAAAAGATCGACCTATTAATGCCCAATACAACCACTAGACTTATAGAAGACACATGAGGAGGATAAGCCATGTCATGAATCCTGAGGGGAGTGCTAACCATTTTTCCAATAGTCTTGTGCCCTTCACACTGATGTATTGCAAGTAGTCCCTCAACACTCCTATATCCTCAACCATAGGAGAGACCTAGACATCATCTGGACTCTCAGTATCTGTCATCTCTATATAATCAATAGTCATATGAGGTGTGGTCCCAAGCCTCTACATTTATCTCCTCTAGTGTGAGTATCGAGGTACCTATGCTGGGGGGCTTTTATAGACCAAACTATCACATCACTCTCTCATAATAGTAGGGCACCACTATATAGTCATCTCTTCCCTCTAGTAGCCTTTGTCTCTGCATCCATCTCAGTTGCACTACTGAGTCTATCCATGCTGTCATGTGATGGTAAGGCCTTCACACAACCTTTGTGCCTAGTAGTCGGTCTACTCTAACCCTCTAGTATAGAACATCACCAAACTAGCAAAAATATCCCAATGTATATGCAAATATTCTTGGTGACTTAGATGGTAAGTCCACAGGATATCCCACGGGCCTCGTACATGAAAAATGCTCAAAATCCCACACTTGTAAGATTGTACATATTGTTAGGTTGTGCCTCTAATATCTAATGAACTTACTAAGCTCATACTAAAGGTGCACAAGCATGCTCCAACCCCACACATACACTATAGACTCTCTATCCATGTGTTGAACCACATTTTTAAGAGGAGTGTAGAAGAGGTTCCCTTTGTATTGGGCATCACTGCTATGGCAATAGTAAAAAGCATGAGCCTCCTCAAAAAAGGAGTCCATCCAAGAAAGATACCCATCAGGCTCACTTGATCGGGTCTCTATCTCTCTGTATGGAAGCCTCATGCAGTACTCAAAATCTTTGGTGATCTCCTCTATAGAATGATTGACTCATGGTCTAACCATCAATCCTCATGCTAGTAGATGTAAGATCTGATAAACATCCTCTAGAGTAACTATCATCTCCCCCAAAGGTAGATGGAATGAGCATGTGTCCTCATCCCATCTCTCCATCAATGCTAATAGCATGGCTCTATGAAATCAAATGTGAGGTAGCCGAGCTACCTAAAATGGTCCAATGTCTCTCATAATCTATATCTATGTTTCATCAATCTCTCCTATATGTTCTCAAATGTATATCATAACATTTGACATATAGTGCTCTCTCATCACTGGAATCTCCTCCAATAGCAACATGGGAAACTCAATCAGTTCTCGGCATCAAATAGAAATTCTTAACATATATAATTTTGCATCCTGACCTACCTAGGGAACAAGTCGACTTGCTACCTGAGGAACAAGTTGATTTCCTAGGAACGGGTAGACTTCCTAACCTAAATACCAAAAACAACTTCCTATGGCATGTAGAATAATTTCCTAAATCTATAGAAAGTATGAGAGTGGAAGGAGAATATAAGGAAATGGGCATGGGCATCAAAACATACCTCCTCTAACTCTGTGCCATCTTCCACTTCCTATCGGAGAACCTCCATCTGTGGTGGTGACAATTCCTCCTTCCTTGGCATCCTTCTCCTTCTCCTTCTTCACCTTCAAGATAGTATTCCAAATGAGCTTTCACAAAGGTAACTTATCTCTATGTATGTCATTAATTAGGTTACTTTTTTTATGAAAAGTTATCTTATCATTGTTAGATTTTATTTCCCTCTTTCTCTCTTTCGATCATATCTTGAGTTCGATAGCTCCGATTTGGGCATCATCACAAGCATCCAAATTGTGATTCGGTTACCTTATTATCCAAGTACATTTTAAAACATTTAAGATTTATCTTGAATGGTTTTGAAGGATACTTTTCATCATTTTCCTTATTCAGTTCATTGTGGTAAACATGATACCATGTTTCACCTTTCCTGAATAAGCCGAAACTGGGGGGGCATATAGCTACCCATGAACTTCATCATATTTCTCTAGTAAGTCCTAGGTGATTTTTATTATCACTAACCCATGGTTTTACAAGATGCATTTATTGATGTTTTATTGTAGGGATTGCGCATGTGGACTTAGTTATATCCTTTTTTAGTTATATATATTAGTTTCTTACTTTAGCTTGCATATGCACATAATGTCATATACCACTAAAGTGGGAGCTAAATGTACCATCTTAAATTGGACACACTTTAATTTATGACCTTTTAGATCCTCTTTAGTGTGTTTGAATTGCACATTTGCACTTGGAGCACTTACTTTCCTTTTTATTTCTCTCTCTCCTAGGATAAATTGAGGTAGGAACTAAAAATTCCTCCTTGATTTCCCTTTCTCTCACTCATAGGTTGAGTTAGGATCTAATTTCTATGCATCCTCCTCTTTATAGGCCCCATTTTTCTAAATCTATCCTTGAGTTATCAATCCTTGATACACATTACACATGAATCCTATGCAGTTCTAGAAGCCTAGGTTACAAACCCAAAACTCTGGCCTCCTAGGGAATAGGTCAACCTATTCTAGAATAGGTCAACCAAGTTGACCTATTCCTTGGTGGTTGGAAAATGTTGGGCCCGGTCCTACTTTAAATTTTCATTACTTTTCACTCACTGCAGTCGGATCCCACATGGGTAATTTTGGAAATTCACCATAAAAAGACATTCAATGCCTCATTTGCCTCATGATGGAGGATGATGGAAGCAAGGTACAAGCATGCATGGACACCCAAATCTAACATAGAGAATTTGTAATGTGGAATCTATGAGTTGGATCTATTTCTTTCATTGCAACGTTAGGTCTTCATCTACATATATTCAATTCAAGTATTCAAGCATTTCATGACATCATGGAGATGCAAGGGGATCATGAAGATGGTTAGGGTACTTCAGCCTTGGGGGCTTGGTATGATTTCTATTCTATGTTTATATCTAATCTTTGTCTCTTCATATTTTTGCACACATTTACATTTACAAGCACACTTACATGCTAGGATTTTACTCACAAAGTAGATTCTTGTCATTTACTAGCTCTTTTACATTCTAGATCTACAATCTAGGGTTCACAAGCACTACATACACACATAAAATCTTTCCTAACATCTATTCATGGAGGTGGAAATCACCAGAGGGGTTGACTAAGGAAAACCCCTTCATAGCCACCCACACACACCAATTCTATAACAGACTTGTCAGTTAACAGTTTGGCGATCACAGATCTGGAATCCACTCTCTGAGACATTTTTTTAAGAAGTTGGGTCAACTTGGCTATGGTATCCCAGGAACATGATGACTTGGTCGACCTATTCCAGAACATGGTGACATGGTTGACCTGTTCTTGGAGGTTTGAGAAAAATAGCATTTTTTGGGTTTTCTTTTGTGATCGTAGATCCGCAGTCGTAAGTTCTATCACAATCTCAGATCTATGATTTTCAGAGAAAAAAATCATATTCCCTTGCTTATTTCAAGGTAAGTACCCTATCATTTTTTTATCTATTAGGATAGATCTATTTATGTATCTTAATTGGGTTGATTGCATTTACTTGGTTCCCAAACTCATCTTACACTTCTTTCTTAATCAGTTGTTTCATTTTTTCTCATCTTCATTGCATATTTATAATCGAATTACATTGCATGAAAGAGGCCTTTCTAGTATACTTCCTTAATATAACTTGGGTTTATCATTTGCGTCATTTATCACCTTTGGGTTTTGCTAATCTAATCTAGGTCCTATTGAGAATTATGCCTAGAAGCCCCTATTTCTCTTGTATTGAATGGATTAGGGAGAACTTGGTATACCTAGTTTGCATTGTTAGATTCATTGATGTCATTTTCCCCCTGAACAATTGTAAAAGAAAATTTTGACTAAGATTTCATATTCTTTGACATAGAGAGAAACCATGATACATTGAAGGAAAAAAATAGAGATAATGGGAAGTGATAAATGCATTAGAAGTAGCAATTAGGGGTATCACGGTAAAAACAATGACCATGAAGGTTATTCAATAAATTTAGTGGTAATAACAATCATTATTCATGTGCCATGAAAAAAATTGAGAACCAAAAAATAGTCATAGGAAGGCATGATAAATCTAAGAAATTTATTACAAATAGTGATGTGAAGATTTTGAACAAAGAGGATTTTAAAAGGAATCATCTTAATAGAGATGTTGCTAGAAATAAAATCTTTGGCAAGTCTGCATACAAAAATGAGGAATTAAAAACATGACACTTAAATTGTTGATAGAGTGCTCGATATAAAAAATGACTAAAGATGAATATAGTTGGTATGAAATAATTTCATGAAATTTCATGCAAATATAATTTGCACATGAAAAACCAATATACCACAACCTTTCCCACCATCCTTTGTTCCTACACATCATGGTAGTTATTGTCGTTGACCAGGATCTATGCATCCATCAAAATAATGGGGAGTCTTAATGGATTATATGATTGCATTGTCATGGTAGATATGTGTTCACAGTTTGAATTATGGACCAAGAATGTGAAACTCTTCTATAGAGTCTCCCAAAACATGACTTCTCAAGAATATGATATGTACAATGAGCATTAGTTTGGCTTTTAAGAAAATTCTTGAAGTCTTTTAAATATGAAAGCTCAAAAAGCATGTATGTGTACATGTTTGCAATGAGTAATGATTCATATAAATGTTACTATAACTGATGGTGATGATGATGAAGACCATCCAAGATCGGACGAATACAAGAGAGTAGAAAGGTTAGATCAGTTATTATCTTGTTATTGATGTCAAGCAATTGATATCTAGTTTATATTGTGTTACCATATCATTAGGTTAATTATATAAGTTGAATGAGTTAAGGAGATGAAGAACTTAAATGGGCAACTGATACAAATTAGACAATGTTAAGGTTATATTGATATAATTTTTTTCTACCTAACATATGATTATATCAAGTCAATAAAGTATGGTAATGAAGATTATTCAATTCAGTAAGAAAAAGAGTTTTGGCTACCAAGAAAGAAAAGTCACTCGGTAAAGGAAAAGGAACTCAAGACACCGAGCAGGAAAGTTTTAGGCACCGAGTGAAGTTAACCAAAATTTAGAGTTATCCACCGAGAAAGGAATAGGAATTAAATACAAGTATTGGAACAATATTTAATGATTAGCTATGATGAGTTGGAAGGTCATGATTATAAGGAAAGTTAGTTATGAGATCTATGATCGAGAAAATTCAAGGTGAATATCTATGGCTTAGATCTAAATGATTAAAAGAGAAGGAACAAGTTTCAAGAAAGTTCAAGTTCCTAGGTGAAAGGAAAATGTGTTAGCAAGATCCAGATTCAAGGTATAATGAATTGGACTATTAAGATTAATCAAAGGAAAATGTAACAGATGAGATTAAGAGGTAAAACATATATATATAAAGGATGAATTTGTATGAACAAATGGCTGGAAAATCAAAGATTTGAAGAGTCACTGACTGATGCAATGAAGAAGGAAAAGATAGATTATGAGTCAGAGAGCTGAATCTAATGAAGTGTTGAAGCCAGTGGAAAGTGAATAATTGAAGTGAAAATAGAAGAGTGCACAAAGGATCTGATTATGCAAAGATAGTTGCAAATTTACAGGTCAAACTATTTATTGTTTCTTATTAACATTTGTAACAGAGAAATCTTTTAACCGAGTGGACTTAACAGTCTTATTATAAAATCCTTGCAATAGATAATATTCTAAAGAGTTTTTGAAGCCCTCTAACAAGGCCACTCCTAACAAGGTGAAGATCCTAATAGATCTGAGGTAAATCCCTTAAGCGGGTCACACCTAATAGTGTGTATTGTAATCTTTAACCAAATTGGCTTTTAACCATGCATACTTCAGAAGAGTATTTTCTTAGTGGGTGACAATTCCCACAGTGGTTTTTCCCAAAGTTGGGTTTCCACGTTAAATAATAGTGTTATATGTGGTGAATGATTTTTGTGATTGATTTACTAATTGTTAAATTTTATTTACTGTTATCGGTAAATAGTGAATTATGTTTAACCAAGTTAATCAGAGAAAAGTTTTTAAGGTATAGAGAATCAAGAATTAATGATTCACCCCCACCCCCCCCCCCACCCCCCCACCCCCCATCTCCATAATCCAACGAATAAAATATTTGGTAGTATGCCATAAATACAATTGTATAACATATGCATGAAGTATTTGGATGAATGTTGAGCTAGGAATCATTCAGATTCTACAATTTTCATAGGATAAGGAGTCCCAACTTGGATTACAGAGTTCATCTATAATAAAGATGGAGAGTAAAAAATGTCACAAGTCTCAAGGTACTACAAATGAGCTTTGGAGTTTGGGAAAGAGGTGTAAGATGAAAATCCAAAAAACTCTAGAACCAACATCATCTATGTTTGTACATAATGGGAGTTGTCAAGAACAAGGTATGGGCATCCATCATTCCATAAGGGATTTGGATTACATGTTGTAGTTGCAAGTGTCCTTGGAGACATACATCTAGAAATTTGAAATATAGACAAAGCATCAAGAAAATGATTGTAATACCACAACAAGAGCAACATGGTTATCATACACAAAATAAGTGGAATTATGAAAAATGTAGAGATGTCACCTCAAGAAATGGAAGGAAGTGCGTATAATATCTCTAAAAATGAGTAATGAAAAATAATGCAAAGGCATATGAAATACTCGATGTAATGCCAAATGTTCACAAGTATGAAAATCATGAACTTCTCAATAAAATGTAAGAAATGTGGTACAAGTGATGAAAAATGGATCAAGGTCACTAGGTCACAATGAACTTCTTTGGAAACAATGTTAACAAGAGAAATATTCAAGTGAAGATAGTTAATAATACTATTATTATGGAAGGCAATAATACTTAAGTTGGAAGACAGTGCTCATGAAAAACAAGGTTGAAAATCAAAGTCACAATAGTTGGTATCTACAACAGTAAAGAGACATGTGTCTATTTCAAGTTCAAGACAACGATTCATTGAAAGTAAAAGTCCCTACATTGTGTAATACAATCATTATAAGATGATGAAAAGGTTGACTACATGATTCACAACAATGGAATGCATGTCTTGGTACGACAAAAATAGAGATGGCCTAAGGATAGTGATATTCAAGAAGCATCTTAGTATTATGGTTCAAAGAATGGTTATGGAAAGGGAAAAATGAAAATGATGAGACATAGATGTAGTGCATAGTGGTTCTTGGTTCAGGGGAAGTATAGTGGTTTCACAATTTGTTCCTAAAGTTGATAATACTTCAAGGGAGATGGATTTTAAGAATTTTAATGCTGAAGGGGAGAATGTATTTCTTTGATGTTGATTAATTCATGTTGACTCTAGTAGTGATGTTTTTAGTTGATGTATTTAGTGTGGAAATGTTTCAAAGATGCAATTGCAAAAATAGGAAACTCCTTGTTAGTATATTGAAGATCTAATAACAGAATTTTTTTGTGATTATCTTGTTGATGATCATTGTGCAAGTTGATGGTTGTTTGCAGTCATGAAGATCTTTATGATTCCTAAGATCTTGGGAGTTGGTGTTGTTATTTGCATGATTGGCATAGAAATTGGAAACCCGTTGGACATTGATGTCAAAGGGGAAGAATGAAGATAAAAGTGTTAAAAAGTGAAGAGTTGCCATGAATTCCAAAGGGGGAGATCATTGGCATGATTGGCAAGCTAAGATGAGATTATTTTTGGCATTGATGTCAACTAGATCAGGCGTTCTCAAAGGGGGAGTCTAATGCATTTGATAGTTGGTGCATTCATGACAGTGTTAGGATGATTCTACCAAAGATATTGAGGATGGTGCTAACCAAGTTGTTGATATGTTGAAGTGTGATATGTTGCAAGAGATGCTAGCAAAAATGGTGGACATATGTGTTTTTTGTACATGTAGCATTAATTTCATTACATGGTGTGACCATGAGGTATTATGTGGATACATAAGAAATTATTGGTATATATTGCAATATTTGAAAATGGATTATTTCTATAGGTTTGCAATGTGTAATTAGATTATGTCATCATTGTGACAGAAGTGGGTGACTACAAAAGAAGTTTCTTTGTAGGTATTTTATATGTGTTCCTAAAGAAGAGACATGAAGTATTTGTTTGCATTATGAAGTTAAGGTAATGAATATCAATATGTATTGTGATTATAAAAGGTAAATTGTGGGTTAAATGTGGATATGAAATATTCTCATTATGTTTGAGAAGTTGAGAATTGAGTTGCAGTAAATGGATGATCATCAAGTTGCATTATAGAATTCATATCATGTTCACTTGGTGACATAATACAGACATATTGATTAAAGTTGAAGCAAGGGCATATTGTGTAATTTTTTGGTTCCTGACATTGGGGTGACAAGAACATAGTTCACTAGCTATATGAGCTAGTCAAATAGTGAAAAACATATCAAGTGACTATAAATTGTATATCATCGCATTATAATTCAAATTTGTTGCTAAATCTTTCACAAGTACGGGTATGGAGATTGAATATTGGCTTTTGAATAATAATGGCTATGATTAACCAATCTAAAGTAATCAAAGTCATTATTGGTGAATAAGGACATGATCATATCTAAAGTTTGAAGTGTGTGGAATTTATAAGGTTGGTTATCAATTTTGGTTCCATGAAAAATGACTATTCCAACTAATTGATAAAGGAAGAATATGACAATTCAAGGGGAAGTTGCAAACAATTGTACAAATTGTTGCTTGGTATGGGAAGATGAAAAATAATTTTGTATCTTTTTATGCGATGTGTATGGGTGTTGACAATGTATGTATCTACACTAGTGTAATGAGAAATAAGATTAAAATAAGTGTAAAGATGAGAGGTTTGGATTGAGAAGATTAGAAGGTGCAAACCCGACCAGTAATGAGACAACATTGGTTTTGAACTTGAAACGTTAATGTTTTTGTTTGCAAAAGTTGTAAGGAAGAATATAAAATGTATATCATGTTTATTTTCGTGGATTGTACAAATGATGATCGGTCATGGTGATAATAATTCAAGAGATAGGATGTCTTCTTTGTTGTAGATGATTTTTCAGTTCAAAACAAAGTAATTGGGTGTGGTATGATGAATTATGGTGATAAGAGACTAAGTGGTTATTTGTCCTCTTCTTGTAGATGCAGATGTATAGCATAATATTAATTGCAAGTATAATTATGAGGTGATTGGTTTTAAATCTTTTCATGTTCATAAAAAAGAGTTTGTAATAGGTTATAAATATTTTTAGTAGGGTTATGATTACAAATTTGAATGAGGGTGCAGGGTGTTAGGTTATGATGATTGGATTGTAGTGAAACGGAGTCTTCTTATGTATCTTGTTTATTCTATTTAGATATTTTTGTAAGGGGTTGGTGCTTCTTAATGAAGTGGGTGATTTAAAGTCTATAAGGGGTTGGTGCTCCTTGGGGTGGGTGTGTCTAAAAGCTTGTAAGGGTTTGGTGCTCCTTGGGGTGGGTGTGTCTAAAATCTTGTAAGGGTTTGGCACTCCTAGAGTTGGTGCTCTGAATTTTTGGTCAGTGAGACCTAATAATATTATCTTTCATAGTGGTTTTTCACCCTTTAAGGGTTTTCCACTCAAAAAATTGTGTAATGTGTTATGCTTAATGTGCCTCCTATGTTTTGTTGATGAAAAGGTGTCTTACTAGTTTACACCGGATTTATGGTCTTGCATATGCCTTGAAGTTACAATGTTGAAGCATTATGTTATTAAGTTAAAATTTTGAGGATCATTGATTCACCCCCCCCCCCCCCCCCCCCCCACCCAATGCTCTTTATTCTAACATTTTCATCACAAGGTAGAATATATGTATAAAGTTGACTATAATGTAGTTGAGATACTTAGGGGAAAAGATACAATTAATTATCATATCATTGAACTCTTGTATTTTGGGTTGTGACATATGCATCTTGAGGTTATATAATAATAAATAGGCAATCCCAATACATATTTATAGTATTTTATTGCTACATGAAATTATAATATTACTATGATGATAAGGTGTTGGATAAGTTATTTCAACAACCATTGAGGGACCATGGTATTATTATGATCTTGGATTTTGAAGACTGCTATTTTTAATTACAAGGTCCCCCATCTTCCCACATATACAACACAAGAAGCATGAATAAAATACAAATAACTTTGGAGCACTTTAGAGTGTTTTGGTGCATGGCATATGCATTTGTGTCAAAGCATGAAAGACAAAAATTGAATGACGGATGGGAAGTGTATCTTCGTAGGCTATGTTGAAGATCCCAAGGCATATGTTTGCAAACCAATATATTACAACAACTTGATGATTCCACGCGCATTTAGAGTCATGATATCTCATTTCCTATTTTAAAAATCTACCTTCAAAAGAAATTTTAAACTTTTATGAGGATGATGAATAGTGGCTTAAAAAATATATTGTGTGTGTTTTTTAAATTGGTGGCTTTTGCATATGCATGAAAGGATGGATGAGATGAACATTCCATACATGCTCTTTAAAGATATCTAGATATTGAAAGGATTTTTTAGATTTTTTGTGATATTTAAATTTTCAAGTGATTGTGAACTTCCAAATCAACATTTTCACCTAGATCTAGAGTGGTGATTAGTCCATGAAATTAACTCCAAAAGTTGTTGCAATTAATCCATCATCCCCCTCCAACATAACTTGAAGGAATTAGACTTAGATTGATGTTGTAATAGCACATGTCGATTTGCTTTAAAGCCAAAACCTACAAATACTAGTAAGCTTCCAAATCAACATCTTCATCTAGACCCAAAATGATCTAAGTAATCTACAAGATCAATTCCCATAAATATAATAGTTAATCCAACAACTTTAATAAAAACCTTTAAACAATATCTAATACTAAATACTCAATACCCACTTAAATGTTTCTTTTAATCTCTTTCATATATGACTCTTTCATTTAATCTCTTTCCTATAAAAAGACTCTTTCAAAATTTCCTTTCCCTACAAAGTGATGTTTAATCTAAATTACATATGATGAACTTACATTATTGTATTCTAATAATTACTCTTCAAAACCTTATAAATTCTTAGCAATCTCAAACTCACTCCATATTATTACTGTCATGCCAATAGAGAGAAGATTAAAGGTCACATTAACGTTTTCTTTCACCCCTGCTTTAAATAACTAATAAACCATTGTGCCTTTCCCTTGAAACCCAATCTCCTGCTGCTGCAAAACCTCCATTAACATTGCTTTAACAAGAAGATGGAGCAGCAGGAAGGAAGAGCAGGTGACCGCCATGAATGCCCATGTAGAGAGCTTCTACGACGCATTGGTAGGCTATTTGTTTTCTTAGCAAGAAGATTTAAGCTATTAATCCAAAGAATGTATGACCGTTTGTCAAGTATTTTTCAAAGAAATGGGGCAAGATTTGAAGAAGAAGAAGTGCATGATGGAGTTGAAGGAATACCAGGCCAACAAGAAGTGGATGATGAAGTTGCAGGAATAGCAGGTCCAGATGAAAGGCAACGTGATGACCCACAGGAAGATTCGGATCAAAGACAAGAAAACATGCAAAATGGTTGCAGACCCAGACAGGAAATATTGCCATGGCACCAGCAGATGGTGATCTTAGTGATTTGGGTGTTCATATTATATGTTATAGGATTCATCTCTGATTTTCAATCTTTATGGGTATATGTTATAGACTTTTAGTTTGTGATTTCATAGAAGCTTTTGTCATTCAATTTTTATTGGTATATATTATGAAGATTTATCCTGTGATTTTCAATTTTTAGTGGTATATGTTATGGAGATTTCTTCTGTGATTTTCAATTATGTAGATTTATTAAAAACAAATATTTATTCAATCTTTATTATTAAAAATATTCATTCATTCAATCTTAATATTTATTATTATTAAAAATATTCATTCATTCATTCAATATATATTAAGATATAATAGGACTGGAAAAATATTCATTCATTCATAATTAAATTTATTTTATGATTTTTAAGCTTTATTGGTATGTGTATGGTGATTAATTATATGATTTGGGTGTTAATATTGGTATATAGGAGAATACGTACATTTTATCTCTATGTTTCTAAGTTTCTTTTATTAAATTTCATAGTTCTATTATTAATTTTTATTTCTGAAATTTAAAATGATAGATTTATAAATGTACAATTTTTATTTTTATTTTATGAATAGTGTCATTTTTATTAATTTATAATAAAAAGTGCATATTCACAAATTAAAGTATATTGGCATAAATATACAATTTTAGTTTTCAATATTTTAAGATTTTTTTAATAAAATTGAATGACACAATGGTTAATATGTGATAACAATATTTAAAAGTAAGTTGCATATATGTATAATTTTAAGATATAGTTTTATTTTATTAAATGTTATTAACCGAGAAATTATTAATTTGTAGAATAAACTTTAATATAACAGTTGTGTATATACTTTTATAATGGTAAAAATGGTAGCTGAGAGTACTTCATTTGCAGCCTTAGAATTTTATTTAAGGATTTATTTAATTTTATTTCAAATCTATCATCTAAACATGTTTGTATCATCAGTTAAGGATTATTACAAATTGCATCAATAGCTAGGTCTCTCATGAATGTTTTTTCCTTTTTCTTTAATAGATCATTGTAAAAAAAATATTAAAAATCTTAAGGATTGACACTAGATATCTATGAAAGTCATAGACATTGAGGTGGGATATATATATATATATATATATATATATATATATATATATATAAGCTAGTGGCAGTCATAGCGCAACATAGTAGATGTTTTATGATTTCTAATGTTTATGTATATGGCAGAAAAATAAAATAAAATAAAATTGTTAGGGAAACAATTTGGTTTAATGTTGTAAAATAAAAAAAATAATATATGTATATATTTAACAATTATAAATTATTAAAATAATTTGAAATCGGGTAAGAGTTAGGGTTAGTAGAACATTTTCTGTTATGAGTTAGGGTTCGAGTAAGAGTTACAGTTAGGGTTAGGGTTATGGTTAGGGATAGGGTGAGAGTTAGGGTTAGTACAATATTTTACGTTATGATTTATGGTTCGAGTAAGAGTTACAGTTAGGGTTAGGGTTAGGTTTAGAGTTATGATTAGTATCATATTTAGTGTAACAATAAGGTTTAATATTAGGTTAAGGTGTTAGGGTTAGGGTTAGTTATATGGTGAGGGTTAATCGTGGGTTAATGATGTGATGCACAGTGTTGAGTTTGGATTAGTATTAGGGTTAAAATATTGGTTAAGGTTAGTGACAAATAGGGTGAATGGTCAAATTAGTAATGTGATTTGGGGTTGATATGTACTATTTCTTGCAGGGTTAGTGATGGGTTATGGTTATGATTAGGGTTAAAATATTGGTTAAGGTTACTACGACAAATAAGGTCAATGGTCAAATTAGTAATATGATTTGGGGTACATATGTAGTTTTTCTTGTAGGGTTAATGATGGGTTATGGTTACGATTAGGGTTAAAATATTTGTTAAGGTTAGTATGACAAATATGGTGAATGATCAAATTAGTAATATTGTTGGGGTTCATATGTAGTGTTTCTTGTAGGATTAGTGATGGGTTATGGTTACGATTAGGGTTATGGTTTAACTTATTAAGGGTTAGTATAACCATTATAGTTAGCATTTGACCTATGGTAAATGAGAGGGTTATGGTTACAAATAGGGTTATGGTTTAACCTATTAAGGGTGACAAGAGAAACTTCATCAATTCTAATTTTATTTGGGGTTCATATGTAGTGTTTCTTGTAGGGTTAGTGATGGGTTATGGTTACGATTATGGTTAAAATATTGGTTAAGGTTAGTATGACAAATATGGTGAACGGTCAAATTAGTAATATTGTTGGGGTTCATATGTAGTGTTTTTTGTAGGGTTAAAGTGATGGGTTATGGTTATGATTAGGGTTATGGTTTAACCTATTAAGGGTTAGTGTAACCATTATACTTATTATTTGACCTATGGTAAACGATAGGGTTATGGTTACGAATAGGGTTAGTATAACCATTATAGTTAGCATTTGACCTATGCTAAATGACAAGGTTATGGTTACGAATAGGGTTAGTACTAGCTAATATATACTCTATATTTAGAATATGTCGAGATGCATCAAGGCGTTGAATTTATTCAACTTTAATTTTTTCTCTATATTAAAGGTGAATGATGGAAAAATTCAACGCCTCAATGCATCTCAGCGTATTCTAAATATAGAGTATATATTAGCTAGTAGCAACTATAGCGCGCGTAACACATTGAGTAAATTAATTTGATTAAGGTTTAACATTTAGCATTACAATTTATGTCATGGTCAGGGTTAGGGGTTAATGTTAAGTTTGGGTTTATGGTCATGGTTACAAATAGAATTATGGTTAGGGTTAGGATTTGGATTATAATTATAATAGGTTTTAGGTTAGGAATAGCATTTTAATCGGTGTTAAGAGAAGTGTTGGAATTATTATTAGGATTGGGATTAGAATTATAATTAGGCTAAGGATAAATATTTAGATTAGGATTAGGATTAGGATTAGGGATAATTTTAAGGATAGGATTTAGAATTATGATTATGGTTAGGATAAGGGTTAGCATTAGGGTAAGGATTGTAGTTATGATTATGGTTTAGGGTTGGGTTTATGGTTAGGGTTAGGATTAAAGTTTACATCATGGTGAAGGTAGACACCTTGGTCAAGGTTAGAGTTGGATTTTGGGTTATATTTATGGTTAAGGTTTTCATCATGCTTAGGATTATGGTTAGTGTCAGGGTTTATATTAATGTTATGGCTAGGGTTCATGGTCACTATTATGATTATGGTGAATAATTCTCACCCTAATTGAACCCTCATTTTAAATTTAATTAGACCCTTATATTAATCCTTACAAACCTAACCACAATTGATCACTAATATTAAAGATAACCCTAACCTTTTTACAATTAACTCATTTAACCTTAACATCAACCTAAATTGCATATTTATTAAATATAACCCTAGTTGAACTCTTGTTGTATTTTAATCATAAGCCCTAATTCTATCCATAATTCAAAGGTCTCCCTATGACCCTAATCAAACTATAACCCTAATTTAATCCCTAAGGAACCCCTGACCATAATTAAATCCTAACCCCAACTTTATTTGAACCTTAACTAATATAAACACAAACCATGATTAAATTCTAACTAAGGATCTCTCCTACAAATATAATTAAACCATAACCCTAATAATAACTAAACTCTAGCCATAATCACTCTCCTAATTTGACCCTAATTTTAATTTAATTAAACTCTAATCTTAACCATTAATAAAACATTACCTAATATGAAAACTACCCTTGAAGCTAACCCTTAGTAAAGCCTAACACTAAGATTGTTTGAAGATTAACTTATTTAAAACCTAACCCTTTCCTAAGTCATATATTTTATTAATTTTAAGATATTTATCTATTTATCATTCTCAACAACTACTTATATGTAGATTCTAGACATTGTTAATCTTTATATATTTTGAATTTAAATATAAAAAATATTAGTATAAAATGGATTAATCATTATTTATAAAAACTATTAATTATCTTAATTGCAAATATAGAATTATAACTAAGCTCTACTCGTCATCATTATCCTAATTGAACTCTAATTTTAATTTAATTAAACTCTAATCTTAACCATTAATAAACCATCACCTAATTTGAACACTAACCTTAAAGTTAACACTTCAAGTAAACTCTAACACTAAACTTATTCGATGATTAATTGATTTAACCCTAACCCTTTCTTAATTGAAATATTTTATTTTTTAAAATATATTTATCTATTTGTCATTACCAACAACTACTTATATCTAGATTCTAAACATTGATACTCCTTATATATTTAAAAGTTAAATATAAAAAATATTCTTATAAAATTGATTAATGATGCAATGTTTCCTATTATATTATTAAATTTATACTAATCAAAACTTATTCTATTAGAAGTCATTCTAGGTTTAGGGTTAGGGTCTATGATTACGACCTGAATAATTCTCACTCTAATTGAACCCTCATTTTAATTTTTGTCAAACCTAATATTAACACTTACAAACCTAACCCAAATTGAACACTAACATTAAAGATGATCCTAGCTTCTTTTTACAATTAACTCATTTAACCCTAATATTAACCTAACTTGCATCTTTATAATATAACCCTGTTTGAACTCTTACTATAATTTATTTTTAAGCCTAACCGTATCCATAATTCAAAGATTTTCCAATGACCCTAACCAATCTCTAACCCTATTTGTATCCTAACCCTAACTTTATTTTAAGCTTAACCAATTTAAGCCCTAACCATGGTTTAATTCTAACTAAAGATATCTCCTACAAAACTAATTGAAATGTAACCCTAATAATAAGTATACTCTAGCTATAATCATTATCATAATTGAATTCTACTATTAATTTAAGTAAAGTTTAATCTTACCCATTAATAAACCATTATCTAATTTGAACACTAAAGTTAACACTTAGTAAACCCTAACTCTTAGTAAACCCTAACACTAAAGTTTACATCCTTTCCTAACTCAAATGTTTTATTTATTTTAATATATTTATCTATTCATCATTCTCAACACTTCCTTATATCTAGATTCTAGACATTGATACTATTTCTATACTTAAAATTTTAAAATAAAAATATTTTTAAAAATGATTATTGATTATATATGAAAATATTAATTAACTTAATTAAAAATATAATTATGTATTAATAATTAATAGGGTACATAAATAAAATGGCGTTATAGAGAATGCTCTAAGAATTGAAATAATGGAATGGATTAAAATATTTTGCCATTTTCCAAACCTAATTTATTTTAAAACTTTTAATTCCCCATAGACGCGAATGTTGTGTTGATATACATACGCATACACATATATTTATGCATGAATATATAAATGGGTTAAAAATGTATATTAATTTTATGTTATAATTTTATTAGTTTTTAGTCTTTTTTTTTAATATAATAAATATTAAATGTACAATTATTATTTAAAAATAAATAATCTTCATTCATTATTTTATTTTTTATTTTTTTGGTAAAAATTTATATTTATATTAATATTATCTGGTTCAAAGGGCTCCCGGAGAAAGAACCAGTAAAGAAAACTCCGTTCGTTACCCATATATTTACAAAAAGAGTATCAAATGCTCAAAAAAGTATTTTTAGAGTACACAAAGCTCCCAGGATCGAAAGACAACCAACAAAAAATAATCCCCCGAACAAAATGGCAGAATACATCTACAATACAATATGTTCCATAATTTTTTTTGATAGACTACCCAAAGAAAACCCCAGCCAATATGAAGGCCGAATTACAATTCCAATCCCCCTAATAAAACCCTTTACATTGAAGCACAGGGAAAGTGTTGAAAAACATTTACAATGAAAAGTGAACCCCTGTAACAACATTATTAACGACTGTCAATTAATGTACTTCAAATAAAACATTAGAAAAGCCGGTACAAATTATAGTGAAGGCCCCATGCAAGAGCAAAACTGAAGCAGCGTAGAGTTGCTAGTGGAAGGCCAGTAAGGCGAGATCCAAATAAGCCAACTGAAGGCTTGCATGAAGAAACTAACCTAAAAAACAAAATTTGACAAGGCCAGAAAGAGGTTGTAGAACAAAACATATTATAACCATCACAACACAAAACCCCCAGAACTGAAGTGTGAGGGTGGAGATAAGAGCAAAGAGCTCCAAAGTCGGTCGGCTTGAGAAACAAGCGGATCCCCCGAAGCCAAAGATGCATGAGGAGATACCAAAGCGTGGGCAGATGGTGGAGATACCAGGATATGAATAGGGGAAGAGCACAAACCAACTGACAATGGAGCCAAAGAGATAACAGGAATTGGTAATGAACCCGAGGTACAACCAAATGTAATATCATCCAACATAGGAGAAGCCAAATCCAAATTTGCAGCATGAACATGTGATAATAAAGCAAGCAAAGCATATATTTTTGCAAACACTTTGCCTCTATGCCACACATCAAATGGGGTACTATTAAGGAGATGATCCAGAGGCATAATAGCAGAGGAAGTGATGCACTCTTTAATAGCAGCAAGCAACATAATGTATTTATCAAAATTAAAAAGAAGGTGACGTGGGAATACACCTCCAATATGAGCATTCTCTAACCCGAAATTATACTTCTGTACTGCTAGAAGCAAACCATTTTCTTGAATAAATTGTGGACGAATAGCCCAATTCATGATGGATACCAACAAAGTCCAAGATTGAGATAAATCCAAGATATTAGAGCAAAAGACTGATACAATTTGAGAAGGAAAAATAATTATTTTAAAGCGCGGAGATAAAACTGAATCACCAATCAACCTCTGAATACCCCAAGCACACTTTGAGCTATGAATAATAAACATGGAAGCAAGGGCTTCATCAGTGATATTACCTTCAAACGACACTTCCAAAACATGACTTGAAATATGAACACAAAGATTCAAAGGTCTAAATTCATCAACAAATCTATGCAATGCCATGAGAACAAAAATGGAAGATAGAGGGAGCAATGTTGCAAAGGAGGAGTTAGAATAACAAAAATGGATCCAAACCCAAATATAACCCTCCAAAAACATCATGAGGTGCATTTTCCCATCCCAAAACATGAATGAATCAAGTACCAGTTATAAGTTTCATACATTAAAAATCAATAGCCAGCAGGGTTCTTACGAAAGTTGTTAGGACTAACTCATGCGAGCCGAATCATGAAGACGTCACCTGATCTTGAAATAAATAGCACATGAAAGATGAAAAGAAGAAAAGAAATATAACACATGCAAAAGGAATTAAACCACAGACATAACATTAATTATTCATAATAACAAAGATCGGATGAGACATGAAAAGATTGGTATGGTACGCATGAAAGAATATAAACAGATCTTTCGTAATCATGATCCAATAATCTCGTTCAGCATATAAAATCTGAATATTATGAGAGATAATTAAGGTGAATCAATATTTATTAAATTAAAAATGGAAGGGTGAGAAGTCAAGGTTACAAGGGGAGAAGGGTAGATGATGTTAGAACCATCAGCACCAAAATTAGCTAACAAATCTGCTAAACAATTTCCCTCTCTATATGTGTGAGTTAAAAAGCAGTCCGAAAAAGAGTCTAGAAGGGACCAAATCTAGGACAGAACATATTGGATGTGCCTTGAAAAGGAAGCTCTTTGAACACATGCATTAATAATAACTGAAGAATCACCTTCGACATGAAGGAACCGAATATTTAGCTTCTTAGCAGCAGAGAGACCATATAACAATGCAAGAGATTCAGCCATATTATTAGTACCTGAAGGGATAGGATGAGCCTCAAAACAAATAACTAAACCAAGGTAATCACGAAGAACAAAACCAATCCCTGACTTACCTGGATTGCCTTTAGAAGAACCATCAAAGTTTAGTTTAATAAAGTCATTTTGAGGGGGAGACCATTTAATTAAAGATCTAACATTATTTTTATCTTTAGGGCATAAGGGGAAGGGAAGGGAAGGAAACACCAATCCCTTCCTTTCGTTAACAATAAAATTATCCCAAGTGAAAAAACCCCGGTTACCTTTGAACTTACGGGTATAAGCATTAGTAACCTCAACAATAGAACGATGAAGTCTCTTGAGGACAATATCAATGGTGGATGGGGTGTTATGAAAAATCATTTTATTTCTCTCCCACCAAATTGCCCAAACAACCAAAGAAGTAGAGAAAATCCAGATAGAGGCAAACATAGAATTAGTGAACAGATAAGGCCAAGATTGGAAGAGATCCCAAATAGTCATGGGGAGGCGCATAGGAAAGTCCATTTTTTTTAAAACAAAAAACCAACATTCTTGAGAAAAAGGACAATTAAGAAAGAGGTGGTCCAAGGATTCTTGATCCTAATTACACAAGACACCAGGAAAAGCATTTGTAATATTGAGTCTAGCCAATCTGTCACTCGTAAGAACTCATTTCTTCAGAACAAGCCAAGAAAAACAGCCTGCTTTAGGAAGAATTGATCTATGCCAACAAAAAATAAAATCCCTCTTCCTTGAACTATTTTTTTGACTATTCTGAATTCTCTCATAACCCAGTTTGATCGTGTAATTACCATCCGGAGACGGAATCCAAAAGAGACGATTAGGAGAACGAGACATGAAAATAATTTGAGAAGAGAGAAATTGATTTGCAATAAGAGCCTCCTGGGAAGAAATAGGCAGAAGGGAAAAGTCAATCCATATGACTAAGCCCGTATGAATTGACACTACAGATACATAGCTAGAAAAATTAAAACCCCACAAGGAAGACGCCACTTCCCAGATATTTAAAAAAGGTTGGAGATTCATTATATTTTTTAATCTTTCTCTTTTTTGGATTTGTAATTTTTTTGATATTCAATTCACTTTTATTATGGATTACCAATTTTCAATTTACTTTTAAATTTACACTATTATACATGGATAATGTGCGCCCCTCGAATTATTTTACTACATAGGATATCTACCTTATGATGTGTTTTAATTTCTAAATTTATAGTATGATATTGTTGATGTGATATATTTTTTCTTTTTTACATGTGATGAGTATGAAGGGTTCCTCCTCTCTATTGAATAATTGTATTATCTTCACTCGTCCCTAATTTGATATTGTGACAAAGAAATAAATATTATTTAATCGTAGCTCATATTATATATGTGTTCCTTGTTATCAACCGCTACATAGTAAAATGTAATAAATGGAATAACTGACGAAATTACGGATGGAAGTTAGAATGAGGAATATTCAAAAAAAAGGGAGGATGACATAGAAATACCAACTGTGACACATTTTAAAAGGTCATTTAAAATTATATTTATTTTTAAATGCTTTTCCTAAGACATCTGTTAGCCATACCCAACAATGTCGGCATATTTACCGCAATAGAATGCTCTTTCCTGCATACAATCGGCAACAACGTTCCATCCATAGGATCAACTCCCACCGGCACTGCGTAGGGCATCGACGGAGGGTTCTTGCTTTTACCCAGCGCAACTCTGAAAGCCACTTTACCATCGCAACTGTGACAGGCAATAACAACCTTTTGGAAATCTAGCTGCACATTTGCCAGCAGATACTAACCAAGCTTCTCACGCAACCACTTAATGATGCACACAGCATCATTTATCTCCCCACTGGATTTCAGACAAGTTACATTATACATTTGCATAAAATAAAGTTGTCACAGAGACATTTTATTCTGGACTGGAAAGTTTACAATGATGTGAAAGTTTAAAATTTACAGAGATATTATAACTGTAAATTTCTTTAAAGAATTTTTAAATAAAAATTTAAACAAGGAAAAATGTGACAGGTTCAACTATGGCGGAGAGAGAGGGAGAGCGCCATGCTATTCAGATATTTCATAAATTTCCACCAACCCTCTATATCCAGTCGGCGCCTAATTCTATTGTATGCTTTCCAAATTGCTATTTGCAGAGACGCCCACCGATTTGATCTGTTGCTTCCAAGATTATAAAGTCTGAAACTTCACTTTTCGACAAGGTTTTGACCGCCATTATACCTACTTCACAACACTCCATTTTCAGTGCCTACTATGAAAATAAACAACATCTATTTACCAAATTCATTACCTAAAATGCCTGTGCCAATGATAGTAACAACACATGATGAAAATTCCATATTTTTTCATGGTAAATTAAAATATAAATACTCCACTACCTGGGTCAATGATCACGTTAAACAACTGTTGAAGCCATTGTTTCTAATCTGGGCAGTCATTTTTGAAGTTGTTGTATCTATTGTTTCTAATGGGTTTTGCTTTCTTCTTGTAGATGGGAATGAGCAGTGCATTGGAGACCTTATGTGGGGAGACATTTGGAACAGTCTGAGTGTGTATATGCAACGATCTTGGATTATTTCCATAGCCATAGAGACCTGTTATAACAGTCAATAGGAACAAATTAAATTACATTCCTAAAGGTGTCTTTAACACCCTCGAGTGAACAGTGGCTTACCTATATCGTCGGCATTTTTCTAAGATTAGCTTTCTTTGCATAACGGTCGCCTCTTAGGGTAGAAAAATGTGTAGAAAACCCAAATCACATGGCGGAGCATTAAAATGGTCGGAAGATGGTAAGACTCTCCAGCGCGTGTTTATTTCCATTTAAATCATGGGGTGGAGGGTTTTGCGATAGGTGGAATGGAATGCAAAGCATTTATTTTTTCTTACACCGTTACATTCGCTGATCTCTTATAGGGTGTGGGTCTGCTGCCATTGTAAGGTTACGCCTCTTGCCATAATAACCATTATAGTTAACATTTGACCTATGGTAAATGACATGGTTATGGTTACAAATAGGGTTATGGTTTAACCTATTAAGGGTTAGTATAACCCTTATGGTTAGATTTTGACCAATGGTAAACAACAAGGTTATGGTTATGATTAGGGTTAAATTATCACCTTAGGAGTATGACAACTTGAATGGTTACCATATATATGTAATTATAATGTTAACAATAACATATTAGAGTTAGGGTTAGGGTTATGATTAGGGATATGATTCTATGTTTACAGTTAGAATTAGTATCATATTAAGGGTTAGTATACCATTATAATTTTAACCTTAGGAGTACTATTAGGCTATTGAACATGTAGGGTTAGGGTTAGGATAAATTTAAGGTTGTGTGCAGTATAAGGATGTACAGTTTATAGTCAAGGTTAAATCATATGTAGTGTTATGTATACAGTTAGTATTAGGATTTGTATTACGATTAAAGTATCATAATTGGGAATACATTTTTTGATGTTGTTTATAGTTTAACAGGATAATTATCATTAGTATCACATGTAATGTTACCATTTTACATATGGTAATCGAGAGGGTTATGGTTACAATTAGTTTATAATTTTAACCTTAGGATTACTATTAATTTTGGACTTGCACCTCTCACATTAAAGGTCAAGATTAGGGTAAGGGGTTAGGGTTAGCATTACGGCTAGTAATATGTTCAAGATTAGTAATAGTTAGTGTTACATTTAGGCTATTGTACATGTAGGGTTAGGGTTAGGATAAATTTAAGGTTTTGTACAGTGTTAGGATGTACGGTTTATAGTTAGGGTTAAATCATATGTAGTGTTAGTTATATGGTTAGTATTAGGGTTTGTGCGAGAGTAAGATTATGGATGTAGTTAGCAATGGGACATAGGTTTTAGAGTTAGGATTAAAGTATCATAATTGGGAATAAGTTTTTTGATGTTTTTTACAAATTAACTTGATAATTATCATTAGTATCACATATAACGTTACCATTTAATGTACGGTGAATGGTACAGACATGGTAATAACTAACTTGAACGGTTACCATATTATTGTAATTATAATGGTAACGATAATATATTGGAGTAGGGTTAAGGTTAGGATTAGGGATAAGATTCAATGTTTACATTTAGGATTAGTATCATATTAAGGGTTAGTATAACCGTCATGTTTTGGACTTGTATCTCTCACATTTATGGTAAACATTAGGGTAAGGGGTTAGGGTTAGCATTAGAGTTGGCAATATTGTCATGTAAGAGTAATACTTACTATTACATTTAAGCTTACAAAAGGGGTTTCAGGTTACATGCAGAGTTAGGGTTACGATAATCATTGTTGTTAATTTAAAGTCATGCTATGGGTTAAGATATAGTTGTATTTTAGTTTCCATTAAAGCGTAACTTTTAATAGTTTATTTTATATAGTTAAAGGTTTTGGTATAGTTTTTTAACATTGTTTAGGGTTAGGTTAGAAATAGTAATGAATAAGATGTCCTTTATATTTAATTCCTCACATTTAATCGGTACATGTATTGAAGGAATAAATATTAGAAATATAGAGTTCAGCAAAACATGTTGCAAAATGTTGCAAGTATAGGGGTAACCTTGATGGGAATAGGAAAAAATATATATTCATTATCTTGTTCCTGAAACTTACAAAGATGAAAGGGGAAATAGAATTCCCACTACAACTATTTAGATAATTAAGAGGTATGAAAGCCAAGATAAGAACAATCTAAACCAATAATATTTCTCCATAATGATGCAAGTACATCACATATTCTTCAATGATAAAGTTGGTATTGCGACCCTTCTTTGTACAATGATCATGGTATACTTCTTTCATCATTGATGGAAATGCATCCACTTTTGCAGATGTCTCGTGCAAAACTTTCGCAACATCTTCCATATGCATTATATCCAGTTTGTCAAGATAGTCAACTGATAACGTTGTGTTCTCCACAACTTTGATTATAGTTGCACACAAATATACAATGATTTGTGTACACTTGTCAAATTCAATCTCAAAGACATCATTTGAGGCCACTGAAGCAAAGGGGCTTGTAACCATGATGTTCGACTCTCTGTCAGAGGCAGCCATAGGTGGAATGGTATCCTAAAAAGTTTTAAACAAACATCAGTATATAGATTTAACTAGAATAACTATTTTGCATTACCATTTCAAACTTTACATGTTACCTATAGTGGAATAGTATATATGATTTTGTGGATTTTTTTTAATTTAATTTAACAAAAATTTAGGTTTGGAAACATGATATAATCTATATTATTGATACAAATTTAAACAAAAGAGAACACAATTTTGAAATAAGATATACTAATTTATCACAAAAGAATAATGCAAAATAATTATGACACAAAGTAGGAGATTAATTAATAATGCAACATTTAATAGAAATACAACATTACAGTACATCATTCATTTTCAAGACACTTGAGTCTAATTTCTTCTTCTTTTCTATTCGAAAGTTTTTTCCCTATTTTCATTTTTTCATAGCGGTCATATGTGAGTGGTGGTATTATTCTCAAGCCTTCTAGAGACTTTACATGAGATACAACTACAAATTTCAATCATGCTCTTTCTCTTGGGCCTATATCAATTGTGGCTCTGGAAAGAGTTAGTCCCTGAGATTTATGAATTGTCAATACCCGTGCCAACCTTAATGGTAACTGAAAGGTTCTACCCCTCTGGATTGGTGATATTGGAACTATTTTTGGATGACAGTCATCATATGGTATTCCAGAATAATTATCAAATTCAATCGTAACATAAGCAGGCGGTCCAGGTGGGGCAGTTCTTGGTTTGTACATAATATTTCAGATATATCCCAAGGCTCCATTGACAAGACCGGCTTCAATCCATAGATTTGTAGTTAAGATGACCCTCAAATCCTTACTGAACAATAACTCTAGATCAAGTTCTTCATTTGAGAAATATTCAATTGTATTATCATTCCTTGACTTAGTTGCAAGGCTATATGAAATAGGTTGCCTCAAAAAATACAACATCCTCAAGTTATGGCTACGAACATTGGCATTTGTAGAGAACAGATGCACTGTCTTGTCAAACTCATCATTGGTTGCAGCATCTAACCTCACAGGGGTTCTCATCATAAGAAATTTCCAATCATCTAAGTTTGGACTTGCATCTCTCACATTTGTGAGAAGTTGACAAAAAAATTTTGGGTGGACGTTTTCTCCATCTTGCCTAAATATTTTATCTAATGTAACCACTGTTTTGAATTCTTTCCACAGTAACTTTGCCACCTGTTGCTAGCATATGTCAATTTATCATTGACTAGAAGTAACTGACCAAGATCACCAACCAAAATAATAGATATACCTGAAATAAAGTAAGAGAAATGATTAGAAGACTATCTATGAATATTACATGATTGTATTTATATATGAGTTATATTAATAAATATTATAGCATAAAAAATAGCATCATTAGAAAAATGAAAGTATACCTAGAAAGCTTATCTCACCACTTTATGGGAAGGCTTTTCTGAGTTGACAATCTATATTTTCCAGCAAGTTTTGACCAATGAAGCTCAATTCATTAATCAAAATATACCTGATTGAGTTAAGGATGCAAGTTTTTGTAAAGAGGACACAGTTTGAGCCATACTAATGATTGTGGAATCATTAGAAGAAATAGGAGGCATAGAAACATTAGAAACACTAGGGAAAGTGTAGGAAGCGGTGGGAATGGAAGACACAACCGGTGGAACACTCACAAGAAGAGATGGAAGAGATGTAGTCACTAAAGGAGGAGTATAAGTAGGAATGCTAAGTAAAGGAACGGAAGAAGGTTCCACACTAGTGATAAGAGGAGTGAATCCTAGATCTTGAGCTTCTTGAGCTAAAGGTTTGATATTTAAATGCACAAGATGAGTGATACCACGCAAGAGATTAACACCTTGATCAGTATCCCGAAGAACTTTCTTAAGAGCCTCTATAGATTGAATAGAATCTTGATCATGGTTTTCTTGAATAAGCCAATTTCCCATTTTATCAAGTTCAGTTGAAAGTTTTTGGACTTGTTCAAGAGGAAATCTTAAAGCATCATCCTCATCATGAGATGAGTGAGAAGAGATATACTGCATAGTAGGATTGGAATCATGAGTGATCAAATTGTCATCCGAGATGCTAAGGAAAGGAGAGGAAGACTCGAGATCAAAGGAGCCCATAAGTCTGTGACTTCTTCTAACCGGGATATTATAAGTAGGACTAGAGGTAGTAAAGCTCATACACCAATGCAATGCAAATGAACTAAATTAGGAAAACACAAGGCATGAATAAATAAATATTTTTGTATTTTTGCTTTATATGATTTTTTTGTTTTATTTTTGAAATGTAAATGCAAGCACATAAAAGGAAGACTAATTTAATATGCATGCAAGATCTAACATGAAATGTATATCTAACACCACAAAAGAAATAGTTGTCGTAAGTGGGTTCACCAAAATGTAAAGAATTAAAAAAAAATGATTATGATTGTGATTGGTTGGTTATGTTGTAATGTGTTCACCAAAATGTAAATAATATCCTTTACATATAGAAGAAATGGGGAAGTTAATATTCTCTTCTTAACCCCAAATTCCGAAAGGAAAGATCCAAATTGATTAACCATAAGAAAATGGTCAATGCATAAATGAATCAATCGATTAGTAATAAGAAGAAAGAGGAAAACCTTACATTCCATTTTGGAAGAGAGTATTAAAATCTTAATTGAAATGAATTGAAGACAAATACTAACCTCAAATTATAGTAGATCTGGAAATTGCTATTTTCCGATGTCTGTACTGAGTTTCTAGAAATTCTGCACCCAAATCTGAAACAGAAACATAGAGATAGAGAAAACCCATAAATCTTTTTCTTTTCTGAGCCAAGTCGACCTTGACCCAAATACAAGGGTGCAATTGTGCCCCTTTATGTCAACCTTGACCTACACTGCTCTGACGGAAATTTTGTTTGCGGATCCTGAAAGTTTTCCGAAAAGGGTATCCGAATTTGTTATGTAATTCATTGTTCCGCACCTGCACCTACAAGAAAAATGGTTTTGTTGTTTGGATGAGGGGTTTGCCTTGGTCAAACCCCAATTTTGGAATTAACCTTGAAATAGAATTCAAATTTCAGTAATAAACAAAGTAAATAGAACAATTTACCTTGCTTATGTTGAAACCCTTGTGGAGGATTTAAATCCTTGAATCCACAAGTATGGGTGCTCCAAATGGATGTAGAGTTGTAGGGTGTAGGATGTCTCAAATCAATTGCATTTAGATCTTCAACACCAATCTTGAATGGATCTTGGAATAGGAAGAAGCTTGAATGGATATGGATGGAGAAATCTTCAACAAGAGGGCTCCATAGAGCTTGAATCCTTCAATGCCTACCAATGGATCTCCTTGATGAATTGAATCTTAAATGCTTGAATACTTGAATGCTTGATTGATTGAATGCTCATTTTGATAAATTATGCATAGATGATCCTCCCTTTTCATTCCTTCCCTTTTTTTCTCCTTAAAATGAGAGGAGAAGGCTTACTTATATACTAGTCTAGGACACCAACTTCGAGAGAGGCCGACTTAAGAGAAATAAATTCCCATTAGGCTCATACCCTTAGAAGTGGATCTATATTAAATGTCTTTTAAGAGTCACCATTTTGAAGCCTAAAGTAGCTGACCCGAAAGTGGGAAAGAATTATTTCCAAACCCCGACATTCGAAAATCTTTGGAATTTGAAATTTAGACCTTGGGTCAGGGTTGAGGTCAACCTTGACCTAGGTTAGGGTCGAGGTCAACCTTGACCCAAAAGGTCGACCTTGACCCTAAGGTCAAGAACCTCAAAATCTCATAGCAAGATACCAGAAATAGGTAGGAAAGAAGTGGAAAATAGGGCAGGACAAGGGAAAAACCATATCCAAGTCAAAGACCCATTCAAGGAATTTGACATGACCCCAAACCACTTACTTGGAGGGCTAAACCAGTCCTAAGTGCTTCCATTTTCTAATGATACAGTAACAACTCAAAATAAAACTCCACCCATTTACTCAAATCGTGTGGAGGAATGGATAGAAACCTAGGGAAAACTCTGACAATAGTTGTCGTTTGCCTTGGCCCCCATTTTTTGTCTCCTCTTTTTTTAGGATTGTATATCCAAGATCTTGTTGCATCAATCAAGGTGATACCTTCCATAAAAATTGGCCTTGTTTCATAGCCATCTAGAAAAGATTTGGCATGTTCTTCATCAGTTTCCTCATTGTTTACTGCTACAAGTTTGATAACTTCACCTGAGACATTTAGATTAACAAACCTTCTGCTAATCTTTGTAATACCTAAAAATGTAGTGTTAAGGAATGGAAAGCAAGCTAAACATTCAACAAAACAAGCTAGATAACACTTAATATTAGACCAAAAAAAGCTTAAACCAAAACACCAAAGCAATGAAAACCTTCCTTGTTGAAGAGATATTGTCCAAAATGATGGAGATATGTGTGCTCAAATGCTAATTCTCAAGCTTCAATGGAGATTTTGGCATTATAATGGTAGTTTGGTAGTTTTTAGACTCTCAAACTAGCATGATAACTTTGCATAAAAGATAGATGCAAATGAAGGAGAAAGAGGCTCAATATAAAGGCAAATGGGAAGTGAATGGATGGTCAAGATGCAAACTTGAGGAAGGGTTGAGATGCATCCAAGAGAGAGCACATGGATTGTGCTTTCTCAAATGCATAGTATTGTGACAAGTGTCACAATGGGGGAGGATGAGAGGAGAGGCCAAATCCTTGAGGAATGTGACCACTTTGGAAGGTGTGAGAGGGGACAAGTGTGTAAGAGATGTGTAAGAGACTTTATGATTTGGCATTGGAGGATGTGGTGATGTGACATGAGGGTTGACTTGAGATGGTTTAGCATTTCTTAATCCTTGGATTATGATTGTGAAAATGTTTAAGGGGTGATTAGCTTTGGATTAGAGGGTAAGTGGAGGATTAGGAGGATGTGATGATAGGAGAGAGAATGAGTGGAGGGTTAGATTAGCTAAGCATGGGTTATTATCTAATTAAGGAGGATTAGTATGGGTGAATGGGTTGGGTTGAGAATTAAATATTTATTTAATTCCAAGTGAGAGGAAAAGGGGGTTTATCAATTAATTTATTTAGATAAGTGTATCCATTTAAATTAATAGAAGAATAGGGATTTAATTAATTATCAGACTATAAGTTTGTCATTTAGATAATTAATTGGGTTATAGTTAATTAATTAGATTAATTAACTAGGGGATGACATAAATTAATCAAATAAAAATATTTAATTAATAGGATGTCCTAGGAGAAAACTAAATAAGATTACTAAATAATGTAATCAAATTTATGTGTCTACACTCTCAACCAATGGAAGCTCTAACAACATGTGACATTTTTCTTGGGCTCCAATATCCCTCTCTATAACTATTTCCATGAGAATCTTTCTGTATGCTCGTGCAGCTAAATCATCAGGATTTTCCAGGTTTGACAAATGCATTAACATTTCAGAATAGGTTTATGAACTTCTCTCAGCTTTTTCTACATACTTTGCAATGTATTTAATAACTGCATGTTTTGAAAGAATGGGTTGCCAATCTATATTTTCCCTCCACAGTTGTAGTATGTACCGATTATGTGAATTTACTCTATCATCATTTCTAGCAGGCTCAAAATTTCTTTTACCGGATTCTCTATCCTCACATAACTTGGATCCATCCAAATTCAATGGCCAAGGAGCATTGTACCTAAGAGAAAGACAAGTGAGCATCTATTTGATTAAGTTTTGGGAATAGTTAATATATAATATTAATGTATTCTATATTAATTGATGAAATAATTACCTACAAACCATTCTTCCTTTTTTTTACGCAAACATGCACCCTCCTTACAAACTGTGTGTCCTTCCACACAGTTGACTATCTCTTCATAGTCATGATCAGTATCCATCTGAGCTAGTTGTGCACTATTTTTAAGACATGGATGTTGACCAAAATGTTGGAAAACCTACAAATGGTTGTGAATAATATATCATATTAAAATTTTATAATAGTTGCATGTTTCTCATACATATGAACATATAGTGTAAGCATCATGTTATGTGTATATATATATATGATCAAATGACTTAAAACATACCTGTATATTTCTTTGATCAGGATCATGTCTAGGATTCCATGCATGAATAATGGAATGAAAATATCTCTCAACACTTTTGTGTTCCTCCTCATTTGACCAGTCAATAGTGTCCATGTTTAGTGCTCCTTCGAGCCATAAAAATCCATGCACATGAGGTGAACCCCTATATTTCCACTCATACCTACACCAAAAATCATTGACTTTCATACCTTTTTCAAGTATTTATTTCCTGAACATTGTATTCCTTAAATGCATATAATGTGCAACTATATGCAGATAGTCAATGACATTCTATCTTCTCCACTTTTGGGCCTCTCATGGATCAGTTGGTGGTGTTCCTAGCATCAACGCACGCAAATCATGTCACTGCATATCTGTTGCACTTAAGGTGAAGAAAATTGTAGGAGTCCCAATTTTGTGAAGCATGTAGATGTTAATTTTGCTCTACATTTACACCAACATGATCTTGTTCCTCTTAGATTTTTTCCAAATCTTATCAACCTATCTGCCAAATTATTATGTGGCATATTTTCCATATGTTCTCATAGCTCATTGATGGTAATTGGCATGTCTTGAAAACTCCTTTTTACAAATACATCAGATGAATTTTGTGCATGATGTATCATTATCATATTCATAATGAAATACCTAAACCATGGATGTTTACCAAATCGATGATCCCTATACCGTTGCAAATGCTTCACATATTCATGCATATGAATTTATCTCATTCTTGGCTTTAACCAATCACATCTTCCACCAGGAAACAATGTTGGAAATTCCATATCTAACAATCTTGATGTGATGTACATTCATTGATGGGTGATGCACCTATAGCTGGCCATTCAATTAATGCAGATGGAACTATCTCAAGATTGTTAACCCATGTTTGGATTAATTCCATTTCTCTTTGTGCATTAGGTGGTCTTGAAGCCATAGATGTTGTGTGCTGAATTACATTACCTTCATTTGTCTCCATGAGTGGACCCACAAATATGACTTTGTTTGCATCAGAATCAAATTCCATGTGGATTGTCCTCAATCTATTAAAAACATTGTGATCATTATTTCTCAGCATGTCATTGAGAGAAACTTCATCAATTCTAACATCTACATAAAACTTGTCATGCTCTACTTTGTATTTCAATTCTATGTACACACGATCCCTATTTACAATAAAGTTATAACGTGTACCACGTTGATCCCTTCTGCGAAGAATAATAATTGGAAAATGCTCAATTGTATGTGGAAAAACTTTGGTTACTTGTTCTACATGTTGAGGGAAACTTATAGTGTGTACTTTATATGTAGTTTATATTGACCACCAGTTGCATGTGTAACTTGCAATATAGGATTGACACGTGCAATCAACATCTCTTCAACCGAGTCAAATTTGCAAGCTCTTCTGGTTGAGATCCAGGGTCCATATTGTTTGAAGATGAAAACCTATGAGTTCCTCTTTCTTGTCTACACCTGTTGCATATAGGACCTTGGCAGGATGATTCTTGACAAACATGACACATATTAGGAGTCTTCAAACTATCTATCTGATGCCTAAACTCCATTTGGAATCTTCTAAATTCAGTTTCAAGCATACCATTTGAGTTTGGCATGTTTTCCATAGTACCTTCCAGATCAACATTCATTTCTATTTGATTTTCATGTTGTGGCATTTGCAGAACACGCTCTATGGACACAGTCTTCATTTTCAACATCCAACTGAATGTTTGCAATTAGGCAGATTGTTATTTATGTGACTTGGTTTAGGATCATCTTGAATCACTTAACGCCCTTCATTTTGAAGGCTTTGAGCAGAAGTTTGTTGATGGTTGTTTATTTGAACATTTGTTTCATCTCAATTTTCATTTTCTAAATGTTCCACTATTACTTATGCCCTTATTCTATGAATTCTTTGTCTATCAACTTCATTACACCTTACTCTATGTTGTTCTCTTTGACTTTCTGTCAATTGTTCTTGTTGACGTCTACAATACTCTCTTCTATATTGTCTTTGATATTCTCTTCTCACTTCCTCTGATTCAAAGTTCAACTTTGGTCTCACCATATCTAGTATGGAATAACGCAAAATTAGTGACCTAATCAAACTTTATATTATATAAATATATATGTAAAAACATTGTAATATTTAGAAATAATGAATGTTACTTGTCAATTAATATGTTTTTTTATATATAGAATTGAAAGGCACATGTCAATTTATAATACATAGCAATTTAGTTTTGATAATTTATGTATCATGTTTAAATACATATTTATACATATAGAATACAAACTCTGAAAATAAAATAGACAATAAAAACACTATGAGTGTAGAAACCATAAGAATTATAGATACATGGAGTAAATTAGAGCCAAGATATTGTAAGAATAACAAAATGATTTTTTTATAACAATAATTGATATACAATGACAATTGCAATGGTCTAAAGGCCATTTTGTGAAAACATGAGAATACATGATCTCTTATTTGAAATAGTAAACAATGAAACCCAAAAAATACGTGATCCCATTTGGATCTCAATACAAACATTAATTGTGAACATTTCAGTTCCAGTATGTTTGCCTCCATCTTCATCTAACCCATTCTTGCTATGGTCATACATGGGCACATGACTATGGCTTTAGAGTGTGAGAGTGAGGAAAATACACCTCAAAAAACTCTTCAAGACTAAGTGGTGAAAAAAATATGTCGACGGTCACACCCAACCACTAATAGTCATTGTCTAGAACTTTTACTGCAAATCCATGAGGTACATATCAAGGAAAACTAATGGCAGGTGGAATAGGTCTCATATAGTCTATATATACCTCCTCAACAAGGGGCTCTTGAGCCCATTCATCATTTATGAAGTGGTGATATTTCACATAATATTTTGGCATGTCAATATTGTTTACAATGCCTACAATAGTTCCTTCAAACCAAGCCCCTCCAAACCCCTCCTCATCATAGCTAACCTCTACCTTCATTCCCACATTAAACTCCATGTGTATGCCCAATTTATGATTACAAAAAAAACATTTCAATTTATAGTGAAAATGATATAATACAAACATAATATAATTATAATTAACAAATTCAATTTCATTAAATGAGTGTCAAAATCTAATTTTTTAAATGAAATTATGTAAATGTAATTTTAAACAACATCTGATTATATGAATAGCATTAATTTCATTAATACAATTAACATAATCAATTTCATTAAATCTAAAATTTTAAACAATAGGAGACCTAAATATGGTGGCATTGTCATCCATAGTAAAATAGCAACAAAATGTTGTATTTTAAATTAAGTATTTTTGTGGTACAAATGGCAGAGCCATTAAATTTTATAAAAAAAAAATTCAACTACTTCGGTGAGGCTCTGAGGGGAAAGAAGCGGGGAAGAAAATTAAGTATTAAGTATTAAAATAGCAACAAAATGAATATAATATTAATGTCATTAAAATAATTAACAAAATCAACTTCATTAAATCAACTTCTAAATCAAATTTTAAACATTACGAGACCTTAAACATTCATATTAAAAACATGTATACAAATATGGCAGCATTGCCATCCACATGAAAAAGAAATGTAATATTTAAAATTAATAATTAAAATATGTAACAAAATGAATGTAATAATCTTTTAATATGACGACATTGCCATCCATATTAAAAAGAAAACTAATATTTCAAACTAATTATTAAAATACTAATAAATTAAATTTTAAAATACAATCCCTAAAACAGTTTATATAAAAACTAAATCTAATAAATCTAATAATCTAATAATCTAAATCTGATAAATCTAAAAATCTGATAATCTAAATCTCATAAATTATCTAAATGTAATAAAGCTAATATTCTAAATGTAAATCTAATAAATTTATATAAAAACTAAATATATAAATCTAAATGTAATTTAGACTATATGTAAATGTAATTTTAGATTATTGAAAAGAAAGAATTGAAAACTAAGTATTAAAATACTAATAAAATAAGTTTTAAAATACAATCCCTAAAACAGTTTATATAAAAGCTAAATCACATAATATATAATTCATAAAATAGTTTATCTAAAAACTAAATCTAATAAATCTAATAATCTAAATTTCATAAATCTAAAAATCTGATAATCTAAATCTGATAAATTTTTTAAATGTAATAAAGGTAATATTCTAAATATAAATCTCCTAAATTTATAAAAAACTAAAGATAATTAATCTGAATCCCAAAATATTACAGTATGGGACATTTCCATCCACAATGTAATATTAAAATTACTAGTTGTAACATTGAAATCAAAAAAATCTAAATTAAATAGTTTATCTAAATTAAATAAATGTAAACATATTATCTAAATTAAACAAATGTAATAACTATATTAAAACTCTCTAAATTCCTATATAAAAGAGTTTATTAAAAAACCCCAAATTTTAATTTAACAAGTCTATTAAAACAATAGTAAAAGTATATTTTAAAACAACATTAAAAGTATATTTAAGATTTGATATTTAAGATATCAAATCTTAAATATTAAAACTATATTAAATGAATTAAAACTATATTAAATATGATACAAGATCTTTCTTTGTGACATCCCAATATTCTTCTCCAGTGCATCTAAAATGTGTAACCATTGGTTAAATGAAAACTAGTGAGCCCTCTGCAACTAGGTGTCCTCGGCGCCTCTTTGAAACTTTCATCTGAACCCTCATATGCTCCTCGGCCGGGATTGCATTAATGGCCTCGACATCACTAGGAGCCATTAATGCTACTGCCTCAGCCAAGGGATTTATTCTTGATATACAAGGCAGTTTGCTCAGTTCAAATGTTTCCCTCACCGAGAAACCTAAGGACTCCCTTCAACCTTCTCCAATGGAGTTAGTCGACGCTGGTGGAGAGAAGAAACAACAGAATGGAAGGGAAGCACTAATTGTTGCCAAGCCAAAGTCATTCAAGCAAGTCATCCAGAATGAACAAGTCCTCCTGGAAGGAGTAGCCTTCCTCGCGAGCGCTTCCCAAGGGATTCCAACCACTGAAGGAAATGGAGGTAAGGAACCTGTTCCACCCAAGTTAATTGTTAAACTGAACTCGCAGAGGAATGTTGTTATTGAACAGGAGAAAGCTAGGCTTAAAGATTGCGCTATCTTCTTTACTGTAGTTGATAGTTCTAGGGTTCCTTCTAGAAATTTTCTCAATAACTAGTTTCATAAAACTTGGGGGCAGAAGTTAGGTTTTCACTTTACTTACTGTCGCATGCTCCAGAAAGGTTTTTTTTTTTTTTTTTTTTTGAGACTCTAAAGCCTAGAAATCTATTGTTGAAAAATAGTTTTGGAGAATTGGCCCTTGTGAGTTTAGGGAAATTCTCGGGTCTCTCGAAGCCTCCCAAGATGAAGTTTTAGCACTGTCCAACCCTAGGTGGATTATTATTGGAAATCTCCCTCCATTTTTGCTGACGCTCATTCCTCTTGCGCTTGAGCCAATAGGTAAGGTTCTCAGGATTAATCAGTCTAGCACCCTCATCCTAAATATAGATGTTCATGTTCTTCTCTCTGTGAAACCTAGAATTGATCTCCGTGAGACCCTGCAATTTGATATTGACCTTGCACCTATCTATTGTCCGATAATCTTTTTGGGTGGAATAAGTGGTTGCTTCATGTGTAGAAAGGAAGGTCACAGGAAGAATGAATGTCCTATCATCCTTAAAAGAAATGCACTTAAAAAGAAGGCTAACCCTCCTCCCAATCCTAATAACAAGTCAAGCCCTGAACTTTATTCGAATTCATCCAAGTCCATTTTCACTCCTGAGCATCCCCCTATTATACACATCCCCCCCCCACCTATTTGGAACCAAGATTTCGTCGCCCTCTCTGCTACCTTGGACAACCTCAAGGGTAAATTTGACTCTACCCTTGGTAACCCTAATACTAGCCCGGCCTTCTCTAAACCCCTTGATATTATTACTCTTGATGATACACTTGACTTTGGTCTGAAGGGATCTAAAATAAAGCAAACTCATAGAACTAAAAATGCTCAACAATTGGTTGTTGATAAGATCAGGGTTAGAGCCATGAAAAATAAAAATGTGACTCAGCCCAAGTGGAAAACCTATGAACTTCCTCATGCTCAAAGACCTCTAAATAGTTCCTCTCCCCCCTCTACTCCCCCTTTAGGAAGGTTGACCAGTTCGTATTCTACTTCTGTTCTCTCCTCCTCTGTAGATGTGTCCATTACCCCTCCACTAGGTGGGGAAGTGGGAGGGAATTCCCCCCCTTCTGCCCAAGAAGATAGATTGAATGCCTTCTCATTTGTTTTTATTCCAGCCCCCCCTCCCCTTCCTCCACCTTCAAATAAATGGAAATATGTATCTATTGAGAGGAGGAGTGAGGAAGCATCCACCCTCCTTGAAGGGGGAATAGAGATGGGAGAGGTGATGAGGCACGAAGGGGAGCTTGAAGAAGGAGAGATTTCCATCTCAAGAAGTGCCAGTGTGAAAAATCCTCCAGTTGAACCATTTGTATTTGCTGCTGACCCCTCCAAAAATAATAAAGGAGAGGAACAGTATATGAAGCCAGGAGATCCTTCTTTGGGCTTAGTCAAGAAGAAGAAGAGAGGTAGACCACCCTTAATCAGTGGGAACCCTAAACCTTCTAAGACCCCCAAAGTTGACATGCCTAAATGCTTTGAGGGATTTAGGAAACCCATGGATACTGACTAATTAGAAATTGCTATGATTATGAACTGTGCTTCATGGAATGTTAGAGGGCTGGAAGCCCCTGACATAAAATATGTTGTCAAGAGACTCCTTAATTCTCATAAAGAGTTAGATTTTCTTCTACTTCAAGAGGTTAAAGTAGTAGGTTTTGAGCTAGATATTGCTCTCAACTGCATTTGGAGAGATGCAATTGCATTCTCAACTAAACACCTAAGAGGTAAGGGAGGAACTTCTATCTTGATTATCCCTTCTTGGAAGAATTTAGTTCTTTTATGGGGCATTTCTCCATGTAACAGAGCAGCCTGGATTAAGTTGAAAGTTGAGAACTTTGTCTTTGGTTTATGTTCAATTTATGCCCCAAATGATCACAAAGGCAGAATTGAGTTGTGGAAGTGGCTTGCTGACCTTGAGCCTATACCTTGGATTGTAGCAGGAGACTTCAACATGGTGAAGAAGGCCCCTGATAAGCTAGGAGGACTTAGATTTGAGTGGAAAGGCAATGAACCCCTTTTCTGGTGAAGAATGGTCAACAAGCTTGACCTATTTGACCCTCTAGCAGGGTGGAAGAATGAATCAAAGGGCATCTAGTACACATGGTCTAACTTTCAAAGAGGGGAAAGGAGAATTTATTCCAAATTGGATAGATTCTACCTTAATAAATGGTGGTTCAGCTATTAACCCTTCACTGATAACAACTGTGTGAAAGTTACACCCTTCACCCTATCAGACCACCATCCCATTTTTTCCTCCATACAACTCATTGGGGAACAAGCCTCTAATAATCCCCCTAAGCAAGGCTTTGCCCTAAACACATCCCTTCTTAGGGATGAGGATGTCCAAGTAGTAGTCAAAATCATTTCCTGGTACAATGAGGAGATTGTACAACATGAATCTAATATTGACAAATGGAATCAGACCACTAAATCTTGGTAGGGTCTACTCAAAGCTGTTGGCACTAAAAAAGCTAAAGACTCTATAATGATGGAGTACAAGCTGACGGAATCTCTGCAAGAGGTAGAATCTCATATCCAAGACAATCTAGAGTCTGAATTGCTCCTAGATAATGTTATAACATTTAGAGATTCTCTCAGAAGACTTCAACTGGTTAAGTCTAGAGGAGCCAGAAACAAAGCCAGGATTAATTGGATTAATTTGGGTGACAGAGGCTCTAAATTATTTTTTCAAACTCTTAAGAAGAAAGAAGCAAGAGATAGAATTGCTAGTATTAGAGTCCAGGACTCTGTGGTGTCTTCTCAGAAGGAGATCCTCAGTGCCTTCTCCTCATTCTACCAAGAACTCTTTACCTCTATAGACTCTGACCCCTCCATGGAGAATGCCAAGAATAGGATTAGAACCATCATCCCTAAGAAGGTTGGTGAGGAGGATGCTAAGCTTTTGAATATGGGTCTATAAGAAGAGGAAATCAAAGTAGCCATCAATAGAATGGCTAATGATAAAGCTTTGGGACCAGATGGGATACCAATTGAATTTTACAAATCCAACATTCATTGGATTGTTCCTAAACTTCTACATGTCTATGAGGAAGCTATTGAGGCAGGTACATTGGGACCTAAGTTAAATGCTGGACTCATTAAACTCATTCCTAAGGAAGGTGATAGACTTCTAATCAAAAACTGGAGACCCATTACTTTACTAAATGTTGTCTACAAGATCCTAGCCAAGGTTCTTGCAGTGAGAATTGAGAAGCTTCTCCCCTCAGTGATTAATAGCACCCAAACTAGATTTGTTAAGGGGAGATATATCCTAGAGAACCTTATCACTTGTTGGGGAGCCATGGACTGGGCAAAAGCTTTAGGGTAGAACTGTGCCATGCTTCTTATAGATTATGAGAAGGCATAGATAGGATTGAATGGAGGTTCATCATGATGATGTTGGAAGCTCTTGGTTTTCCCTCCCGCTTCTGCAAAATGGTATCTACACTATTGTATGGTACAATGGTTGCAGTTGAAAGCAATGGTGTTAGGTCAGAATTCTTTAGTCTCTCTAGGTCCATCAGATAGGGTTGCCCTCTCGCCCCTTGTTTGTTATTGTAGTTGATTCTTTACACCACCTCCTTAGAGATGATTCCCTCTCCCCTAAAGTGAATGGTGTATGTCTCCCCAATAATCAGGAGGTCTCCAATTTCCAGTTTACTGATGACACCTCCATCCTTCTTCTACTGGAAGAGCATAACATGAGACTCCTGATGAACAAGCTGGATCTATTTTGCCAAGCCTCTGGTAGTAAGATTTCTTTATCCAAATCTGTTATGATGGGTTGGGATCTGAATCTGCCTAACCGGTGGGGTAACTTTGAGTTTTCTTGGGGTGGACCTGACCACCTAGTCAGATACTTGGGCATCCCTTTCTCTATCTCTCCTAACCTCAATTTGATGTGGGAGTGTGTATTTGAGAGGATTAACAGGAAGCTTACCAAATGGGATAGTAACCTTCTATCCTTCCCCAGTAGATTTTAGGTTTGTCAGAAGATCCTCTCTTCCTACCCTATCTACTTCTCCTCCATGTGGCTCTTTAACCAAGTGCAGTTTAGTTCTATCCAAAAAGTTATCAGAGATTTTTTATGGTCAGATGGCAGAGAGAATAAGAGATTTCATGTTGTTTCTTGGGAGTGGTGCTCAAGAAGCAGATCTTGGGGAGGTCTAGGCCTTAAGGATCTCAAATCTCAAGACATTACCTTGTCTATTAAGTGGATAGCTAAGGCTGGAGATGGGGAAGAGCCTTGGAAAGTGCTGATTAGAAGTAACTTGTAGAGGGCTCACTGTAGCAGACCTAGAGGATGGCAGAACCTTTATTTTACTAATTCTCTCACTGTAGATGCCAATATTGTTGATCAAGGCTCTAATGTTTTCAAGAGCATTTGGAAGGCTTGGAAGTATGTTAAGGGGTTCTTGATACATAAGAAACCAATTGAAAGCATTGGGAATATATGCAGGCTTAAATCTATTTGGTGGAACTTGAGTCATGGTGACCAAAAGCTTGCTCTTCTACAGGGTTGTTCAGCTAAGAAATGGGCAGGGCTTGGTATTGCAACAGTTGGTGATATCCTCTAGTAGGGAAAAATTCCTTCTTGGGAATGGTTGGAATCCTAGTTCAACTTACCCCAGTCCCATTAGAGAACATATTTTGTCCTTAGAGAAGCTTTGTGTTCCCTAGGTCCCATTAAAGGTTGTTGCACTGAGTCTTGCTGTAAATTCTAGTTGTGTTGGCCTGACAGTACCCCTCTCCACCTTGGAAAATCCAAATACTTCTACCAATTGTTGACCAATAAGAATGACATCTTTACTCATGTTAATCGTAAGTGGGGCCTAGAAATTCAGGAATCAAAATGGATGAAATACTTCAATAAGTTGTGGGCTAGACCTATTGAACCAAAGATCTCTTGCTTCCTATGGAAACTTTTCCTGCACAAGTTTCCATTTAAAAAATTGGGAGGAGAGCCTAATATTTTTTTTGTGTGTAGACAACCTAAATCTGTCACCCATGTTTTCTTTGAATGCCTATTTGCTTCTGAAATCTGGAATATTTTTGGACTGTCATATAAGAACCATTTTAATGTACTGAATGTTATCTCTGGTTATATCAACAGCAGCAAATTCTGTAATTCTTTTTAGACTTTGCTTTCTTCTATTATTTTATGGTTCATCTGGAAGGCTTAGAATAATGATGTACTTGCAGGTAAGAATAGGTACCTTATGGAGTCTCGCAAGAGACTCATCTATTCTGATATTTCCATGCAGGTCATGGTGATTTTGAAGGTGAAGGAGATCAAGTTCTTGCAGGTGCTGAGAGAAGGGAAGGCTACCATGGAGAAATCAGAGGTAGCTTATGGATACACTACTATGAAAGAAAAGGATGAATTCGAGTACACCCTCAAGGAGTTTATCCAGCAGTTGAAGAATGAAAATCTGCACAGAGAAATGAGGAACAAAGATGATAGAGACTATAGAGTGTTGGGTTAAAATTTTGTTTCCCCAGACACCAATGATGAAGAGGAAGAAGAGGAGGACAGTCCCTCTTGAAACAGATGTGGAATCTCCTTTACAATTTTTCTTTATTAAGATACTTATGTAATCAATTGGTGTACTCAGTAGTTCTGGGAGTTTTGTAATACGTTAGATGCTCTGATTTGTCAACTTTTGTACTAGACTGTTTAAATTATATGCAATAGAAAAAAAAACTATATTAAATATTAAATAATTAAATTCAATCAAATCTAGATTAAAATTATATAAAACTACATTTAAGATTTGAGATTTAAATATGAAATCTTAAATCTAGTTTTTATATATTTAAGATTTGATATTGAAGAATATCAAATCTTAAATATATAAAACTATATAAAAAAAATAACATAAAATATATGTAATTAAACTAAAACA
>BSBK01000773.1:0-205000 GCA_027943335.1 Chamaecyparis obtusa | reverse complement strand
CTTGTAGTAGTTGATAATTATGAGCAGATATGAAAAATCCAAATCCGTATATGCCCATAATGAAGTGGTAATAAACATTTTCTTTCACACCTGGTAAGCCATGTGAATAGTGTATGGCAAATGTCCTGTCATTTTCCTGCAGAATGTACTTCCAATCCCACAAATTAGTGGTGATATTTTTTGCACAAGATAATGATGATGGCCAAAAAGATGAACCCTGTTTCTTTAAATTCATACGGCAGTTGCAGTCATTTCCTAATCATGCTCAATTTAATGACTTAAATGATGATATAGATCCTTATCTACATCAATTAACCTTTTAAGCTCTCCATGATTTTCAATCATAGCCATTGGGTTTAATGATGAAAAATCTAGCCCATCACACCCCAAGTTTGAAAGATAATCTGTGACCTGGTTACCTTCCCACAATGTGTGTGAAATACACACATCATGATATTCATCTAAAAGCCTCCAAACTTGGTTTAAAATATATTTTAGTTTCCATGAGTATGATTTTCTTTGAATACAGGCATTAGTTATGACTGAGGAATCACCTTCAATATGCAGAGATTGATAATTTCCCTGTTTAGCTAGAATGAGGCCTGCAAGTAGAGCTTAAACTTCTACCATGTTATTAGTACCAATAGGCAAAGGGGATTTGGTAATAGCAACTACTTTGCCTTGAGTGTCCCAAATACACGCCCCCAATCCTGATATTCCTGGGTTTCCTCTAGAGGCCCCATCAAAATTAAGCTTCATGAAACCCTCAGAAGGAGGCCTCCAATGCACATCCGACCGAGATACTGAAGAAAATGTAATCTTATTACTCTACCAACCAATTGGAATGATTAGTTTTCACCATTCCTGAATCACTTTAGAATCCCATGAAGTGACAATAGGGTTATATTTGTAGCTTCTTAGACTCACATTAGTCACTTCTGATATAGACCTTTCAATACCCTCTAAGACTTTGTCAATATGAGATGTCTCTTTCCTGAAAATTGGCTTGTTTCTTTCCCACCAAATGGCCCAAATAACTAATGTCGGGGCACATTTCCAAAGGTTTGCAAATAGTGAGTTTGGATAGAGAACTGGCCACGCCTGAAAAAGATCCCAAATATTATCTTGAAGTGGTGTACTGTAATTTAACTTATTCAATATGAAGCTCTAGCATTGGTTAGCAAATGAGTAGGTTAGAAGAAGATGATCCACAGTTTCTTCACATGTATTAAAAAATAAGCAATTAAATGATGGGGCAATGTGCAACCTGCCACTTGTCAAAATCCTATGTTTTATTGCAAGCCATGCAAAACAACCTACCTTTGGTAGCACAACATGGCTCCAGCAAAATGAGAATGCTCTACATGGTACTTTATCCGACCCAACTTTTTGTAATATTTTATAGCCCTCTTTAACTGTATAGTTGCCATCTTTAACTGGAGCCCAAAGTAACTTATCTACAGAGCCTGGAATTAATACTTGTTGGGAGGCCAATATTTTGTGGAATTGAATTTTGTCCTGGTTTGACAATGGTAACTCATCCGGGTTTTTCCAAGTGACTTTTCTTGAAATCATGTAGACATCAGCTACATATTGATTGAGTTGTGTGCCCCAATGATTTTCTGACATAGCTATGATGTCTTGAGAAATTGAACTTTTTGATAAAGGAGGTTGACCATTCCATGAATCTCTCCAGAAATTGACCATATTACCATTGTTAATTTCCCAAGTAACATATTTTAATACAATATCTCGTGAAGACATCATAAAATCCCATATTACAGAGCCCTTTGGAGGATCTGAAATAGATAAAACTCTTGAAGGATCATTTTTGTCCAAATATTTTTGTTGCATAATCTTGCACCATGTAGACTGATATTTACTGTACATTTGCCATATTAATTTACCACCAAAAGCTTCATTTCTTTTTGTTAAGTCATGAACCCCTGCTCCTCCAATTGTCGGTATATGTGCCATGTCTTGAAGGGATATAAGAGGAATTTTTCTTACTTCATTCATATTACCTGTCCAAAGGAAACCTCTGATCAGCCTTTGTATTTGATGTAGGATTTTGGGAGGAGCTTTTAGGACTGCAAGGTAGTAATTTGGAATTGCTGCTAGAACTGATTTAATGAGAAGAATTATGCTTGCTAGAGATAACCATCTGGCTTTCCAAGCCACAATTCTTCTCTGAATATGTTGTAGCACTAAAGACCAATAGCTAGATTTATTTGATCCCATGAAGAATGGAATTCCCAAGTATATAGATGGCAGGAAATCCACTGAAAAGCCTAGGATCTGAACTATTTTATCTGATATCACTTTATTATTATTAAAGAGATATATTTTAGACTTTTTCATGTTGATAGCCTACCTTAACACTTCTGAATAAAGTTGTAAGGAATGTTTAATTTGGCGAGCCTCCTTGACTTGAGACAAACCAAATAACAATGTATCATCTGCAAATAGGGAATGAGTGATAGATATATTTGTGCCAGAGATATGTGCACCATTCCACTTACTTAATTCATGTTGTTGTTTGATGGTTCTGCTGAATGCTCCAGCCATGATGATGAAAAGTACCGACGATAGTGGATCTCCCTGTCTAACTCCTTGCATTGATGAAAAGAAGCCAGCTAGCTTTCCATTTACTAAGATTGAAAACCAAGCCCCTGAAATACATGCCTTAATCCATTTACACCATCCTCTTGAAAATCCCATTTTATTTAATACTTGAAACAAGAACTTCCAGCAAACTCTGTCATATGCTTTCATCGTATCTAATTTGATCACAAAGTTTGATGCTTGATTAGAATTTATTGAATGAAGAACCTCATGAGCCACTAAAGCTCCTTCCATAGTTTCTTGGCCCAGGACAAAACCACCTTGCTCTGAAGATATAATGGATGGGATAAGATGCTGTAATCTTAAGTAAATGGCCTTAGTTATGATCTTATATGTCAGATTACATAAGGAAATTGGTTTGAAGTCAACAAATGTTTTTGAATCCTTGATTTTTGGAATTATTGAGATATTCGTAGTATTGAAATATTTGAGCATACTCTTATTCTTTCTTGACTTCTCCACTGCATCTAATAAATCCCAACCAATAGTATCCCAACAGCTTTGGTAAAAGAGAGCAGAAAAGCCATCCGATCCTGGGGCTCTTTTTAATATATTATAATCTATATTATTTATTGTATTGGGAGTATAATAATCATCTAAATATAATTTTAATATTATATATGACATATTTATTTATATTGATTATTTAATAATATATGAATTTTATATAAGATTGATATTATAATTATAGTAATTATTTTATATTATATAATATATATTATTTAAATAAGGTGAAAAAAATCCTTTTTACATATATTAAAAAGATCAACAATAAAGAAAAACCATCTCTCTCTCTCTCTCTCACACACACACACACACACACACACACACACACATTTTTTCCTCCAAGCATCTCTGTCTCGATATCCTGTAATACCCCAAAAATGGGCTATAGGTTCATTAACTTCCTATATCAACATATCGAACGAAATCAACATCAAAGTCCTAACCAAAGGCACATTGGCACATCATCGAATCCTAATTGATTATCTTAAATTCTGCATCGGGGAATATTCCTAGTAATATTCCTAATCATCATAATTATCTTTGATTTAATGATTATTTGGTGATAAATCCTATTTATCCTAAAGTTTAATTAATTGAATATTCTCAATATTTAATTAATTAAGTTTAATTCTGCCACTTAATTATTTAATTGAATTTAATTATATTTATTCCTAATTATTATTATTTAAATTTGACAATAAATCAAAATTCCTATCATTAATTGATTAAATTCGTATTTAATTAATTAAAGCAAGTTGTCATATTTGATGATATTATTTTTGAATAAAACTTTGATTAAATGATTGATTAACCCATAAATCAATTATTTTATTTCCAAAATCAGTTAAGTTGAGAATAAATCACTGTATTTATTTATTAATTCATAATTATCCATGTGCACAATCAAAGAGCAGTTAAACTCCAAATCAAAAAAATCAATGCAAGTTATTGACTTTTTGGAACTCAACATCATTTTTGAGTTTTAAAGTTGATCTAAACTTCTAATTTGAGTTAAAAGGCTATTTTTGCATGATTTGCATGTTTTTGTGAATTAAATTATCTTTATTATCAGATAACTCAAAAATCAAGCTGAGTTAATCTGAGTGATTATGGCTTTCTTCCATGCACCTCCAAAGCCTTGGATTTCTATAAATTAAAAGCCTCAGCTCATCTCAAAGCATCTCATAATTTTGCATAATCACGCTGAAGAATTTCTATCTGGAGAATCAAAGCTTATTGTGAATCAAGGCTATTGTGAGATCAATTTGGTTTTTATTCATATCATATTATTTCTAGATTAGCATATCATAGATCAATTTTCATATTAGCAATAGATTTCATATCAGTTTTGATCATATCATTGCATCTAAAATCCAAAAAAATAGATTAATTGCATTCATATTCCATATCCATCAATTTTGCATTCAAATCCTTCATTTAGGTGTCATCTAGGTCACTGATCTCGATAACAATTTGAGAACATCAATCTCGCACCTATTAGAAGGTAGTAGATCGCTTGGTTAGATTAGATTTCAATTTTCCATGATTTTTTCTAACCTCTAATGTTTTACTGAAGTGTTGTGTCTATAGATCAGGTACAATTTTCACACACACATTTTTGGCACCCACTGTAGGGCCCTGAAATGGGTTTCCAATTCAATTCTATCAATTTCTATCTTTTTCTCCTCGATTTCTATGCAAAAATATGATTTTTATTTTTTGTCCGTACAATCTTCGTATGAGTTTCTGACAAAATTCATTTCGCACTGAACCCACTATCGTACGATAGTCTATCAGATCGAGAATCATGCCAGGCTATACACACTATCATCTGGAAGTTCAACTATTGTTTCATCATACACCTAGTGTCATATAAGTTTCCAGACTATCATCTGGTAACAGACCCACTGCCATACGAGTTTCCAGACTGTTGTCTAGTAACAGATCCACTGTTGTACAAGTTTTAGTCTATCATCTGGTAACAGACCCACTATCGTATGAGTTTTGGCATCAAGTTTCAACTGTCATTTCATTTTTCAGGGCAGTTTGTCATATTTGGTTTTTAGATTTTGACTAACAGCTAATCTTAACAATTGAAATTCTCTATTTTTTATTGACTCCTGCTAGGTTTGATTGGAAAAAAGCACAAGAATTGCTAAAAATTAGGTAAACATCTACTAAGCACGTTGTGAGGATTCTAGGTATTCTCCTTAATCTGATAACATTTCAATTTGGACTTAAAATAAATCCCTCATGTGTCTAGCTTAAGTGCTTCTTTTCATACTTTTTTTTTACACACTTGCATAATTGATACTAGGTTGTGACACCTTAGGTATTTATTGGTAGTCTTAGATTACTTGTGATTGATCTTGATTGCTATCTTGGGTTATTGGACTCACTAATCCCCCCTCGTTCCACCCCATGGTTGCAAGGTCAGTGCCACATTAAAGGGGAGGGGTCAACAGGACAGAAGCGTTAAGTGTTCCACTTGGCAACCCATTTATGCTTTTAGGAACTCACTTGTTTTCTAAGTTGGGGACTCATTTTCAGCTTGTGTGAGGTGTTAAGTGTTCCACCTTGTGGACTCATCTCATATTCACTTTAAGCATTAAGTGTTCCTCTTTCTACTTTTTGGGTACTTTTGGTAGATTTTCTTTTTGGAAACATACATCTGTGCTCACATAGTAATTAGGCCCTATGAACACTATTTGTGATTCTTGAGAGATTGGATTCCCAATGAAATCCTTCTTGACGATAGAATCCTTGTAGGTAGGGAGGATACTTAGTGTGTTTCACATTCAACTTGGTTAGTGCATCTTCTCTTATTGATCGATACATTCTCTCCTAGGAAAGGTTGATAGATCATGTGGGGTTGACAACATGAGCTTTGGTGAATCAAAACTGGTTAGTGCACCTTCTCTTATTGATCGATACATTCTCTCCTCGGAGAGGTTGATAGATCACGTGGAGTTAACATCATAGACCTTGGTGAAGCAAAACTTTGTCTTAGCATGTCAGATTTATCTGCCTACTTTGTTTGGGTTAAAAGTGAAAAGGTGTCAAAACCTTGGATCTGGAGCCAAGTCCCCTTGTGGTACAATACTGTGAGTCATCTTTAGAGAGGGTTAACCGTAGCGGACACTCCCTTCATAGGGCAAACTGTGTTGACAGAACCTCAAGCGGTAATAGCCATTTTCATCATGGTAGTGACAGCCGCTATATAAATGTCCTTGTGGAAGAAATCTCCACGGGTATGGTTCATTTTTGGGTTTTCAGATCTCCCTAGCAACTCCTGAAGATTAAGTTCTCAAACTATGTCAAAACCCTGGTGCGCCGGGATTGGAGTTCACCCCTTTGGATCATAAAAGTTGCAAAGTCAAACCATTACTAAAAACCCTAGTGATGCCAATTTTTTATTTTCTAGGGTATATGTGCATCATTACAAAACATTTTGGAACATACACAATTAGCGCTTCTGAGGATTAGAACGAATAAGTCACTTGATTGTTCATGCGCAAGGTTGCTTTTACCCTTGTTCATTGTTTTCAGACATGCCTGAAATCACTTGCTTGTTGTTTTGTGTGCTTGCTTATCTATTTGGTTACTGAAAATGAACAAATCTATTACAATTCTCAAATCTGGACATTGAAATTTGTAAACAATTCGAATCTAAAAACTCAAAATTTGCAAAATCTGAAGTAAAATCCTTTTCTGGAGTCAAAATTCATCTCAGGAGGTCAGAAAGTCATACGAGTTTTCTCAAAGTGTCGTTTCATTACAGCCCATCTGTCGTATGATTGAGTACCTAGTGTCGTATGAGTTTTCATGCTAGCAAATTCTCAAAGTTAAAATCCTGCAACTGTCGTATGAGATTTTCAAGTGTCATTTTAGTGGCTACCCATTGTCGTACAAGTTTTGCAACTGTCGTTTCATAGCATACCCACTGTCGTATGAGTCTACAGAGTGTCATTTGGGAAAATTGTTAAGAGTTGTCAGAAAATTGTTAGAATTGCCAGATATTTAGCTTTTTCAACCTAATTTCAGAATCTATCGAATGAAACACTATGTCAAGAATAGAGCAGTAGCTATTGAGAATCCAATCATTCTCCTAAAGTGGCTTTTTAAATCTGATTCGACCTTCTATTTAATCGATTTGAGTCTTTATCATCTCATGTCAAAACCTTGTCATAACTATCAATCTTCAATCAATCATCAAAATGACTAAGTGTTGTGATATCTTGTATGCTATCTTTTGGGAACCTACCCATACATCTAGGGCACAATATCCTTCATCCACGTCTAATCAAATCTTCAAATCAATCAAACCTTGACAAGGTTGCATCATCTGATCATCTTGATTCAATTCATTCTTCAGTTATCTGGATCTTATTATTTTGTTTCACTTGAGGTTAATGGTGGAGACTAGAGCTTCCTCTCACAAGAAATCTATCACCACTCTCCAAACTCCAACTCTTGAGAAAATCATCAATTCTGGTCTTTACGAGGATGATGGTCTTGGAAACTATCGATTGAAATCTAGTTACATACCTCCTCCATCAACTCACTGAGGTACTCAACATACCCCTCATCAATCTAATCTAGGGAGTCCACAAACTCCTACCATGTCTCAAGTAGGGAAAAATTTTGGCTCTCAAAGAGCTCAATCTCAACATGGTGCAGATCAGGAACCCACACCTGAAGAAATTTCTCAATATCAAAATGATGATAACTTCAAACGAATGATGAAGCATTTCTTGAAAGAAGATAGAGAAGCATACTTTTTACAATTAGCTCATCAAGGAGATAAACTTCCTCTCAACTTTAATGTTGAAGACATCATTACACATGAGGAAGAGAATCCACTCACAGCTATGACAAAATAGATGCATGCTATACAAGTTGAACTTAACAATCTTAAGAAAGAGAAGGAACCTAAAGAGTTATCCATGGAGGCTCTATGTCCTTTTCCATTTGACAAAGACTTGTACATGCCACCATTTCCAAAAAGAGTGGAGATGCCGAAGTATGATAAATATGATGGGCACTTAGACCCTCAAGATCATGTTAGGGAATTTTGTACACAATCAATGGAGTTCATGCATGAATCGACCTACCTTATGCACCTCTTTCCTAGATCTTTGGGAGGAGCATCCATTCATTGGTTTTCAAAAATGCCTTCTACTATCAAAACTTTTGAGGAGTTGATCAAATTGTTTTATCAACAATACTCCTACAATATTCAGCACCCGGTCACCATGATCGATATCTGTAATCTCAAGCAATATCCAAGGGAACCATTCCTAACATTTCTCAAGAGATGGAGGAAGAAGTTCTCTCTATATGCCAGACCTATTCCAGAAATAGAAAAATTGGAAATCTTCATCAACAACCTTGTTCCAGAAATCAATTATCCTCTACAAATGCAAGATCATACATCTTTTGATAAGATGGTGGATAATGCTATTAAAATCAAAAAAGTGCTTGTGAAAAAAGGAGAAATCACACTTCAAAAAGACAAGTACGAATCAGGATCCAATTCTAAAGACAAGAACAAAAATTGGAACAAGAACAAGGGCATCGTCACAGATGGCATTGTTGACACTGTCTGTGCCCCATCAAAGGCACCAGCCTACAATCTCACTCTTGGCACTCAAGCCATTAAAGCTTCAGAGAAAAAGTCTTCTGAACCATCTAAAAAGAAGCTAGAATACAAAATATGGGATAAACATCAAAAGTTTACTCCTCTAGGAGAGTCTTTAGAATCAGCTATGAAAACTCTACTGGCTGATAATATCATCTCTTTACCACCAATCCGACCAAATGATCAGGACCCCAAACCGAAATGGTGAAGAAGAAATGAATTATGTGATTTCCATCAGAGTAAAGGTCACAAAACTAATAATTGCTACCACTTGAAGCATACCATTCAAGATCTGATCGATAGTGGAGACATCATAATTGACAATCCCCAGAGCAATAATGATCATACAGCATTCACAGAACCATTTCTGAAACATGGTCAAGAAGTTTCAACTTCTCAACCTAATATGGGGGCAAAAGTCAACTATGCCTACCTTGGAAATAATGTTGTCATCAATATGGTTGAACCATGTCTCTCTGAAAGTTGAAATGTCATCACAATTGTATGAAGAGATAGAGATCATTCCTCAGCTAACGCAGTTACTCGATCAAAAGCTTGAACGCATCTGAAAGCACAAATCCCAAATTCATCAAATGTCCCTAAGGTACCCTTCAATCTTTCATCTTCTTCTAAATAGAAGTCCGATTCCAAATCTTCCAATCCAAAGGATACAAGGCCTACATCTTATAGCATTGTTCAACAACTCCAACACGCTAATGCAAAAATCTCCATGTTTGAGTTGCTTCGAATATCTCCAACTCATAGAGCCATTCTTGATAAAGCTTTGCTTGGTTCCAATGTTCCTGATGACCTTGATTTAGACAGGTTCCAAACTATGGTTGGACATCTTACATCTCCGCAATATATCTCCTTTTTAGAGGATGATGACAACTCCTTGAGTCACCCGCATAATCAGCCTTTGCATATAGAAGTCTTGATCCAGAACCATAGAGTCAAATGTGTGTTGATAGATGGGGGAGCCTAAACATTTTTTCTTACAGCTTGATCACACAATTGGGATTTTTAGAATTGGCTATTGATCCTAGAAAGAAAATAACTATCAAGGCCTATGATGAACAAGAAAGATCTTGTAAAGGCACCATTATCTTACCTATCAGAGTGGGTCCAGTTATCAAAGATACCATCTATCAAGTGCTTGATCTACCTTTGGCCTACAACATCCTTCTAGGGAGACCATGGATACATGAAATGCAAGCTATTCCTTCTACATACCATCAATGTTTGAAGTTTCCTTATGAAGGAGTAGAGGTTACTATCCCCACATATTTGAATACAACTTGCAACACCTTGAAGGAAAGTGCAGATAAGCTTGTGCCTAATAATAGAGACTCTTCCATTGAATCAACTAAAGAATAATCCACATCTAAAATGGAGGATCTTGCAAAAGAGGTTAATATCAAAGAAAATAGTATGGGAGAATATATTATCGAGCCAGTCTTATCTCTAACATCTCTCCCTATCTCGCCTAAGTCTTATGGGAAATCTTTGAAACAATCCAAACCAGACTCTAAAGAACCTCTGGAAGCATATAAAAAGAATTTTGTAGTAGAAAAAGTATCCAAGCAATAATTTGAAGAGGATGAAGTTGTGCTATCATGGCTATACAAAGACGAACCTAAATCTCAAGTTGTTCAAACTAGTGACTCTACAGTATCCAAACTCCCTTCTAAGTTGTATGGTCCAGGAGATAAATTAATAGCTAAGATGGGATATTTAGGTAAAGGACCTCTAGGAATCAGAGGAAAAGGTCTTGAGGTACCTCTCCCACATACTGGTAGAGAAAATAAAAACAAAGTTGGCTTAGGATTTAAGAAGAAACCATATCACCTCAAAGGTAATTGTTCCCATGTCATAGAGCAGATCACACCAGGAGAACCTCTTCTTAAGAAAGAAGAAATAGAACCATCAGATAGTGATTTAGATAGCTTAGAACTCATCCCCTATGAAAAATTGCCTAAGGAAATCAAAGACCTTCTTGATGATAAAGATGATCTAATCAAAAAAATTAATGTAGTAGAAACACAAGAACCTACTATCAATCAAGAGATAGTTGCAACACAAGAACCAGCTAATCTCGAAAACAATCAAGAAGAGGGAAGTGGTAGTGAATCTGAGACAAATTCCCATGAGTATGAATTCAAATCAGAATCTGAGGGTAACCCTTCTTGGGGTATTCACCCTGACTTTACTCATGTTCTAAGATTTCCTAGAGATCCTGAATCAGAAGCTAAATCAAATGACTATGAATGGGGAGCCATTCCAGAACCAGATGAAGATGAGCTTATTAAAAAGAAACATGTTGATATTATTCACCAATATGTACCTAATCCCAATGTGAGTCTAGAGCGAAATGATGAACCTATCGAGTCTGATCCACCTATGGCTGAATTGAACTCCCACTATGACATTGAGCCTATTCATGAATTGAATGTCTTAAGTTGTAATATCACCTTTGAACTTGAGCATCAAGTTAGGACCAATGATGACAGATCCATATCTGTAAACACTATCTCCCAATCTTTCCCTACTTTGACTATCCAATATCTAGAACTTATTGATCAAACCTCCACAAATCTGAGCCATGGTATTTATACCTTCCCGAATGACTATTCCCTTGCTTGCTACCTCAATGAAATTGAGCCTATGAGGACTTCCATCAGTGAACCGAGCGTCAGCATGACCAAGTCAAACATCAAATATCTTAGTCAGAAAAACATGAATAAAAAGAAAAAGAAAAAGAGTTCTAAGGGTGAAAACCACTTTGTGGCAGTCTCATAACCTACAAAAGTAAAAATAAAAGACGTATCCAAAGGTGAAAACCTCTTTGAGGTGCCTAAGGATGAGATATTTGATGTCCTTTTGATTCATTTACAGGACAGATCTCCAGTTCTAATTGAGCCCACTCAATCCATCAATTTGGGTACAACAGAGGAACCACAATTGGTACATGTAGCACAATCATTATCAGAAGAAGAGAAGCAAAAATTTACAACATTCCTAAAAAAGAAGAAGATCAACTTTGCATGAAAATATTTAGATATGCCAGGATTGGATCCTAATCTTATAATGCATCATTTATCTATTGCTCCAAATGTCAAACCTGTCAAGCAAAAATTGAGAAAGATGCATCCTCATGTTGCACTCTTGGTAAAATCTGAATTAGAGAAGCTCCTAAATGCTGGATTCATCTAAGTTATTGGCTATGCAGAGTGGATCTCTAATATTGTACCTATTTCTAAACTAGATGGGTCAATCAGAGTGTGCACAGACTTTAGAGATGTAAATAGAGCATGCCCTGAGGATGATTTTCCACTACCTAACATTGATATGATAGTGGACATGACTGTAGGTTTCGAGATGTATTCCTTAATGGATGGTTTCTCTGGATATAACCAAATAAAAATTGCTCTAGAGTATCAAGAGAAAACTGCTTTCACATGTGCATGGGGCACCTTCTGTTGGAATGTCATGCCATTTGGGCTTAAAAATGTTGGCGCTACATATCAAAGAGCAATGACATCTATTTTCCATGACATGATGCATTGAACTATGGAAGATTATGTTGATGATACTTTAGCAAAATCTATGATCAGAACTCAACATCTAAAGGACTTGAGCATGATCCTAGACAGAATGGAAAAGTTTAGTCTCTGACTAAATCCTAAGAAGTGTGCTTTTGGTGTCACTTCTGGAAAGCTCTTAGGATACATAGTTTCAAAGAAGGGCATTGAAGTTGATATGGCTAATGTCAAGGCTATAATAGAGATGCAACCTCCCATGAATATCAGTCAAATGAGGAGTTGCAAGGAAGAGTTCAATCTATCAGAAGATTCATATCACAGCTAGCGGACATATCACAGCCTTTTACAAAAACATTACATAAAAGTGTGACCTTTGCATGGAATGAAGAATGTGAGAACAACTTTAACCATATCAAGAAGTATCTATCAAATTTGCCTATCTTGATGCCTCCTATTCATGGGAAGCCATTGATCTTATATGTCTCTGCAACAGCCACATCACTGGGGGCATTGCTAGCGCAACATGATGAAGACAAAAAGGAAAGAGCCATTTATTATATAAGCAGAACATTGGTGGCATATGAAAAGAACTATTCTATGATTGAGAAAGCTTGTCTCGCTATGATCTTTGCATCACAGAAACTAAGACACTATATGTTAGCTCATACCATGCATCTAGTAACAAAAATTGATCCACTAAAATACCTACTCAGCAAGGCTGCCCTCACAGGTAGACTGGCTAAATGGGTCATGCTTCTAAGTGAATTTGACATTGAATATGTTGAAAGAAAAGCTATAAAAGGTCAAGTTATTGCTGATCAACTAGAAGATGCACCCATGTTTGATGACACACCAATGCAAATGGAATTTCTAGACTCTTCTATTATGCACCTATCTTCTGTTGGCATTAAGCAGAATTGCCACTAGTGACAACACTTATTTGCATTCTGGATATAAACCGAGCAGACAGTGCAAACCGAGCAGACAGTGCAAACCGAGCAAGTTAGTACAAACCGATCAGGACAATGTAAACCGAGTAACATCTTGTCTACCGAGTCACTAGTACTTACCGAGTTCAATACCTACCGAGTGATCAGTATAAACCGTGCCTTCACTTCTACCGAGTGCATGACGATGCCGAGTAATGCAGTGGACGCCGAGTATCAGAAAGTCACCGAGTCAGTTTGAAGGAACCGAGTAACTACTTGGGCCGACTTAGTAGCACTTATGTTTATTTGTCTAGCCGACTGTGTAATTGTAATTGTAATTAATTGTTTAAAACCTGTATATAAACAATGTTGTAAAAAGATGAAATATATAAAAAGGAGAATATATGTGAAAGAAAAAGAAAGGCAGAGATAAGCGAATTGCAGAAGGCTTCAGAAGTATAAGGTACAGCAAAAGACAAATTCATCACAGAAGGTGATCAGTACATCAGAGAATCTCAATCAGCAATCCAGTTGCAAAGCAGAGATCTACTATTTCATTCTAACAGGTGAATCAGTACTAAATCCTTTAACCGGGTAGACTTAACAGTCTTTCTATAAATCTCTTTACCGAGTGCATACTTCACTGTATGTTTGTAAATCCTTTAACAGGGTGGATTTAGCAATCCTTATTGCTCCTAACAGGGCAGATCATCAGAAGTGATCAAATTGTAAGCCTTAACCGGCCAACTTTATTCTGCAGTATTAAAGCTTTGTGGGTTTCATCCCCACCCCAATTTTACTTTCTTTTGGAAGGTTTCTGGGTAACCAAATCTATGTGTCATTATTGTGAATGCTTTCAAGTTTCATGCTTTTTGTATGCAAAGGTTAAAAAGTAAAATACATGTTAAAATTAGAAGAAAATTTGGAGTTACTGATTCACCCCTCCCCTCTCAGTAACTTGGTTAATTCCTAAATATTTCCAACAATTGGTATCAGAGCTGCATTGGTTCTCAAGACAAAGCTTAACTAGCTTGAGCAAAGATCCAGGACAATGGAGGTATTCAAACTGAACAAGGTGATTGAAAATGAAAAGCTAGATCTGGAAATGGCCATAGCTAAACTCAAAGAAGCAAAAGAACATCTTTCCCAATCCCTAAGGAGAAGGAAGGAACTTGCAAATCAGATGAATGATCAGAATTACATTGAAGAAAAGATTGAAGATCTTCTTCCCTCAAATAACTCAGATGAAGCAAACAATGCTATCAAAGAACTCCTAGAAAAGAATGGGTCTCTGCAGGAAGAAGTAATAAAATTGAAAAGAGAACAAGAACTACACTCTACAAGATTCTGTGAGATCTTGGAACAAAGAAACAAGTTGAAAGATGAATTAGATGGAAGAAACATTGAAGTCCAAAACAAAACCCTTCAGCTAGAAAATCTAATTGATCAGATCTCTCATACAAATGAAGAAATTCTAAATCTAAGTTCAGAAATAGAAAACACAAGAGAAGAACTAAGATCTGAAAAGGAAACCAATCTAAGATTGTTGGATGACCTAAACGCTGAAAAACAAATCAATGAAGGAATGCTGAAAAGTCAAGAAGATTTGAATCAGCTGTATGAACGAAATCTTCATAGGCAAAAAGGAAAAGCAGGACTTGGATACAAAGAAGAAGGCGAATCCTCTAAACAAGGTACTCAAAGAAATCAAAAACCTACTTGTAATCATTGTGGTAAAATAGGACATACTTCAAATAAATGTTGGAACAATGAAAAAGAAGAATTCAATGGAAAATTTTATAGCTGCAATCAACCCGGTCACAAAGCAAATGAATGCAGGGAAAAACCTAGATTCAGAGGTAATTGTCACAAGTGCAACAAACAAGGTCACAAGGCATCCGAGTGCAGATCCAAGACATTTAATCCAGCAGAACAAATTGTGAAAGCAATGTTTGGATGGGACTACAACACCTGGTGTAGATGTCATTACTGTGGAGAATATGGACACATTGGCATGAATTGCATAAAACATCATCTAAGGAAAAGAGATACTACCATAAGATGTTTCAAATGCACTAAACTCGGTCACATAGCCAGAAACTGCATGAATGCTAGTGAAATTGAAGAAGGAAAGAAGAATGAAGCAACTAAGGTCAGGAAACAGGTGAGACAAAAATGGATTCCTAAAGCTACCGAGCAATCCAGTCCAAGTAATGGAATGGATGGCTCTACCGACTCAAACTAAATTTCCAAGGAAGCACTGGAACTGTACTCTCATAAATCAATCTCAAGCAGTTCCAGAACTGAAATTAAAAGAAAAGTCTAAATCAGCATGCAAGATGCAGTGAGATCACAGGGAGGTCGGTATAGTCTTCACCGAGCAAGGTCGGTATAGTCTTCACCGAGCAAGGTCGGTACCTGTCTTTACCGAGCGAGGTCAGAGCATTATGAATTCTTGAGTTCACCGAGCTGCGAAGTCTTTTTCGAGCAATTAATTCTTAGTGGGTGACAGTCTGTCAGAATTCCTACCCTAATTTGAAATGAGCATTAATGACAGTATTGTAAACAAAAAGCAAGTAATCGAACTCATTCTTCACCGCGAATCTTTAGCACTTTGAGAGCAGAAAAATTCAAGGGCAACCCGGTGATTTAATACTTTTGCGAAAGGAATTTTCTGTGAGCTACCATGGCATCATCCAGCACTTCAACGAAGAAAGGATCTGATATGTTAGTCCAAGGGGAGTGGAAAGCACCAGAATTTAAGATCGTGCCCGCTATTGCAGCAGCCCTAGATCCGAACGGAGCTCAATCTCAGATTCCTCCTAAGGTACTGCTTATCAATGATATTCGTAATCATTTTAACTATTCAATTCAAGAAATGGGAAACCTAGAACTAGACATTGTGCGTGAGGAACTATGTGTGGATGGTATTTTGAAACCCGAGCACAAACATCTGGAAGATAAGGGTTTAGTTCACATTGCACATCTTCCTCGAAACTTTTGAGATAAATGGGTTAGGTACATTCTCAGCCGAGTACACGATGGCAAGATTTGGCTTGAGCAACCTATTGAGATCACAAAGAAAATGATTCAACAAGTCACCGGTCTTCCCATGTTGAACAAAGCTAAAACTACCAAAACCCTAGGTCGGACAGAACTAGAGAAGAAAACCCTAGCCGAGTGGGATGGTAGAGGCATGAAGGTTAGCAGCATTACCGACACCGAACTGAAGTTTGGTACACATATCATTGCCCACAAGATTTACAGTTCTAGTCGACAGAACAGTGTCTCCTGTGAAGCTGTTGACCTAGCATACAAAGTGGTCAAAAACAACTTGACATTTGACCTAGCAAACTTATTGTTGAAATAGTTCAACAAGAACATGGAAAGCATCAAAACTTCCAAAAACAATCCATGTAAGTTTGGATCCTTGTTAGTCTATTTATTCTTCTATGTTCAGAAATTCTTCCCTTCTAAAGGAAAAGTTGTATGGAGAAAAGATGTGCCAGTACTTTATGAAATTAATGAATACATCGCAGAAATGGGTGAAAACTTTGAAAGCATCATGGATAACTATTTTGAGTCTTTCAAAGAGAAAATGAATGACAGATTCCGGATTCCACAGAAGTTGGTGGAAGATTACAAAGATGACATCTGTTTTATGGTAGATTGTGATAATGTGTATATTCAAGCAGTTAAACCGAGAACTGTATATGTAAAACCTCTTCCTTATGAGGTAAATATTGATGAAACCAAGAATATCATTGAAGCTCTTCTAAATCAGCCTGTCAATCCCAAAGCTCCATATTTTGGAACATATGATGAAGCTAAGGTGAGAATTGAACTAAGCATAAAGCTTCCACAGGCGGTAAATAAAGGAAAGAAGAGGATAGCCAAAATGCAAATGATAACCGAGGACAAAGAAGAAATAGATGAAAAAGAAGGAGAAAAGGATGAGAAAACAGAGGAACCAGAACCTGCAAAGAAGAAAGGAAAAGTTTTCATCACTAAGGCATCTGTGCCTCCCACTGCTGTGTTTACAAGGAGAAATACAAAAGGCAAGGCAGACAAGGCAAAAAAGGTAGATAAAGACATAGTATTCAAAAGGCCTCCTCTAACCCTTCAAGAAAAGCTCAAACTCTTTAGAGATGGATCAGGATCTGGAGTAAGTAACATAAAATCCTTGAGATCAGAAGCAGAACAGAAGGAAATAGAAGATGCTGTTGTTGAGAAGATGGGACAGTGGAAATACTCTCCTGAAGAAATTACCCCACAGATTCCAGCAGTTCTATTGAATCCAATAAAAATGAGATGGAGCAATGCAAGGCAAACTGTGATAGACATATTTGATCAAAACCTGAGACAGTTGATGCCGAGCTTGAATAATGATGAAGTAAAGAAGGCACTAAAAGAAAATGAAAATAAGATGACATTGAAGTTCAATACTTGTTTGATTTTGATCAACAATATTGAATCGGTTGTGAAGGCTGCAAAAGCCACATGGAAGAACATATACCACCTTCACCAACCGAGCATTGAAACTGTAATAATAAAAGATATTGAAGATGACAGCGATGAACAAGAAGAAGACACCGAGGTAGATGATACTGTAAGGATAGCAGCAGAAGTCATTGCATCCCTTCCTACCTCTCCAGTGAAAATCTCTACATCCAGCCCAGAGACACCTTCAAGCATGGTTGTGACAACTTCCACATTTGTCCAATCATCCCTAGCAACATCAGAGGCAGCTACCATTTCTTCTACCGAGCTGCAGTCTCCTGTACCAGTAAGTTTTCCAGCTTTTGAATCTTCAAGTGTAAATATTTTAAGTTCTCCAGTAGAAAGTATACCAGTATCAATAGCCAGCCCTACTTTATCTACTATCACTACTACAAGAGCATTTAGTACAGATAAGCCTAAGGCTCTACCGAGTATAAAATTTTTGGGTAAAAATATAGTTGAGGATATAGACCTAGATGAAGAGATAGAGATTCCTACATTAGATTTTGCAAATCTCTCAGCAGACCAGATGCAGAATATAGGTGAGATCCTCCAAAGGAAAGCAAAACAAAAGAAGCTTAAAGAGGAGAGAGACAAGGAGTATCAAATCATCAAGGATGCTAAGGACATTTTGTCTGATGCATTAGGCATTAAAGTAGACTCCTCCCAGCATGTTTTGTTACAATTAGCAGAAGCAGTTGAGAAATACAATGAGGACTCATCCGGGACAGAAAAGTTAGTTGAAAGAGCCGAGAAGAGATTCAACAATAAAGTGCTTGAGCACATTGCTCAGCACATAGCTATTAACCAAGTGGAATTGTCTTCAGTTTTGTCTAACATAGAGTCTATTTATTCGAATGCTACCTCTCTTTTGGCCAGACTATGCAATTTTGCCGAGTTCGCAAAGGATGTTAAAGATAAAATGAATAAAATGGATGAGGATATGAAGATTAGCATACAGAAGCTGCAACTTGAACCAAGTTCAAGCTCTGCTCATCACATGAAAATTTCACACCTATCTAATATGCAGTCTGATCTATTGAAAGAAGACTCAAGGATCCGGTCCACACTGTTAGACATCCAACACATGATCCTTCCCATCATGAATACAATGTATAAGCACATTGAACATTCCAGAACATTGATTCATGACAATCAGTTCTCTATAGAAGATCACATGATTGAACTCTCTGCAGAAGTCCAAATTGCTATACAAACATGTAAGATCCTGCAAGAAAGTTGGGACAGAACCCTGGCACTAATAATGAAGGTACATTCTGATTTCTTATCAAATTTTGGATTCTCTCTGTAAATAACTTGTATATGCACCTTTGGCATTATCGTCAAAAAGGGGGAGATATGTATAGAAGGAGAGATATGTATACTGTATAGATTTGTATAAGGAACAGTTAGCACATTGAAAGGGGGAGACAATGTATAAAGCCCTATAACAAAGACAAAATTTTGAAAAATCAAAATAAAACTCAGTATGATTCGGTGTATATAAATTTTGGCCAATAAGTGTTTTTGTCACTAATGCCAAAGGGGGAGATTGTTGGCATTAAGCAGAATTGCCACTAGTGACAACAATTATTTGCATTCTGGATATAAACCGAGCAGACAGTGCAAACCGAGCAGACAGTGCAAATCGAGCAGACAGTGCAAACCGAGCAGACAGTGCAAACCGAGCAGACAGTGCAAACCGAGCAGACAGTGCAAACCGAGCAGACAGTGCAAACCGAGCAGACAGTGCAAACTGAGCAAGTTAGTACAAATTGATCAGGACAATGTAAACCGAGTAACATCTTGTCTACCGAGTCACCAGTACTTACCGAGTTCAATACCTACCGAGTGATCAGTATAAACCGTGCCTTCACTTCTACCGAGTGCATGACGATGCCGAGTAATGCAGTGGACGCCGAGTATCAGAAAGTCACCGAGTCAGTTTGAAGGAACCGAGTAACTACTTGGGCCGACTTAGTAGCACTTATGTTTATTTGTCTAGCCGACTGTGTAATTGTAATTGTAATTAATTGTTTAAAACCTGTATATAAACAATGTTGTAAAAAGATGAAATATATAAAAAGGAGAATATATGTGAAAGAAAAAGAAAGGCAGAGATAAGCGAATTGCAGAAGGCTTCAGAAGTATAAGGTACAGTAAAAGACAAATTCATCACAGAAGGTGATCAGTACATCAGAGAATCTCAATCAGCAATCCAGTTGCAAAGCAGAGATCTACTGTTTCATTATAACAGGTGAATCAGTACTAAATCCTTTAACCGGGTAGACTTAACAGTCTTTGTATAAATCTCTTTACCGAGTGCATACTTCACTGTATGTTTGTAAATCCTTTAACAAGGTGGATTTAGCAATCCTTATTGCTCCTAACAGGGCAGATCATCAGAAGTGATCAAATTGTAAGCCTTAACCGGCCAACTTTATTCTGCAGTATTAAAGCTTTGTGGGTTTCATCCCCACCCCAGTTTTACTTTCTTTTGGAAGGTTTCTGGGTAACCAAATCTATGTGTCATTATTGTGAATGCTTTCAAGTTTCATGCTTTCTGTATGCAAAGGTTAAAAAGTAAAATACATGTTAAAATTAGAAGAAAATTTGGAGTTACTGATTCACCCCTCCCCTCTCAGTAACTTGGTTAATTCCTGAATATTTCCAACAATCTTCTAGAGAATGGCAATTGTTCTTTGATAGCTCCTATACATAGAATGGATCTGGAGTAGGCATATTGTTCATAACTCCTCAAGGATACTCCATCCCAAAAGCATTTAGACTAAATTTCCCCTGCACAAACAATATTGCATAATATGAAGCCCTTTTGAATGGTATGAAAATAGCAATTGAATGGAGAGTAACAGAGCTACACATTCATGGAGACTCTCAACTTGTTATTCATCAAGTCAATGATGTGTACCAAACTAAAGATGAAAAGCTCATTCCTTACAAGAGAATGGTAGATGATCTTAAGAAATATTTCATGTCTATCACATTTGAGCAAATTCCTAGAACGGAGAACAAGGTTGTCGATGCAATGGCAACACTATCTACTTTATTACAGCAACCTGAACATGAGCTACGCTATGAGTTCCTGGTGGAAGCACTATCTTATCCTGCATATGACTCCCCCAAAACCCACATGATTTTCACCATTGTAGGTCATGATTCATCCAGATACAAAAACCTATTTTCCTATCTCCAAGACCAAATCATTCCCGATACCTTCAACTACCATGAAAGGAGATACCTTATCCGTAATGCCTCCCGATATGTCATCATTGGTCATGATCTATATAAATGAGGTCTAGATGGTACGCTACTTAGATGTTTAGAATGGGAAGAGTCTCAATGTGCATTAGAGGAAGTCCATGATGGTATTTGTGGGTCACACTCAAACGGTTTAACATTTGCTCGAAAACTTATTAGGGTTGGGTACTATTGGCCTGAAATGGAGAAAGAGGCTATCAAATTTGCTAAGAATTGTCAAAAATGCCAAGTACATGGAAACTTAATTCATGCTCCAGGGAGGGATCTAATCCCCTTTACAACACAATGGCCTTTCCATCAATGGGCATTTGATCTTATCGGGATGATTCATCCTCATTCTTCTAATGGACATACCCATATAATCACTGCTACAAATTATTTTACAAAATGGGTAGAAGTAGTCCCTTTGACACAAGCAACTAGAAAGCAGATATCAATGTTCATATTGAACTATATCATATGCAAATATGGGATACCTCATTCCATAATCATAGATAATGGTGGAAAATTCAGGAATAAAGACCTAGATGATCTATGTGCCAAATTCAAGATCACCCAACATTGGTCTTCTATCTACTATCCACAAGGGAATGGCCAAGCAGAGGCTTCCAACAACAATCTATTGAAGATCTTGCACAGAACAGTAAACAAAACCGGTAGAGACTGGCACCTCATGATTAATCTAGCTCTATGGGCCTACAGAACAAGTATTAGAACACCTACTGGGGCTACACCTTTCACTTTAGTTTATGAATCTGAAGCAGTATTACGTATTGACGTCAAAATCCCATCACTAAGAATTAGAATGCATGGTCTAGTAACTGATGATGACTACAGAGTATCTAGGTTGCAAGAACTTGAACTACTAGATGAGTGCAGACAAGCAGCATATGATCATCTCAGAGTATATCAGAAGAGAATGTCTAGAGGCTACAACAAGAAAGTTAGACGCAGAGAATTTCAGGTTGGTGATCTAGTCTTGAGAGAAAATCCTAAAAATCAATCCCATCGAGAATGAAAGGGGAAGTTTGAACCCAATTGGTTGGGTCCCTTTGTGATCACTGCTACTTTTGGCTCTGGTGCCTATCAACTCTCAACGACTAAAGGAGAATAGCTTCGAGAACCAATCAACATTCTCCATCTAAAAAAATTCTATGCCTAAAGCATTCAGTCTATGGTAAAATATCCTGAAAAAATCTTTAAAATTGGAAAATGTCCTGAAAAAATGAACATCTTGGTGAAAACCTAGCAATAGGCACCTTGATGATTCACAAAAAAATCAAAAAATATCAAAAGTACAAAAAAATTGAAAAAATGAAAAATACAAAAAAATGAAAGAAAAAAAAAAGTGCCTTGGTGAAAACCTGGAAACAAGCGCCTTGGTAGCAAAAATAGAATCTCTGCCAAGATGGTGAAAACCTAGCAAATGGGTGCCACTTGTTTCAAAATGCTCCATCTATCAGCACAATCTTGGTCTTTCCCAGCTTTCAATTTTGCTTTAGTTTGTACATATCTCTCGGTTTGTTTCTGCATTTCCAATTTTCAAGTAAGTCGGTCTGTACACCAATCAGCTCAAGTGTTTGTATCCTATCAATGCTTAACACTTGGGGGCAATCAATGTCATATCCTATGGTCTCCCATGTATCTGAGATGTATCATATCCATTCAGAGTCCTTTGAAGCTCCATGTGAGTCAGTCAGTCAGTCTTGTCTCTAGAAAGGATTTTGCATCTACAACAATGCAATCAAACATCAAACAACAAACTAAAAACAATCTACACTTTTTTTACATGCTTTTATCTCCTTGTATGCTTACTGATTCGCATTGAGATTTTTGCATATTCTGTCCCTTTGAGCTCTTCGATGATGTCCTTTATAGGATTTAGAGAGTGATGACTAGGGGCATAATCTTTTCTTTGTCTTCTGCTTGTATGTGAAAATCTAACAACTTTGGAAATTCCGGATTGAAATGGTGTCCGACTATAAGAGCCTCTATCTCGAATTGGATGGCCATGCGTACCTCAACCATTGATACCCGAAAAATTCAAGGAAGTTTGATCTAACTACTATCTTTTTGAGTAAGTTCTTTCTCCTACTGTGAAACACGATCTTACCTAAGGATGTGAACGATAAAGGGTCACTATGGGTAATTCACACTGGATTTAGAATGATCTCTTGACTGTTTGATGTGTTTGCAATGCAAGGTGTATTCAGGTCATCATGACGTTTATGTTTTGATGCTTATACAAATTGCTATATCAAAATGGACATGATATTTAGGTCATCCTGGCGCTTATGCTTTGATGCTTATATCTAATCCAACATTCTGAAAACAAAATCAATATTCATATATCCATGGTTGTTGACCAGTGGGTGTTGTATTGATTCTTGTGCATACAAATCAATATTCATATGTCTATGGTTTCATAGCTAGTGGGCATTGTATTGATTTATTCGGTTACCTAAAAGTTCAATGATGATAACAAATTGACACATGATCAATGACTAGGTCCTAGGTCTTAGGTTGCATTTCATTTTGCATGTCTCTTTGCATTTTGCATGTTGCATGATCTCACAATGGCTAAACGAACTTCAATGCTTAAACAATTCTCTACTCGCATCTTCAAATCTAACAAGAGCTGAATCTCACACGAAGGTTCCTCCAACGAAATAGCAAATAGAATCCTTTTTCGGGACCAAAATCGAAATCTGAGATCATTTATTATGTCAAAATCGTGATTTAAAATTTTGGGCCCAAGACGGTCTACTGCTTGCATATTCGACCTTCGATCATCACAGAAATCCATAATTCAACTTAATTGATTATCTTACATCAAACTATCAAAATTTCAACTCGGTCAACTATGGTCAACTCATAGTTTCACCTAGTCAAACTTGGTCGTCTGGATCTCTAAACGATGCAGAATACATTCCTGGACGTGTTTAACCACTTCTCAAATCAATTAACATGCTTCTAAACTATCAACACTGACTTTTCTTGTCAGATTTCAATTTCAATCCCTAAGGGGGAATGGTATTGCACATCATTCAAGTCTCTAAATCTAATTTTATCTGGAATCTATTATCTTTCATCAGTGATCAAGACAACAACCACGTCTAGTTGCTGATTCATCAAAAGTCCTCATCGCTTAGGGAAAATCTATCATCACTTGGGGCATATCAGATTCATCAAGATCCATATCAATCTGGTATTCTCCTAATCTTGTAAACTATATCAGTTTTTGCAACCATCGGATCATAGTGTTCTTTCCTTGGTTCTTCGGCAACTGAAGGGTTCGGATGTGATACCTGCTAGTTCTACTAAGACAATCAAGTCTAGAACCAATCACTCACTTCTTCACAATCATAAGGTTTGAAATCAGGTGTTTTGACACTTTTTTTCGCAATCCTCGGTTCATCGCTGCTACAGTGAACATTATCTTTGGTCATTCAGGACCTATTATCTTCATATCAAATCTTTCAATCAACTTCTGTCTCATATCAATTATCAATTTCGAATCAATTTCATATCTCTATCAAACACAGACTATCTTTGAACCACTATGCTTTGCACAGCAATTCAAAGAGGGGCAAAATGTAATACCCCAAAAATGGGCTATAGGTTCATTAACTTCCTATATCAACATATTGAACGAAATTGACATCAAAGTCCTAACCAAAGGCACATCGGCACATCATCGAATCCTAATTGATTATCTTAAATTCTGCATCGGGGAATATTCCTAGTAATATTCCTAATCATCATAATTATCTTTGATTTAATGATTATTTGGCGATAAATCCTATTTATCCTAAAGTTTAATTAATTGAATATTCTCAATATTTAATTAATTAAGTTTAATTCTGCCACTTAATTATTTAATTGAATTTAATTATATTTATTCCTAATTATTATTATTTAAATTTGACAATAAATCAAAATTCCTATCATTAATTGATTAAATTCTTATTTAATTAATTAAAGCAAGTTGTCATATTTGATGATATTATTTTTGAATAAAAGTTTGATTAAATGATTGATTAACCCATAAATCAATTATTTTATTTCCAAAATCAGTTAAGTTGAGAATAAATCACTTTATTTATTTATTAATTCATAATTATCCATGTGCACAATCAAAGAGCAGTTAAACTCCAAATCAAAAAAATCAATGCAAGTTATTGACTTTTTGGAACTCAACATCATTTTTGAGTTTTAAAGTTGATCTAAACTTCTAATTTGAGTTAAAAAGTTGTTTTTGCATGATTTGCATGTTTTTGTGAATTAAATTATCTTTATTATCAGATAACTCAAAAATCAAGTTGAGTTAATCTGAGTGATTATGGCTTTCTTCCATGCACCTCCAAAGCCTTGGATTTCTATAAATTAAAAGCCTCAGCTCATCTCAAAGCATCTCATAATTTTGCATAATCACACTGAAGAATTGCTATCTGGAGAATCAAAGCTTATTGTGAATCAAGGCTATTGTGAGATTTATTCATATCATATTATTTCTAGATTAGCATATCATAGATCAATTTTCATATTAGCAATAGATTTCATATCAGTTTTGATCATATCATTGCATCTAAAATCCAAAAAAATAGATTAATTGCATTCATATTCCATATCCATCAATTTTGCATTCAAATCTTTCATTTAGGCATCGTTTAGGTCACTGATCTCGATAACAATCTGAGAACATCAATCTCGCACCTATTAGAAGGAAGTAGATCGCTTGGTTAGATTAGATTTCAATTTTCCATGATTTTTTCTAACCTCTAATGTTTTATTGAAGTGTTGTGTCTACAGATCAGGTACAATTTTCACACACACATATCCCTCTCTATCTCTCTATTTACCTCTCACTATACCAGTTCCTCCTAGAATTTATTCATTGTTGCACAAATCCAATGGATACCTATTGGGAGCCATAGTCCAGTTGCACATTTAAAAAAATAAATCTACTTGGAATGGTCAATTCGTTTACATTCTTGTTAATGCCCTTCCTCAATCGGAGTCGATCTTGACAAATGCAGTGAAACAGTGATTTCTGAGTTGTAAGCATTTATAAATCCATTATATATGTGGAAAACACTTTGTTTTTCCCTAATGAGAATGATATTATTTCATCTACTACATAGCCTAATTTTAGGCATGACGAGTGCTTAGATTTTCTAATCAAAAAGAGCGATTTGAATCTAGATATAAAAAAATAATGGAAATTCATCCAAAAAAATAAAAAGTGGGTTTTTTTTCAGATGATGTAGTTGTGAATACTGTGATAGCCATTTACACAAAATGTGTGAAAAATGCATGAATCAGATGTGGTATCCCAAATTGCAATTATTGTTGCATGTGCACAAAATGAACTTGTCAAAAAAGGCTCATATGCTTTCATCATATCTAATTTGATCACAAAGTTTGATGCTTGATTAGAATTTATTGAATGAAGAACCTCATGAGCCACTAAAGCTCCTTCCATAGTTTCTTGGCCCGGGACAAAACCACCTTGCTCCGAAGATATAATGGATGGGATAAGATGTTGTAATCTTAAGTAAATGGCCTTAGTTATGATCTTATATGTCAGATTACATAAGGAAATTGGTCTGAAGTCAACAACTATTTTTGGATCCTTGATTTTTGGAATTATTGAGATATTCGTAGTATTGAAATATTTGAGCATACTTTTATTCTTTCTTGACTTCTCCACTGCATCTAATAAATCCCAACCAATAGTATCCCAACAGCTTTGGTAAAAGAGAGCAGAAAACCCATCCGGTCCTGGGGCTCTTTTTAATATATTATAATCTATATTATTTATTGTATTGGGAGTATAATAATCATCTAAATATAATTTTAATATTATATATGAAATATTTATTTATATTGATTGTTTAATAATATATGAATTTTATATAAGATTGATATTATAATTATAGTAATTATTTTATATCATATAATATATATTATTTAAATAAGGTGAAAAAAATCCTTTTTACATATATTAAAAAGATCAACAATAAAGAACAACCATCTCTCTCTCTCTCTCTCTCTCTCTCTCTCTCTCTCACACACACACACACACACACACACACATTTTTTCCTCCAAGCATCTCTATCTCTATATCCCTCTCTATCTCTCTATTTACCTCTCACTATACCAGTTCCTCCTAGAATTTATTCATTGTTGCACAAATCCAATGGATACCTATTGGGAGCCATAGTCCAGTTGCACATTTAAAAAAATAAACCTACTTGGAATGGTCAATTCATTTACATTCTTGTTAATGCCCTTCCTCAATCGGAGTCGATCTTGACAAATGCAATGAAACAATGATTTCTAAGTTGTAAGCATTTATAAATCCATTATATATGTGGAAAACACTTTGTTTTTCCCTAATGAGAATGATATTATTTCATCTACTACATAGCCTAATGTTAGGCATGACGAGTGCTTAGATTTTCTAATCAAAAAGAGCGATTTGAATCTAGATAAAAAAAAATTATGGAAATTCATCCAAAAAAATAAAAAGTGGGTTTTTTTTTCAGATGATGTAGTTGTGAATACTATGATAGCCATTTACACAAAATGTGTGAAAAATGCATGAATCAAATGTGGTATCCCAGACTGCAATTATTGTTGCATGTGCACAAAACGAACTTGTCAAAAAAGGCTTTTTCAATTGTTGAAAAATGCTGAAAATTAGGGGCCTAGTTCCCACCAAAAAATTACATGTAAATAAACATTTTTTCCCCTAATTTCAAAATATGTCATAAATAACATATATAGCTAGTGCATGAATAAATAAAAATTGGTTTGTGACCTATATTTTATCTTTTATAACAATTCAAATTCCATCTCATTGAAATCAAAAGTTTTCATCTCACAACATATTTTTCATAACAAATCTATCCCAATAATATATATATATATATATATATATATATATATATATATATATATATATATATATATATATATATATATATATATATATATATATATATATATATATATATATATTCTTGATGAGGACTCTCTCCTCTAGTGCACCATATGTTTTTCAAATTTATTTAATATGATAAATACTATTTTTTTCTTTCTCCGAATCAACATCTCCTTGACTATTAAAATACCTACTTGCAATATTTTTTTAATTATAATAAACTATGTCTAATTAAAACACTATAAAATCTATATGAGGATATTCTTGACTATGATCTCTACAAAAGGGTATTTTTTAATTTTTTTTAAAATGTCATTAAAAATATTAGGAGTTATTGAAATGCCTCTTTTCTGAAATAATTATATTTTTCTAGTAATTGGACCCAAAGTAGTATAAAACATGCATTTAATAGACATTTCCAACTAGCAAAATAAAATCACTTATCTAACTTAGCTAGAATGAATCTAGCTATACCACATGTTTGACCAAAATATTATTTTAGTTAGAAATAATAAAATTCAGTTGTGCTGATAAGTTAGCCTAAAAGGTGACACCTGATTGTACTTTTACCCATTTCTTATCTTTTTCAGCATCAAACAAACAATCTTCTGCTTTTGACTCATCATCTGAAATACTAGTCTCTTGATTTACATAGTTATCCTTCTTATTGAACTTCTTAAACTTTTGTCTAAGACCCTTCTTTGGACATCTAGTATCCAAATGACCAATTCTTCCACACCTAAAGCATTTTAGAGTTAACATACCTTTTTAATTGTCGATACCTTTCTTTAGTTTTATTTCAAAGTTTGCTTCAAATTCTTCTTCTTCATCACTATCAAGATCTTCTTCTGATTTAGTTTCCTTGAATGTCATCTCATATCTTCTCTTCTCTCTTCCAAACTTCCTCAACTCAAATGTGACCAAAGTACCAAACAATTTCTCTTTAGTAAACTACTTCAAATCATACACCTCCTCTATAGCCAAGGTCTTATTAGTGTAACTATTTGGTAATGTCATCAATATCTTTTCCATGAAATCCTCATCTATAATAGTGCCTCCTTGGTTCTTGACTTCATTAACTACATTCTCAACTCTCTGAAAGTAATTCCTAATATCTTCACCTTCTTCCATTCTCAGATTATCTTAGTGATATTTTTTTGTTCACTTCTTAGATAACTTAACCCTATCATTTCCTTCATAAATCTCTTTCATTTTTTCCCAAACTTCATAAGCAGTCTTTAAAGAAATAACCTTAGTTGATTCATTCTTTGATAAAGCAATAGCTATAGCATGCCTCCCTTTTTCATTCTCCTCATATATTGTGATTTCATTTGGAGTCTCAAGGCTATTATGAGATGCATACTTTGTCTCTACATGCTTCCAAGTATTATAATTGACTAAAATTAAATATCCTTTCATCTGATCTTTCTATGTATTGTAGTCTGATCCATTGAATATAGGAGTGCTTAGTTTGTGTGCATTTGGATCTGCCTCAAGGGGTTAAGATCTATATCGAGGAACCAAGCTTTTATACCAATTACTGAACAAGCAGAATAACCGAGAGGGCAGTGAATCAATTATTCCCAAACACTTTTAAAAATGTTAACTTTGTCGGTAAACCTACAAATTATGCAAATAATAATAATAGTTATATCAACATTAACTTATGTTCTACCGATAAATAATTATAACAGATATGATATGCAAGCATAAAAACACCAACATAAAGAACACCAGAATTTATGTGGAAACCCGTACTGGGAAAAACCATGGAGAAGCTAATTCTCATGAAATGAAACACCGGTTAAGGTGATTTTTACAAGGGATCACTGCCAATTTTCTCACCATATTTTTCTCATTCCATTTGGCTCATTGCTGATCAAGCTAACTAACCTGAAATATGAATATGGCTAACTATCAATAAAAATAGGCTCATTGCTAGATAAATAGGCTCATTACCAAAGTATAAGAAATGAAATTGAATCCACCATTGAGACCACTGTCACTGATACTTTGCAATGCATAAATGATATATTAGTCTACTACCAATTGCATCCACACACATGATCATCAACACATAGATCTCCTCTTGTCAAATTCATAATCACTTTGCATACAAGCAGCACACAAGCCACACAAACAACTAAAATTATCACTCTTCTTATATTTCTTGATGTCATCAACCATGTCAGCTAAAAACAATTTGAAATAGGTCACAACAAAATACTCCTGTGGTGGTAAGGAAAGAAACGCGGGCCACCTTGTACAATACAACATGCCTCATGCATAAAACCACACTACACCATCTCCAAAGCCTTCAATACCAATGGATATGATGAGAATGTTACATGGTAGCTATTGGGACCGAAACATAAATGAACATGCTCCAAATAGATTATAGGACCGAACCCAAATACTTGATCCACCATATGTTTCACATGAAATAGAACCACTATAGAAATAGATAAGAATAAATATTTAAAGCACACTCTTCAGTGAAAAGCTCTACCAATACACCAAGTAATCAACCTATATAGCCAAAACATAAATATGAATAGGATATGTTGACATCAATGACAATGATTAATGACAACATGAATAGCATCAACTTCACATTCTAACATTAACTTTCTTTTCGACAAGGATGTTGGATAACCACTGAAAATTTCTCTTTAATAGTAATGAATTTAGAAAGTAGAATACTAAACACATGAGCAGAAACCCAAAATAGAAAGAATAATCCTTAACTAAAGACATTTTAAGATTCTCAATTAAATTCTCCATTATCAGACTACACAGATCAAACCATTCATTTTACTTTATGATTATATGTGTAAGATACACATTAACAACCAATGTAGAACCTTCATGATTTTGAAAATAGATTTTGTAAGTGATATCGTAAGAAACATACTTGACTGCAACATCCACAATGATATTTATCAGTAAATATCAAGGATCTTTATCAATACTAGTAAATTCCTCAACATCTTTGTATTTCATCTTTTTCTTCCCAGGGAGGTCAACAATGTTGCACAATCTAGTAATAGTGTCAATGGCTTCCTTAGTGGTCAAATAGGGTTTTTCTAGAATGATGTTTCCATCCTTAAACTGACTCAATGAGAATAAGATAGATCCTTTTTTCAGAAAACCAAGGGAATTCTCCCCATAGATCCATACCCAAGGTTCTGATATTCAGCAGCTTGTCGACATTCAACCCAAGTTCATTTTCCCTTATCTTATGATGATCGTATTTGTCCAATTCAACCCTTTTTAGTTTCTACAGATTATTGTCGCTAGAATTTATAACAACCAACATGGACTCCATGATCACACTTTTCTTAGCTTCTTCAACTCCTTTTTCTCTACAACGCTTCATTTTCTTTTTTGCAAGATGTGGAAGTGGTTTGTACATCTATGATTTTATCTTAGTTTCTCATGATGATTTTGTCACCAAGAAGTACACTGATGATGCCATCAAATGTACTTTATTTTCAATCAATTAGATCAAACTTACTCATTCCGAAAACACATCATACATTACTTCGAAGAGGGGGAACCAACAATATATGCTTTGTAAAAATCTCCTTGATGCTTTGTAACAATATCATGTCTGTCTTCTTCTTAGATTCAAATGACTCTGCAACTTTCTTTTTATTTTTAGAATTTTCCAAAGTAGTTAGATATCTGCATGTGTTAGCATAATGTCCAGATTGTCTAAATTTGTAACATTTGATATTCTTTTGTCCTGGATTTATTGAGTGAACTCTAGATCTGCAGTAATTAGCTTTGTGACCATAACCATGAAATAAATAGAAATGATTGTGAAAGAAATTATTCATTCCATTCATTCTAGCCGTATTAGATAACTGACTTCTATAATGACTTGCTTTGTGACCAAACTTGTGATAGTTAAAGCATTGAATACCCTGATTCGTCTTGCTTCTACACTCTATAGCCTTGTGTCCAATTTTTTGTATTGAAAACAATAATCATCAAATGATGAGTACCTTTGAGAATTTGTTTTCTTAATTAGAGGTCTTTTTGTAGGTGTTCCACAATTTTGGACCTTTCTTATTATTTTAGATCTTGCTTCAAATTCAACTACTTTATCTTTACCTTCTATGTTCTAATTTGAGCTTTCACTAGAGAAACCAACTACTTCCTTATCCTTGTGACTTTTCTGCATGGATAAAAGTTGTTCAAAAATATGCTACTCTCACATACTCTTGCTTCAGATTTCAGATTCTTTAATTGTTGGTCTAAATTCTCATTTTCTTCAATTTTCTGTCTAATGACATCTTTGGGATTTTCTTCAGTCTTCTTGCATTATTCCAATTATAGCTTCATATTTACAACATTTTCTTTTGATTCCTTTAATTCTTGGCTGATTTCTTTGTGTCTCACTTTGAATTTATGGATTTTCTCCCTTAGCTTGGTGATACAGTCATTTGCCTCCTTGAGGTTTTCTTTCAATTCTTCATTTTAAGAGTTTGTGCATTCCATATCATCTAACATTGTCTTTAGTCCTTCATCAAAGTAATATTCTCTTGTCATCTATTCAATTTGCTAAGATCTCCCTCAAGTGATTGAGCTCTATTTTCAAGGGTTCAAGCTCTAATACCAATTATTGAACAATCCAAATAACCGAGAGAGGGGGTGAATCAATTATCATAAAATATTTTTTCTAAACTTAATTAATCCAAAGTAACATTGATTCAAATAAATTTAATCAAAGCAGATATGAAAGCACATAAGAATACCATACACAATGACCACCATATTTTACGTGGAAAACCCAAGATGGGAAAAACTATGGAGGATGTTAATTCTCAATTATGAAATATTGGTTAAGGTGACATTGGTTAAGGTGATTTTTACAAAGGTGGCTCACTGCCAAGATGCTCACTATAGGTAGGCTCATTTCCAAGCTATCACAACCAATACAAAGTAACTAATTACAAATCAAAATACTAGATTGAGGCTATAATAGTACATGTCAATTTGTTGTAAAACCAAACCTTACAAATACTAGTAAGCTTCCAAATCAACATCTTCATCTAGACTCAAAATGATAAATAATCTACAAGATCAATTCCCATAAATATAATAGTTAATCCAACAACTTTAAGAAAAACCTTTAAACAATATCTAATACTACTGCAAAATATGTTAACTAATAGATTCCCTTAAATACTCAATACCCACTTAGATGTTTCTTTTAATCTCTTTCATATATGACTCTTTCATTTAATCTATTTCCAATAAAAAGACTCTTTCAAAACCTCCTTTCCCTACAACGTGATGTTTAATCTAAATTACATATGATGAACTTACATTATTGTATTCTAATAATTACTCTTCAAAACCTTATAAATTCTTAGCAATCTCAAACTCACTCCATCTAATTAGTGTCGTGCCAATAGAGAGAAGATTAAAGGTCACATTAAAGTTTTCTTTCACCCCTGCTTTAAATAACCAACAAACCATTGTGCCTTTCCCTTGAAACCCAATCTCCTGCTGCTGCAAAATCTCTATTAATATTGCTTTAACAAGAAGATGGAGCAGCAGGAAGGAAGAGCAGGTGACCGCCATGAATGCCCATGTAGAGAGCTTCTACGATGCATTGGTAGGCTATTTGTTTTCTTAGCAACAAGATTTAAGCTATTAATCCAAAGAATGTATGGCCGTTTGTCAAGTATTTTTCAAAGAAATGGGGCAAGATTTGAAGAAGTGGTGCATGATGAAGTTATACCAAGCCAACAAGAAGTGCATGATGGAGTTGAAGGAATACCAGGCCAACAAGAAGTGGATGATGAAGCTGCAGAAGTACGAGCTCCAGATGAAAGGCAACGTGATGACCCACAGGAAGATTCGGATCGAAGACAAGAAAATATGCAAAATGGTAGCAGAACCAGACAGGAAATATTGCCATGGCACCATCAGATGGTGTTCTTAGTGATTTGGGTGTTCATGTTGGTATATGTTATAGGATTCATTCTGTGATTTTCAATCTTTATGGGTATATGTTATGGAGTTTTAGTTTGTGATTTTCATAGAAGCTTTTGTCATTCAATTTTTATTGGTATATATTATGAAGATTTATTAAATGATTTTTCAATTTTTAGTTGTTTGTGTGATTTTCAATTCCTTAGACTTATTAAAAACAAATCTTTATTATTGTTAAATTCAATCTTTATTAAGATATAATAGGAAGGAAAAACATACATTCATTCAATCTTTATTAAATTTATTTTATGATTTTTAAGCTTTATTGATATGTGTTATGGTGATTAATTATATGATTTGGGTGTTAATATTGGTATATAAGAGAATACATACATTTTATTTCTATGTTTCTAAGTTTTTTTTATTAAATTTCATAGTTCTATTATTAGTACTTGCCAAGAGGCTAAGTAAGTACTATTGCAATGAGTTTCGAGCATATGATTGGTTGAATTAAAAACTTGAACAATTTCATTAACAATGCATAATTATAGCCAACAAATTTATTTGTTAAAAACTTATGAAGTTAAAAATATTTTTTAAAATAAATTATTGTAAATAATATCATATTAAAACTTATTATATATTAATAATATATAATCATAATTTAGAATTTAATGCACAAATATATGCATTAAATATATAACATGTTTAAAATAAAAATATTTTTATAATATAATAATGTTTCTAAAATATACACTAATTTATATTATATAAAATTAAAATAGAATTTGTATAATAATGAAATAATATATTTAGTATAAATATATAATTTGGAATATAAATTATTTATTTTTTACAATTTAATTTTTTCATTTTTTTAATAAATTATTTTATATAATATTATATTAATTATAAATTTTATTCATATTTTATTATATACTATATAAATTTTGAAATTTAAATATAAAAAATAATAATAAATATGTATTTTAAATATTTAATATAATAAAAAAAATTATGATATTCTTTTCACTATTTCAATTGTATAAATTCATTATTTCATTTCATGTTATTGAAAATATTTCTATTTATTAGTATAATAATAATAATTTTAAAATATATTTTGACAACAAATTTGACATGTACATAATATTCCACATATATTATTTAATTTTCTAATATAAAATTTATACTTCACATTGTTAAAAAAATTAATATTTTAATTTATACTACTGATTTATAACTATATTCTCAAATATTTATTGTATTGTTATTATAATTTATATATAATATAATATTAATCATATATAATTAAATATATATACTAGCTTTTATATATATATATATATATATATATATATATATATATATATATATATATATATATATATATATATATATATATATATATATATATAAGCCGAGAGATATCCTTCCGAGGCGCTTATTGCACTAAGAGATATTTTAAAAATAGGCACCTCGAGAAGGATATCTCTCAGCTTATTATATATATATAAAGTATATATAAGCTAGTAGCAGTTGACGCATAATGAAAGATATTATTTTTATTTTTATTATAGTTAATCTACAATAGTAAATTATATAGTGAGAAAATAAAGGAATTATATGTAGAGATTGATTAACACATTGAATTAATTTATTTGATTAGGGTTAGCATTTAGCATTAGCATTAGGGTTAGAGTTTGGTTTAGATTTATTATTATAATTAGGATTAGGGCTTAGTGTTAAAGTTGGGTTTATGGTTATGGTTACGAGGAGAATTATGGTTAGGGTTAAGGTTTTGATTATAATTACAATAGGTTTTAGGTTTGGAATAGGGTTTTGTTAAGTGTTAAGGGAAAGGTTGGAATTACTATTAGGGCTGGGATTGGAATTATAGTTAGGTGAAGGGTAAAGATTTAGATTTGGTCAAGGCTATGGTTTGGTTTAGGGTTAGGGTCAAGTTTAGGATTAAGGTTAAGATTAGCATTACGATTAGGATTTGGTTTAGGATTATGATTATGGTTAGGGTTAATATTAGGGTTAGGGTTTAGTGTTAAAGTTTAATGTTATAAGTTGAATAAAATAATGTATATTTTTATTTTTTTTATTTTTTTTTTAGAATAGTTCGTTCTCTTTGGCTGAGAGCCAAGGACTGAGGGGTTTCCATTCCGCCAAATTCGCCTGGGGCACGATCCCAGCCTCATCCCTTATCAGATGTCTTTACGAGATTTGAACCTTGGTGGGCTCAATGAGAACCATTGAACTTCACCAGTCGACCAATTCACAATTGATAAAAAATAATATAATTAGGATAAGGGTTATCATTTATATCATGGTTAGGGTTAGAATTTTGTGCTATCCTTAGGATTATGTTTAGAGTTTACATCAAAGTTAGGGTTAGGGTAGCTTATATATAGAATAGTAAATTATATAGTGAGAAAATAAAGGGATTATATGTAGGGATTGATTAACACATTGAATTAATTAATTTGATCAGGTTAGCATTTAAGTGTTAGGGTTTGAGTTTTCTTTAGATTTATTATTATGATTAGGATTAGGACTTAGTGTTAAAGTTGGGTTTATGGTCATGGTTACAAGGAGAATTATGGTTAGGGTTAAGATTTTGATTATAATTACAATAGGTTTCAAGTTTGGAATAGGGGTTTGGTAAGTGTTAAGGGAAAGGTTGGAATTACTATTAGGGTTGGGATTGGAATTATAATTAGGTGAAAGGGTAAATATTTAGATTTGGTCAAGGCTATGGTTTGGTTTAGGGTTAGGGTCAAGTTTAGGATTAAGGTTAAGATTAGCATTATGATTAGGATTTGGTTTAGGATTATGATTATGGTTAGGGTTAATATTAGGGTTAGGGTTTAGTGTTAAAGTTTAATGTTATCAGTTGAATAAAATAATATAATTAGGATTAGGGTTATCATTTATATCATGGTTAGGGTTAGAATTTTGTGCTATCCTTAGGATTATGTTTAGAGTTTACATCAAAGTTAGGGTTAGGGTAGCTTATATATAGAATAGTAAATTATATAGTGAGAAAATAAAGGGATTATATGTGGAGATTGATTAACACATTGAATTAATTAATTTGATCAGGGTTAGCATTTAAGCGTTAGGGTTTGAGTTTTCTTTAGATTTATTATTATGATTAGGATTAGGACTTAGTGTTAAAGTTGGGTTTATGGTCATGGTTACAAGGAGAATTATGGTTAGGGTTAGGATTTTGATTATAATTACAATAGGTTTCAGGTTTGGAATAGGGTTTTGGTAAGTGTTAAGGGAAAGGTTGGAATTACTATTAGGGTTGGGATTGGAATTATAATTAGGTGAAGGGTAAATATTTAGATTTGGTTAGGATTATGGTTTGGTTTAGGATTAGGGTCAAGTTTACGATTAAGGTTAAGATTAACATTACAGTTAGGATTTGGTTAAGATTAGCATTAGGGTTAGTATTTATATCATTAGGGTTAGGGTAAGGGTCAAGTTTAGGGTTATCATTAGGGTTAGAGTTTGGTATAAATTTATTATATTAATTAGTTTAGGGTTTAGTGTTAAGGTTGGGTTTATGGTCATGGTTACAAGTAGAACTATGGTTATTTTTCAATTGAATATTTTTATAGAAGTTGAATGATGAAAAAATTAAAGCTATAGTAGCAGCGGGTGACAAACATAGATTATTTTACTCCTAGACCTAGTTACACCCTAACTCCTATTAAACTATATCATTGACCCTAATTGAACTATACCATTAATTATATACTTACCTTAATTTAACATAAATCCTAACTAAATCATAACCGCTAAAATTTAACATAAACCATAACTGCAAATTAAATTTTAACATTTACATTATTAAATCTAACGTTATTTTAATGGACATTTTTATGCTATTAACTTTGATTTGTTATTTAATCTTTGTGTCATTCAATGATTTCTTTCATGATGCTCTGATCGATTTGTACATTTTAAAAGTTTATGCTTGTATTGGAAGAGACGTGTATTACATATCAATGTTTGTTTTTTTGTCTATTACTTTTAGTTATTTTATTTGATGTTGAGTTGTGGAGAATTGCATATTACTATAATTAAAATTTAGAAACATAAAAGAATTATTTCTATATAGAAACATAATACATCTTTATTTAATTTATTTGAAACATATGAAAAAATTTAAAATATTGATTAATTTTTAATATAAAAAATCTAATATAGTTGATAGGAAAAATGTAAGAAAACCCACAAATTTCATTTTTTTAATATAAAGAGAATGTAAAATAGAAAAAAAAAGGTGAAAAATTAATTTTAAGAATTCATATGGAAAAAATTGTATTCAAAACTAAAAGCAAATTGAAGATATCTTTCATTATATACTTTAATCCAGCCTGTGCTGGTGACCGCAGTTGCCTCTGTAGGAAGCCTCTCGGCTTAAAAATTTTGTAGGGAAAAATTTATTTCCATTTCCAATAATTCAAAATATGTAAATTTTAATAAGTTTCTAAAATTAAATTTATTTTCATTGTCAACAATTCAAAATACTTAAATTTTAGTGGGTTTCTAAATTAAATTTATTTTATTTAATATTTTTTTAACATATATTTATAAAAAAATTAAAATGGTGATGACATTCTATTTTAGTGAACTGATTTTTGAATTATGATTGACAAAATTTTAATTTTAAATGTAATTTTGTTGAATTTTCCCCTTTTTGCATCCCAAAATGATCTTTCTTCTAACTTTGGCATTTCTAGTAGAGACTATGAAAACTACATTGTTGTAGCAAAGAGATAGAATTGAGTTATTTGATACAATTCAAATAGTTTTTTGTAATGTACATTTATTTTCATGTCACAAAACTAAATATATATGTCATCTGAAAGCAAAAGAAGAGATGCAACTTAAAAAGAAAGTGCACACTTTTGTTGAATCCATGTCAATAGAAAACACTCTTAAATGAAGCATTGAACCTACACAAATAAAATGATAACCTAGATAAAATTAATCAACCTAAAAAAATATTGATATGCTTTATTGAGTAATTTAGCTAAAAATCACAACTATTATAAACTTCTAAAATACATGAAAGTTAAAGTGCTTAATTATTGTTGTATTTCTAAGATTTAATTTTCATTGTAATCAATCTAAGGAAAATGCACATGAGAATCACCTCTTCTATTGGAGATTTGCACATCAACATTTCATGCATGCCTTATTCACTGACAATCCATTTGAATGCAATATTGTTAACCTATATATTAACATCTAATTATCTGATATTAACATCTATCTATTTATATAGAGGATGTATCTAAAGAAATTTTGTTTGGCAACAACGAAAATTAAATGCCCTCATTTATGTTAATTTACAATTTTTCTAAATTGATCCCTTAAACCTTAGACTTTATCATCTTTTCCCAACATAAAAAATATGAGATATCATTGTCTATAAGACTATTTACTTTCTAAATTAAAAAATTAAATACATTTAATTGAATCATTGTATTGTATCGTATTAGTTCCCCATTTTTAGCTCTACAATTTTAAAATGTTGCACATTTGAGATAATATAACTTTAAAACCCTTCAAACACACTTATTCTATATATTCACTCATTTTAAAAGTAATTATTTCATCTTAAACTACATTTACATATGAAAATGATAATTTTATGTTATGTCTCCATCTAAATGATATGTCTATATCATTAATAGCATCATTATTTTCTGTAGCTAATAACATTATTTGAATGATATGCTTATATCACTAATATAAACTAAATCCTTATATCTTTAAACATCAACATACAAAGTGCCAAATCTTGTTTTATAAAAAATGAATAAATAAATAAAAGATTTTAATAACATTTACAATACCAAAACAACCTATACAATTAGAAATTTCAATGTGTGGCTTAATAGGATAGTGGTTCGAGTCTCTTTCCCTTGATCTAATCATTACTTATGGGAGCATAATGTTGAAGCTTTCACCTCTAAAATCTTGCCTTGGTTATTGCTTTCCCTGTGTCTAATCGCCCTTGGGCCCCTGCAATCACCGACTTATGGACCCCTTTTTTCCTTTTTAATATTTTCTTACATTCCATGATTCATTCTTGGCATGCAGATGTGGCGTGACAGTTCACCTTTGAAAGATTAAATAGAAGCATCCAAAGGCCAAACGTCACAAGTAATGTGACACTACAGATCTTTGGTCAGCCAGTCAAATACCATAAAATCCAAAAGAACATGGACTATAACGGTTACATTAGCCTCTATGTCTGGTTTGTTAAAAATGAGAATAAATCAAGAGTCATTGTTATTTGGAATGTGGTGTCACGTTTTTTCGTTACAAGAAGAGTTAATGGAGGTGTTGTTCTTTTCTAGTAATCTCAATCTCCACAGATCGCATTATGGTTCTTCACTTTTATGTCAGATTTTATAAAAAAAAAATTAACTATTGTCATGAGGGGTGCGGGGTCACACAGAGCTTGTGCAGCTTTTTCAAAGCTCATGAATCTATGCTATTCTGTCGTGGCTCCAGAACTATTAGTATTGTATCAATAAGAAAACATCATAGTGCAAATGTTTTTGAATTTAGTTTTTCCATATGCATCACAAAACTCGTAAAAATTGAAGCCAAAGAACTGGACAGTTCAAAATTCATATCTTCCCAAAAGAAAATGTCCATGATGCCGGATAGAAACATCTTCATAAATGTACAACCGATTGATACAATACTAATAGTGAACACTATAAATACTCAAAAAGGAGATGGTAACATATGTCATATTGTTCAAATCTGAACACAACAATAAAAGAGATCTTTATGGAAGCCGAGTTTGCCATCTTTGTTGGGCAAAGATAGGGGTATGAATGTGACCCAAATAAAAATTAAAAAGAAAATAAAATAAAAATAAATAAAGTAACGTTCCCTCACAATGCAATTCAGTAACAATGGATACCTGGGCAGAGATTAGGATCGAATGCAGTGACAATGAAATGATTGATCATCTCATTAATTAGCTAGCATGGAGCACATCTCCCATAATGTGGTCGAGAATTTCCAATGCAAATAAAATACAACAGCAATAGAAATTTTCCATTATGAAATCCAAATGTACATGAACCAAAAATGTTTCCAGATTTACGCTACAGGCTGAGACATGGAAACAAGGTTGGAAAAAGAGCAAGGAAAGACTCAGATACGAAAATGGAACACCAGACAAGGACAAAATGATATCATCATTTGAAATGGCTACAGTTATACAAAAGAACATGCAGCAATTAACATTTTCTTACAGTGTGTAATTACATCATCGCCGTTCACCATCACACCTTCCGCAGGAGCCATTGCCGCATTTATCTGTAAAACACACCAAAAAATAAGTTTCCCAAACTCCGATCTAAAATAAATTAAAAGAACTTAAGAAAGAAAGCAAAAAGGAAGTGAAATTAAATTGAATTAAATCACCTCTTCGCCATATTTCTCGTCCGACATAGCAAACGCCACCACCGGATGCGATAACAGAACTGCGTCTACTTCTACTGAGGATATTTTATCGCCTGCAAAAAATAGAAGGGCCAAAAATATTAACATCTGGGCGCTGAAAAATTGATTGATTGATTGCCTCTCCGGTTTATGAGCTCCTTGAATCTGTCGATCAAGTCTTGTAACCGTAATTTTAATCCAGCCTGTGCTGGTGACCGCAGTTGCCTCCACAATCTGCCAACTCGTCACTCTGCCAACCCGTCATAAAACATTCATTTGAACGTCAATTTTTTTTTAAATAGTGAAATGTTTACATTGATGAATGATGCCATTGTAGGAAGCCTTTCGGCTTAATTAAGACAAATATTATTCTTATATTTTATAAAATAATTACAAATAAAATTGAGATTAAGATTTGAATTAATTATAATTTACAATCAATAATTGTTTAAATAATTATAATTAAAAAATTCTTATTACTACAATTATAATTATATAAAAAAATATACTTAGATAAATTTATAATTAATTAAACTATAATAATTATAATAAATTTATTAAAATTAAAATTACATTTATATTTAAGATTAAGATTATATTTGTTTATAAAATTAAAGGCAAGTACTTAGCCACTGCGTGACACTTGCTAATTTTTATTTCTTAATTTACAATGATAGATTTATAAATGTACAATTTTATTTTATTTTTATGAATAGTGTCATTTCTATTAATTTATAATATAAAGTACATTCACAAAATAAAGTATATTGTCATAAATGTACAATTTTAGTTTTTAATATTTTAAGATTTTTTTAATAAAATTGAATGATACAATTGTTAATATGTGATAACAATATTTAAAAGTAAGTTGCATATATGTATAATTTTAAGATATAATTTTGTTTTATTGAATGTTATTAACTGAGAAATTATAATAGTGAAAATGAAAGCTGAAAGTACTTCTTTTGCAGCCTTCATCAATAGCTAGGTCTTTGCATAATTTTTTTTTTCTTTAATAGATCATTGTCAAAAAAATATTAAAAATCTTAAGGATTTGATACTAGATATCTATGAAAGTCATAGACATTGAGGTGGGGGATATCACAAAAGATACTAATCAATGAAGTTTAAACCTAACACCAATGTCAAATTAGTGCACCAAGTTTAGATCCAAGTCATTAAGTGAACCAATAATATATATTCATGAACACATTAAAATCAATTCCATACATCTTGTATTACATATATTCCATCATCTTGATCCTAGCTAATAATCATTATTTATTATTTGAATCCATAATTATGTTAGTGCATTTATTCTAGATAGTTTTAGTCTCAATCATTAACTTAGGATATTTACTTATTCTAACTATTTTATTTATCTATCTTAAATATTCATTTTTATCTATCAAATAAGACAATCACAAGCTCTTGTAAGCACAACCAATATACTAATATTAGCTCCTTCATATTAGAAATTACCGATGAAAGACCAAGAGTCACAACTTAGAAATCTATTTATTAACAAACCTCCTCCACACTTGAAACTAACTATGGAAAACCAAGAGCCACGGTCTAGAATTCTCATTAGATGTCCTTTAAGATATGAACTTGGATTTGAAGTTTGAATAATGAGAAATCAATCCTTTAACCAATTAAAATTAAACCTTTAGATATCTTAAAATATTAATTTTATTTATTTATTCAATCTTTTGAAAATCTTAGATTACGTTTAAATATATGTTGCATCTCCTTCTCACATTTATAATTTCATCTCATCCTCTCATTATACTAACATCCCAACTACATCTTATCCCACTCCTTCACATCCTCTTAATGACCCATCTACATTGATTCTTTATAATTTGTCTTTCCCTTCAAGTTCCACTTCCTTACCCCTCATTTCTCATGTTGTTTATACACCATCTATGTTTTCTTTTGTATTCCTACTTCCCCCCTTGATGCATTTTATGATTTAATATACATAGATTTGACTATAATATGATTGACATGCTGATGGGACAAGATACATTTAATTAGTATATTTATCAAATCTTGCATTTTGGGTTGTGACATACATGTTTTGAGGTTATATAATAGTATTTAGGTAATCTAATACATATTTATAGTATTTTCTTGCTACACGAACTTAGAGTATTCCTTTGATGATAAGGTGTTGGATAAGTTATTTCAACAACTATTAAGGGACTGTGTTACTATTATGATTTATTTGCCACAAATTTCTTAGTTTCTTTATGTGAATTTTGATTTTGAAGACATAAAAACATACTTTTTATGCCTAAGGTGTTTATTATTTGAAATGGACGAGCTATGCAAGCACATCCATGATTGGCCAAGCACCTCAAATAATGGAAGACGATTGAAGGAAACCTCTTGCTCTTATTAATTGTAGTTTTACAAACTAGCACTTGCACCTTTGAGGGGTGAAATGGTTACGGTGATAGTAATATATATGTCAAATGATGATATTGTGATATATTTATGGATCTCTATCCCCCTCTATTTCTATATCCCTATCTACCTCCCTATTCCTACTTTTATATCTTTCTTGCTCGCACACATAGGCACTCCTTTCTCCCTTCCTATCTCTATCTTATCATACCCCTCTCTTTACCCTTCATCTCTCTCTATCTATATTTCATTTCCTCTATTTATTTTTGATATACTCTATCTATATATCTATCTATCTATCTATCTACCTATCTATCTGTGTATCTATCTATATGGCTTTCTATTTATATACTATCAATTTATCACCTTATATTTCTTTATCGTTCTATCTCTTCAACCCCCTCTCCTCTCTCCTCTTTCTCTCCCTCCTGCTCCCTTCCTCTTCGTCTTACTCTAATATCACTATATCTCTTTATCTCTTCCTCCATGTCTTACTCTATGTCACTATATCTCTTTATCTCTTCCTCTCCATCTCTCCATTTTTATCTCCATATCTCTCTATCTTTACCGATCCTTCTACCTCTCTATCTATTTTCCTCTCTCTTCATCACCCCCCACTCTTTGTCCCCCTCTCTTTCTCTCTCCATCTTCACCTTCCTAGACTTGTATGCATGTATATTTTCATCTACAGTGTCTGGAGAGCTCTTTGATCTATCATTGATGGCACTGGTCTTGCTGATATTAGAGAGATTTTTCATTTCTTACCAATGGCATCTCCAACTTGGGTTAAAAGACCTGGCTTATCAAGTTTATATCTTCCATATATACCCCTTTGTCTCTATCATGTTATTGCATTGTCTCTCCCCACTCTTCTATAACTCCTCTCTCTCTCTCTCTCTCTCACACACACACACACACATACACCATCATACTATAAAATTAAAAAAATAAACATGATTAAATTTATTGATTAATATGAGTTGGGGTTGGTTGTCAAATGCATTCTATACTTTCCTCCTAACAATTTCATTTTATTCTCTAACTATACTTACATCACTCGCCACCAAATTTATTAGCAGGGTGAATACTAGATCAAAATATTTTACTATGCGCTACTATATCCATCTCTCCTTTTTTATCTCCATATCTCTCTATCTTTACTTATCCTTCTACTTCTCTATATAGTTGCCTCTCTCTTCCTCACCACCCTGTAATGCCCAAAATAATCGGACAAAAACACAACAATAAATTTTTTGAACAAACACTATCGTACACCTAGGACAACTAGGTTACACAATAGCCCATCGATGCGAAGCTTTTGGAACGTAAGCTCACTTGGGTGAGTCACCCAATGACACATAAGGGATCAAAAGGCAAGTGATGGCGTGCCTCCGTCCCCTACTCGGCGGAAGTCATTAGGCGACAAGGGAATAGTAAGAGTTTTAAAGGGAAAAACTTTTCCCTATGTTTTCGAGTTTGTTCTAGGATAATACGGTCTAACCCTAAGAATTTCAAGGAGTAAAAATAAATATTTGTAATTATAGAATTTAGTTGAATTCTAGAATGATAAATAAAAGTCTTTGGCAAGGCATTGTTAAACTATATTCCCTTAAATAATTTTTTTTAACATTTATCAGGTTATAAAATTTAGAAAATTCATTTAATAAATTTTATTCCTAATATTCATAATATGGTAGGTTTAACCCCATAAACAACTTTAATAACTTTTTAAATCAATGTCGTTAATATAACAACATAACGGTACCTAAATCAATTTGGTTAAACATTAAGATATAAAATAAAATAAAACAAATAAAAACATTTAAAAGAGAATTACTTAACTATTAAATCTAGGCACAAGTGATTTATTATTTCCATAATTTAATTTTTTAAAAAATTTAAACCTTCAATGGTAAAGTCACACCATAAACTTTATTAATATAATTCCTAGGGAAACTACTAAAATGTAACACATAGGCTTTATAAGAAAAATAATTCATTTTATCAATTTATAATTTCACTCTTTGCATAATAACTTAAGGACCAAAACTATCATAATGATATTGTTCTTAGGAGGATATATAAGCTCTTCAAAATAAAGAATATATATAAGAATTAAAATTAAAAAAAGGCTTTTCCCTCCCCCCAAACCCTAATTCAAAATTAGGGCTTGGGTCTTATAAAAATACTAAGAAACCCTAATGCCTTCATTGTTCATTTCCTTTTTTGTGTAGGTATATGAAAGGATGAAGGAGTGATGCTTGTGTTGTGTGTCTCACAAGTGTGAGAGGGTATGATTTAGCACGAGATCTCTTATTCCATAAGAGAGTCTCCTTCTTTCTACTAGATAGACACCCATTACAGTGTTCTAAAAGTGGGTAAAATTTTTATTAGTGTTTAGCATCTGTTCTTGATGTAAATGAACCAGATTTGTTACACAGATCGGTTTTATCTATGTTTCCCCATTTTCTTTACTATCTTTTTAAATGGAAAAATTTATTTTGGGGTTTTGTTTGAAATCTGGGTGAAAACTTTTTATAGTTTTAAATAAAATATTATTTTTTTTTTTTCTAGTGTGGCTGGGCGCGATAGTGAACAGTCACTGTCGTGACTATAGCCACGATAGAGACCTAGGTCTCTGTCGTGTCTGCAGTCATGGCAGCGCTGCTGGTGCCCATGTGCTCTGGAGAAATGAAAAGGGCTTCAGCCCTCAAAACATTTGCAATCCCCATTTTTTTTTAAAAAACTATAATACGATATTTATATAATATAATATTATTTATTATATTTTATACAATATTTATTGTATAGTATATAATATATAATATTATATTATAAATTATTTTTGTTTCATTTAATATATATTATTTGTATAATATTATAATATATATAATATATTATACATTTTTTTATGTATAATATATATTATATATATATATATATATATATATATATATATATATATCATATAATTTATAGGATTTTTAATAGTTATATGTTATTGTTTAATTAAGCCCCCTTTTTTTTGAAGAGTATAGTATATGATTATATATTTTATATTATACATATTTTTATGTATAATATAATATATATATATATATACCAAATGTTTTCATAGGAAAAGGAATAGAAGACATATGTCTCTGTTATTTATGTAATCTACTATTATAAATATATATGTCTGTATAGTATCATACTATATATACTTATATATTTATATCAGTTGACATTATGGATTTATTTTAAATAATTCCACATGTGCATCAGATTTAGGAAAGGAATAGATTAAGTTCTTAAACAATCTATAGTAAATAAAATAAAGATCGGGTTAATATCTTTATACATTTAATTTTCTTACCTAAGATAAAGTTTCAGTTTTTCATATTTCATACATATTCTAAATTTGATATTCAAACCTCTAGCCTGAATATTGATTCTATCTACTGCATTCAATTTTAGCATTTGAACTTCCAGGTTTCTTATTTACAATTTTGATAGAAGATAATGAACATATAATTTTCAGATATGTAATCCATTAAATCCAATCTGTATAAACATATTGTTCTCTTGTAAAGAAAATTTATAATAAATCTTATTATCAACTTCAAATGTATAATCCTTATGGCTTCAATTTACTAACTACTTGCTACATTACTGCTAGACTTAAAACATTTACTAATGCAAAAATCTGAATCATAGAAATAATAGTAAAAATCTTTTTAAGAGCATTAAAATGCTCAACACAGATACATGTAATTTTAACCTTTTAAAGAACTAAATAAAAGAACTAATTTAACCTTTCTGTACATAATTATTTTATATTACAAACATGCTGGAAAAATTAATTTATTAACTAATTTTCAATTGCAGGAAATTCAACCTTTTCTGAGCAAATAAAATTAATCTGACATTTGCAGTCCATGTCTAATCAAAATAACATTTATGCAGAGAACTGATTTTAAAATTCAATTAATAGTTACATATTCTAGAACTATAAAGAGAGCAAATAAATTGTCTTAATTCAAAAAAACTACTAGAATAACCAGTCTAAATTTTCAGCTCTTATAATATTAGAATTTCTTTGTTATAGAAAACCAAAATGTATAGAGCAAGATCTCTCAAGCTGTTCACCTAAGAACAGTCTTTAAAAATTTATCAACTTAAACTTGAACTTCAAACTTGGACTTCTCCTTCAAACTAAGAAATCAAACCTGCAAACACAAGACTTTCTTCATATGGCCATGGAAGCTCACCTCCCAGCCTAGGTCATTACATGGCCACCCCTGAGCTAGGGGAAACAAGAACAGGATGGGTTACACACAAACAACACAAAGCATAAACATTCAAGCACAATTTGGTACAAAGACTTTCACAATTTACTCCCTTCCCAAGCTTGCACAAAGGACTCTAAAGATTGAATCCATAGATGGGTGAAGGTGGAATCTTCTCTTATGGAGACACCTATCTTATAAAAAAATATCATTTCAACATATATTACAAGCCTTCACAAGGCCCTTCCAACCAAACACCTCAAATCCATGAGCATCAACAATTCCCTTATGGCCCCCAAACAAACATAAGCAGGCTATCATGGTGCCCATACAACCATGTTCTCATACATAAAGAAATCCCAACTAGGCCCTTCACCCCAAGTCCTCCTCAAATCCTCCCAAGGATGAGGAGTAAACTTGCACACCCAAAACATGAAACAAAACAAGAAGGCAACAAGATTGAAAAAAAAATCACACAATGAAACCAACAATATAAGATTCAACACAAGGTACCACAATTTACAAATTTCTCACAATTACATTTATTTCAAAGCATATACAAAATATTTACATGATAGGAACCACCAACCTTCTCCTAAGCCAAGGCAAAATTGAAAGGTTGAAGATGAGCTCCTCTTGACTCCAAGCTTGCTATCCTTCTCAAATCTACTAGTCCAAAACCTCTCTAGTCCTCCCCTCACTCTCTCCAATTCTAGCATGGACAAAATGAACAAGTGTGTGTTTCCTAAGTCTTTCTCCCCTAAAGTCATTCAAACATTCCTCTCTCATCTCCCTTCCCAAAACAATTAAGTTTCTAGATCCTAGACAAAGTGATACTTGCCCTTACTAAAGGAATGGAATGAAATTCAACACATGAAGGGCTGAGACATCCTAGATAGCATTTTTATTTTCGTTTATATCAAAAATGGCATATTTAGAGAGACAAAAAGGTGGCCTAGGAAAGTGGAAATAGAAGAAATAAGCTCCCTAACCCATGTACTAGCCTTGGGGCACCAAAATCCAACCTAAACCACACCCTGAAACTCCACAAAACCCCTCAAAAACCCCAATTAAACTTGCATCCGAAAATGGAGTATTGGTTACATAAATCTTGGTTCCTTAAGCCACCTACCTAGCTTAGGAATACTTTAAACCAACTAAGGAGAGGTTGGGGTCCTTATTCCACTCAAGCATGCCACATCATCACCATGGTGTCAAGTGACACCTCACATAAGCACACATCACAGACACATTTGGCATACTTTGTGGACAAAATACATTTATATTTTCACAAAAAAGAAATCTACTTACAAACATACATTTACAAACATTGTCAACCACATACACACATGCATCACGTTTACAAATAAAATCATGATACGACGAGGTCATTCTCTTCTTAGAGTCAACCTTAGTTTCAAACTGATTGCACTTAGATCCATTCTTGTTTCTCCAAATTTACAACCATGGCCATATTCTTGCACACTCAATTTCGATGTCAGTACATCATAAAATCTTTGCATTAAAATCATTTCAAAAATGAATTATTAACATCTAAACTTGACAAATATATATATATGACTGCATTTCATGAAACATTACATAATCCACATCATTCAAAATATTAATTTTATTTCCACATAAGCATGTAATCCTAAGCTAATCATAGAACCATGATTCCACCAATATTTATTATACTGAAAGATAACTTAACAAATGCAGGATGTAGAATTCATATAACATAGATAATCATGGAACCAAAATGAACATATATAAAGAGTACGACTAACATCATCATCATAAAAATCAATAACAATCATCTCATAAGATCTAATGATAGCATATGTAAGCCAAAATAGGTCAAATGTCTCTACTCAATGTATCATCCTGATGAATCAAATGCCAAAATAAATGTCAAGCTAAGATGGGTCGAGGTAGGACCTCACATCCTCCCCCCTAGGCATGAACTTCCTCCTGGAGTTCATCAAAAAGATGGGGGTACTGATCTCTCATATGTGTTGTGTCCTCCCATGATGCTGTGACCTCATCGTAGCAATTCCACTGGACCCTAACTTGGTCTAGCTCTTGAGCTCAAAGGGCCAGGGTCCTATGAGCCAGAATACGTATTGGCTCCAAAGCCATCTATCCATCTGACTCCACCTGTAAAGTATCCCAATCAATAATATGAGACTCATCATATATATGCTTCCTCAAAACAGACACATGAAAGACATCGTGGATGCACAACAGGCTAGGTGGCAAAGCTAAATGGTATGCTACTAGGCCTATCCTCTCCAAAATCTCAAAAGGTCTAAAAAATCAAGGGGCCAGCTTAGAACCCTTTCCAAAATGGATTGGGCTCTTATGCGACTGCACTCTCAAAAAGACTCTGTCACCAATCATATACTCTCTATCAATCCTCCCAGCATCTGCATACTTCTTCTATCGATCTTGGGCCTCTCTAAGATGATGTCTGATCAGATCTACCTACTACTCCATCTGTCTGACCAACTTTGGACCAATGGAAACTCTGTCCTCAATCTTGTCCTAGCTCAACAGTGTCCTGCAAGGTCTGCCATACAAGGCCTGATATGGAGACATACCCAAAGATGAATGATGCCCATTATTATAGGCAAACTCAACTAAATCTAGGTACTCATCCCACCTAAACTAATGATCCATCACATACATGTGTAGCATGTCCTCTAATACTTGATTAACCCTCTTAGTCTGACCATCCATCTCTGGGTGATATGTTGTGCTGAAATTAAGCCTGGTGCCCAAAGCGGTCTGTAGCTCTCTCCAAAAAGATGTAAAGAGTGAGTCCCTGTGTGATATGATTGTGTGTGGAATGCCATGAAGTCTAAAAATATCCCTCAAAAATACATGTGCCATTGCAGGTGATGTAAAATTAGTACATATGGGTGAGAAGTGGGCTACCTTAGTCAACCTATCCACCATCACCATAATGGCATCGTGGCAACGAGATGACATAGGAAGACCAACTATAAAATCCATGGATATAATGTCCCACTTCCACTTTGGTATCTCATGAGACTACAGAAGTCCACCTAGATGACGGTGCTCTACCTTAACCCATTGACACTCTAAGCATCTAGCCACTATCTATGCAATGTGTGTCCTCAAACCTGGCCAGTGATAAAGTTGTCTCAAATCTGCATGTAACTTCTTAACTCTGGGGTACACTACATAAGGAGCTCTATGAGCCTCAAGGATGATGAAATCTTGCAACCCACTAGAAGAAGGTACATAAATGTGTCCTCTATGATGAAGAAGGCCATCGAACTCTAGAGTATAATCTATGAACTTCCCCTCCAGGGGTCTCTGAGCTTGAACCAGTTGTCTAACCTCTGAATAGAAGGCATCCTCCTGTAAGTGTTGCGGTATGCACCCTCTCAAATCTATACTAGTAGTCATAGCTAAGAGCTCATGATGTCTCCTACTCAAAGCATCTACTACCACATTATCCTTACCCTTGATGTAGTGAACATCAAAGTCATACTCGCATAGGAACTCCATCAATCTCCTCTGTCTAGCATTGAGGTTCGGTTGAGTGAATACATACTGGAGACTCTGATGATCTGAATGAAGCTCAAATTTGTGGCCTAGTAAGAAATGTTTCCATCTCATCAAAGCATGCACCACTGCTGCTAGCTCAAGGTCATGGGTAGGATAATTAAGCTCATGAGTCTTGAGCTTTCTGGACTCATAGGCAATAGCCCAACCATCCTGCATTAGTACTACCCCAATCCCATCTAAAGATGCATCTATGCATACCACAAAATCTACTGAAGGATCAGATACCGCAAGTATAGGTGCACTGGTAAGTGCTCTCTTGAGCTCTTGAAAAGCTCTCTCACACCTCTCTATCCACTCAAACTTCTTCCCTTTCCTCTGAAGGGAAGTGATGGGATGGGCCACTCTAGAAAAACCCTCGACAAAATGTATGTAATAGCATGCAAGGCCCATGAAGCTCCTGACCTCTGTCACACTAGTAGGTGTCAACCAATCCATAATCACCCTAATCTTAGATGGGTCAACTAAGATCAAATATCTTGATATCACATGGCCTAAATAGTGAACCTTTGTCCTAAAGAATGCACACTTTGGCAAGTTGTCGTACAACTGATTATCTCTCAAGCACTACAAAACCTACCTCAAATGCTCCTCATGCTCATGCTCATCTCAGGAGTATATCAATGTCATCCAAGAATATCACCACAAACCTGTCTAGAAATGAAAGAAATACTCCATTCATGAGACTCATGAATACAGCTGGAGCATTCGTGAGTCCAAAAGGTACCACAGTGAACTCATAATGTCCATATCATGTGCAGAAAGTAGTCTTGTGGATGTCACTATCCACAATCCTCAGCTGGTGATATCCTAACTTCAAGTCTATCTTCGAGAACACTCGGGCTCCCTGAAGCTGATAAAATAAGTCATCAATCCTAGTAAGGGGATACCGATTCTTGATGGTCACCTTGTTTAGCTGTCGGTAATCCATGCACAACCTAAGAGATATGTCCTTCTTCTTAATGAAGATGATGGGTGCACCCCATGGAGATACACTAGGATGAATTTGTCCTTTCTCCAAGAGCTCCTCTAACTAGATCTTGAGCTCATTGAGCTCATGTGTAGTCATCCTATAGGGTGCTCTAGAAACTGGCTCTGCTCCTAGTACAAGATCTATATGAAAGTCCACCACTCTAGGTGGTGGCATACCCAATAACTGTGAAGGAAATACATCTGCAAACTCTTGTAGAATAGGGTGGTCATCAAGAGAAGTCTCCTTCTCTACCTCCTCCTCTCTGTCACTAATGGTGATAGCATATAACTGACATCCCTTCCGCATGCACCGCTTAAGCTGCATAGTGGAAATCATACGAAGGGATACAGGTCTCTAAACTCCTACAATAACTGAGGTCACCCCATCATCATCTAAACACTCCACTATCTTCTGCTTGCAATCCATCTTGGCTCTGTGGGAATAGAGCCAATCCATGCTGAGAATGACATCATAGGATCCAAGTGGTGTGACATGAAGGTCAACTGAGGTGGTAAAGTCTCTAAACTACAACTGGAAACCTCTCACCAAGGAACTAACGGATACCCTAGCTCCTAAGGCTAACTCAACCTCCCAACTAACATCCTTCCTAGCTATCACTAACCCACATCGCTCCATAATAAAAGGTGAAATAAAAGAGTCTGTGGCTCTAGAATCAAAAAGGATAGAAACACTACTACCTCTGATCATGCCTGCAACCTCAATGACTGTGGCCTCTTGCTCAACCTAGCAGTTATCAACCACTACGAATACTCTGTGCGCTCTACCCATGTCTCTTATAGTAGGCTCAAAAGCTATCACTCTCTGACTACCGGTTGAATGGCCTATAGGACAATCCCTAGCTATGTGCCCCATGGCACCATATGTGTAGCACGGTCCTCTAGCCTATAGCTATATACCCTAAGGCTTAGACTGTTGTTGTCCTCCTATAGCACTAGACCCACTAAATCCACCTCTGGAAGCCTAAGACTATCCCCTCTGATCTTGTCAAGATCCCTGTGAGTGCCACTACTTGGGCTTAGAGCCCTGCTGTCCCTGAGAAGGTTTATGTTTCTAATTTTTTTGAGACTGTTGTGGCTACTGCTACTACTACTGGGGTGCCCTAGATGATCCTGATGAGTTCTTATGGTTTCCCTTCCAATGAGACTTCTAGAAACCAGAAGACTGAGATGTGGCATTCTGGTTCTGTGACCGGTCCCGGGCATCATGAGATCTATTATGGATCTCCTCAGCTACCATGGCCCTCTCCACTGTATCATGTAGATCTCCTCCAGGTACCATCCACACTCTATCAACTATGGCATAGCTCAACCCCTTGATGAAGCAGTTGACCTAGAGTTTCTCATCCTTCATGTAGTCCACATAAGGAAGGAGTTTGAGAAACTTGTTCTCATATTGGGCTATTGACATGCCTCTCTATTGTAAGTCATGAAACTCATCGATGTGACATTTTTTGAAATGCTCTGACATATATCAGGCTTAGAATCTCTCCAAGAAGATCTCCCATGTGAGGGTTTCCATGGTAAGATGACTCTTAACCTCCTCTTGCTTCCACCAAGTGGAAGTGTTCCCTCTCATAATGTGTACTACAAAGCGTGCCTTAAGGTTGCACTCGTAAGAATGCAACCCAAAGCAATGCTCGAGGCTTAAAAGCCAAGCCTCTACCTCTGTCCCAGTCATGAATCCTAAAAAGGGTGGTGACTTTAGTCTAATAAGATCTTTGATCAGGTCCCCTGTGTCACGAGGTACTCTCGGCACTACTACTAGTGGTGGCTCTAGCATGTGCACTGACTTGCCCTCATGAACTGCTTGCTTCGCTACTTGTCTAGGTGGGGGACTCCTACTTCGCTCTCGGTTCTTGGCCTGTTGGCCTCCCGGAGGTAATCTATCCATGATAATGCCAGCTAGATTATGTAAGGCATTAAGGATGTCCTGATTGGGATTAGGTGGTGGTGGAGGAGGGCCAAGCCTCTGCCTCTATCCCAGCTGTGGATTCTGAAAAGGGTGGAGGATATAGTCTAATAAGATCTTTGATCAGGTCCCCTGTGTCACAAGGTACTCTCGACACTACCGCTGGTGATGGCTCTAGCATTTGCACCAACTCACCCTCATGAACTACCTAGTCTACTACTCATCTAGGAGGGGGACTCCTACTCCACTCTCAGTTCCTAGCCTGCTGGCCTCTCAGAGGTAATCTATCCATGATAATGTCGGCTAGATTCTATAAGGCATTAAGGATGTCCTGATTGTCATTAGGTGGTGGTGGAGGAGGGGGTCCCTTTTCATCACCGACTCCCTCGACTGCTCTCTCATCACCCTCTATAGCCACACAGCCACCTCGGGGTCTCCACCCATGTCGGTGTGAACTACGTGTGACTGGAGGCATCCTACACTAAGGACAAAACAATAATAAGTTTCACAAATGTAATGGGTTAAAAGGTTCCTAGAGTAGAAACTGTGCTCTGATACCAGAATGTAATGCCCAAAATAATCAAACAAAAACACAACAACAAAATTTTTTGAACAAACACTATCATACACCTAGGACAACTAGGTTACACAATAGCCCATCGATGCGAAGCTTTTGGAACGTAAGCTCGCTTGGGAAAGTCACCCAATGAAACATAAGGGATCAAAAGGCAAACGTTGGCGTGCCTCTGTCCCCTACTCGATGGAAGTCATTAGGCGACAAGGGAATAGTAAGATTTTTAAAGGGAAAAACTTTTCCCTATGTTTTCGAGTTTGTTCTAGGATAATATGGTCTAACCCTAAGAATTTCAAGGAGTAAAAATAAATATTTGTAATTATAGAATTTAGTTGAATTCTAGAATGATAAATAAAAGTCTTTGGCAAGGCATTGTTAAACTATATTCCCTTAATAAATTTTTTTTAACATTTATCAGGTTATAAAATTTAGAAAATTCATTTAATAAAATTTATTCCTAATATTCATAATATGGTAGGTTTAACCCCATAAACAACTTTAATAACTTTTTAAATCAATTCCATTAATATAACAACATAACGGTACCTAAATCAATTTGGTTAAACATTAAGATATAAAATAAAATAAAACAAATAAAAAAATTTAAAAGAGAATTACTTAACTATTAAATCTAGGCACAAGTGATTTATTATTTCCATAATTTAATTTTAAAAAACTTTAAATCTTCAATGGTAAAGTCACACCATAAACTTTATTAATATAATTCCTAGGGAAACTATTAAAATGTAACACGTAGGCTTTATAAGAAAAATAATTCATTTTATCAATTTATAATTTCACTCTTTGTATAATAACTTAAAGACCAAAAGTATCATAATGATATTGTTCTTAGGAGGATATATAATCTCTTCAAAATAAAGAATATATATAAGAATTAAAATTAAAAAAAGGCTTTTCCCTCCCCCCAAACCCTAATTCAAAATTAGGGCTTGGGTCTTATAAAAATACTAAGAAACCCTAATGCCTTCATTGTTCATTTCTTTTTTTGTGCAGGTCTATGGAAGGATGAAGGAGTGATGCTTGTGTTGTGTGTCTCACAAGTGTGAGAGGGTATGATTCAGCATGAAATCTCTTATTCCATAAGAGAGTCTCCTCTTTTATACCAGATAGACACCCATTGCAGTGTTCTAAAAGTGGGTAAAATTTTTATTAGTGTTTAGCATCTGTTCTTGATGTAAATGAACCAAATCTGTTACACAGATTGGTTTTATTTGTGTTTCCCCCTTTTCTTTACTATATTTTTAAATGGCAAAATTTATTTTGGGGTTTTGTTTGAAATCTGGGCGAAATTTTTTTATAGTTTTAAATAAAATATTATATATTGTTTTCTAGGGTTTTAAGGAGGCCCTACCTCCGATTTTCTTGTGGCTGGGCGCGGCACTGAACAGTCACTACTGTGACTATAGCCATGACAGAGACCTAGGTCTCTGTCGTGTCTGCAGTCATGGCAAAGACTGTCGTGGCTCTAAGCCATGACAATGCTTAGGCACTGTCATGACTTAGAGTCACGGTAGCGTTGTTGGTGCCCGCGCACGCTGGACAAAAGGAAAAGGGCTTTGGCCCTCAAAACATTTGTAATCCCCATTTTTTTTTAAAAAACTATAATACGATATTTATATAATATAATATTATTCATTATATTTTATACAATATTTATTGTATAGTATATAATATATAATATTATATTATAAATTATTTCTATTTTATTTAATATATATTATTTGTATAATATTATAATATATATAATATATTATACATTATTTTATGCATAATATATAATATATATATATTATTATATCATATAATATTACAGGATTTTTAACAGTTATATGTTATTGTTTAATTAAGCCCCCTTTTTTTGAAGAGTATAGTATATGATTATATATTTTATATTATACATATTTTTATGTATAACATTATATATATATATATATATATATATATATATATATATATATATATATATATATATATATATATATATATACCAATATAATAATACCAGATTTGTTTTCATAGGAAAAGGAACATAAGACATATGTCTCTGTTATTTATGTAATTTACTGTTATAAATATATATGTCTGTACAATATCATGCTATATATACTTATATATTTATATCAATTGACATTATGGATTTATTTTAAACAGTTCCACATGTGCATCAGATTTAGGAAAGGAACATATTAAGTTCTTAAACAATCGATAGTAAATAAAATAAAGATCAGGTTAATATCTTTATACATTTAATTTTCTTACCTAAGATAAAGTTTCAATTTGTCATATTTCATACATATTCTAAATTTGATAGTCAAACCTCTCGCCTGAATATTGATTCTATCTACTGCATTCAATTTTAGCATTTGAACTTCCAAGTTTCTTATTTACAATTTTGATAGAAGATAATGAACATATAATTTTCAAATATGTAATCCATTAAATCCAATCTGTATAAACATATTGTTCTCTTGTAAACAAAATTTATAATAAATCTTATTATCAACTTCAAATGTATAATCCTTATGGCTTCAATTTACTAACTACCTACTAGATTACTGCTAGAACTCTACAGAACCCCTCAAAAACCCCAGTTAAACTTGCATCCGAAAAAGGAGTATTGGTTACATAAATCTTGGTTCCTTAAACCACCTACCTAGCTTAGGAATACTCAAAACCAACTAAGGAAAGGGTGGGGTCCTTATTCCACTCAAGCATGCCACATCATCACCATGGTGTCAAGTGACACCTCACATAAGCACACATCACAAACACATTTGGCATGCTTTGTGGACAAAATATATTTATATTTTTACAAAAAATAAATTTACTTACAAACATACATTTACAAACATTGTCAACCACATACACACATGCATCATGTTTACGAATAAAATCATGATACGACAAGGTCATTCTCTTCTTAGAGTCGACCTTGGTTTCAAATTGATTGCACTTAGATCCATTCATGTTTCCCCAAATTTACAACCATGGCCATATTCTTGCACACTCAATTTCGATGTCAGTACATCATAAAATCTTTGCATTAAAATCATTTCAAAAATGAAGTATTAACATCTAAACTTGACAAATATATATTTAACTACATTTCATAAAACATTACGTAATCCACATCATTCGAAATATTAATTTTATTTCCACATAAGCATGTAATCCTAAGCTAATCATAGAACCGTGATTCCACCAATATTTATTATACTGAAAGATAACTTAACAAATGCACGATGCAGAATTCATATAACATAGATAATCATGGAACCAAAATGAACATATATAAAGAGTACGACTAACATCATCATCATAAAAATTAGTAACAATCATCTCATAAGATCTAATGATAGCATATGTAAGCCAAATAGGTCAAATGTCTCTACTCAAAGTATCATGCTGATGAATCAAATGCCAAAATGAATGTCGAGCTAAGATGGGTCGGGGTAGCACCTCACACACCCACTCTATCTCCCCCTCTCTTTTTGTCTCCATCTTCATCTTCCTAGAATTGTATGCATGTGTCTATTTGCATCTACAATGTCGAGAGAGTTATTTGATCTATTATCGATGGCACTAGTCTTGCCGATATCAGAGAGAGTTTTTATTTCCTACCAATGGCATCTTCGAGAGAGTTATTTGATCTATCATCGATGGCACCGATCTTGCCGATATCAGAGAGAGTTTTCATTTCCTACCAATGGCATCTTCAACTTGCGTTAAAAGACCTGGCTTGTCAAGTTTATATCTTCCATATACCCCTTTGTCTCTATCATGTTATTTCATTATCTCTCTCCACTCTTATAGAACTCCCCTTTCCACTTCTCGCTCTATATTACTTGTTAGAGTAAAGTATTAATTATATTAATTAACTTTACTCATTTCTTAAGATGTCAACACTTTTATTTTTTTATATTTAAATACACATGCACTAGTTGATTTAAACTTATGCACTAGTTGTTTTAAATATAAACTTGCATGCATTAGTCTTGTAATAATTTAACTAATTATTACATGCACTTCTACTTTTTAGGTTTATCTTTCAAGGCTTTTGATCTCCTTTATAAGGATGATCCATTGTACATTTAATTCATTCATTATTTGAGGATATTTTCTTCTTCATATTTTTGAGTCAAACCCTTGCCCTCTTCTTGTCTCTACTTCCTTGTAACAGATTTTTGTATGCAGGTGATCTTTGAGTTTTGTGGATTTATATTGCTCAAATCCTACATGGTATCAGAGCCTAAACTTCTATAGCTTGTTCATGTTTGAAGGATTCAGAGATTAGAAATTCATCTGTTTCAAATTATGGCTCTTTTTTGGTTTTTTATTAAAATTAGGCGGTCTCTTAATTTTGGTCCACTTTGAGCTCAAACGGACCTCACTGTTGAGCTCGCAGTGCCCAAAAACCCCTATTTCGATATAAAACACATCAAATTTGGAGAACTTTGGATTTTGGGGCATTTTTTTGGTACCAGATAGCTTAGCACGCTTCTCGAGATAAAATTTATACAAATGGCACATTTCCTAATGGAAAATTCTCTAATTTTGACATGCAAATTGATGCAAAAATTTTGTTGTTTAACATGCAAATTAAGATCAAAAAATTTAGCATGCAAATCGAGATAAAATTTGAAAAAAGTCTAACACGGATCTTCTGAGGCGCACATGTGATTTTGAAAAAAAAAAAATTTGTTTTTCATTTTTTGTTTTTTTCCATTTTGGGTGGCGATGGCCATTTGGCGGTCAAATTTAAGCCCGTCATTTGATGACATCAGCATGCATCATCATCATTTGCACCATTTTTTAGCCTTCTCGTGCAACAGTTGGTATTTTGCTCATATCTTGAGCATATGGTGTCGAAATTGGGCAAACGAGATATTGTCGGAAAGCTGGTTTTGAGCCCGATGCTCTCATGAATGTTAATGTGGTATTTTATGTCATCTATCTTTCTTTCTTTTTATCGATGCTAGATTATCTTTTTTGCATTCCGGGGGAGCTAATTTTCTCAAATTAGGTATGTTTTTCAATCTGAAAGAAGCGTCAAAAAGCTCTTCTCGAGCACCATCCAGATTTTTGCCTATTTTCATCAGAATTTTTTCAAGGTACACAAGATTTAGATCCAAATCTTTTTTGCTCTTCTCTTGATAACGCATATCATTCTAGGCTTAGGGGTTCGATATTTGGATTGTGGGGGGGTGTTATTTTCTTGTTTCTATCAGTTAAACTAGATATTTATAAATAAATAAATAAACCCTTTTTAAAAATATCATCGAGACCTCTTCTTGTCTAGAACTTCTAACCCCACATAATTATCACACATGGAAAACCCTAATGACATGACTTCTCCATTCAAAAGGGCTCTGATCTTGTCTAGATGTAGTGCAGCCAGTATTACAGAGGCCCTTTGAGATCATGCAGCATCGAAACAAGATGGATGAGGCTATGGGATTGATTGCTTTACAGGTATCAGACAGATTGCAATTTCATCTTGATGGGTGCACTACCCCTCTATAGATGTGGGCCAAATTTGAGACATTATTCAGTACCATCAATGAGTTCAGAGCACTCCAAATTGAGGTAGAGCTTACCTCTCTTGTACCTGATTCTTTTCCCTCTATTGAGGACTTTCTGATGAAGTTCAAACAATAGAGATCTTTGTTACACGGATGTGGAAAGTGAAAGACTGATAAACAGTGCATTTATCTAATTCTGTCTAAGCTTAGGGGAAACTTTCAGATCTTCTCTTCTACCTTTCATTCTACTATGGATCTTTGAGACCTACATTCACCATGCCCCCTTTTGAGGTGTTCTATGATTGTTTGACTAGAGAGCAAGCCAAGCTTACTCAGTTGGACTCTCTAACAAGATCAAAGAACCAAGCATTGGTTTCCCAACCATCCAAAGAAAAGTAGAAGCTGAAGCTGAAGTAAATATCAAATTCCTCTTCTCAGCACTCTACTGGCCCACCATCTTCTTCTAAGAAAGAGAAACAGAAGATTGAGAGACCTACATGTTCCTATTGTCAGAAGGGACCTCATGATGAGTCACATTATTTTTAGAAGAGATTTGATGGCTATGAGAAATAGATTACAGATTTGCAAGCTCTTCTTCAAAAGAGCACTGTTTCCTTTCCATCCTCTTCTACCTCACAGGGGTCTACTTTTCAGTCTTCCTCCACATCTTTGACATCTGGATAGGATTTTGGACAGGGTCATGCATTACAGGCATCCATTGCATCCCCTTCGTAGGTCCCTTGGATACTAGATTCAGGTGCTTCTCACCATATGGCATCTTCTCAAGGGGTCTTCTCTACTATTGAGGCTTCTCCCATTCCTCATATTCTCATGGGGAATAACACTATCCTGACAATCTATGAGAAAGGTTCAGTAGGCATTCAGGATGGCACATTCAATGATGTATGGTATGTTACATCTCTGTCTGTAAACCTTCTCTTGATTTATCAGATTACACATAGTGGATCAGGGAAGACAATTGAGTTCACTGCAGATTCAGTCTTCATTTAGGACAGTGTGATAGGAGACATTGTTGCTACAGGGACAGTTGATCATTCCACTCATCTCTACACCTTCTCACACTTTGGTCCACCATCTCCATTGTTAAAGCACAGCTCTCCTCTTTTGCGAGAGCCTCATGTGGTGCAGTCAGGTCACTTGAACTTTTGTATTGTTCCTGAGATCACTGCTATGACTACCACACCACATCATGGTGAGGTCTTTTCTCTTCAACAAGATTCTACTTCAGCACTGCCTGACCCTCCAGCTCCATTCATCAAGCCACTAGTTGCACTTGTTGAGGATTCTATAGAGGACGTTCATCTCCTCTTTCATGATAGTGTCAGCACACCTGTCACACCACCTACATTGGGGATTCCCTTTCAGGATCCTTGTGTTTTCTCCTTTGAGCATCAGTTAGGCCTTCTAGTTCAACCTCTCATTCATGGGTTTCATTATTTTGTGCCTTTGTTTCTTCCACATTGGAGTTGCATTGGTTAGATCATTTCCACAAGGGTTCCATCATTCTGGGGGGGCTTTGGTGTCTCATCCCTCTCTCATGGGGGGCTAGTTGTACTTATGGTTTTGAGAGAGTCTCTTGAGCCATTTCTTTTTCTACATTTTTGGAGTAGGGTTTTTTTCTATCTCTTTTTGGAGTAGGGTTTTTTTCCCACTAGGTTTTCTCTATTTCTCCATTTTATAGAGATTTGGTTGTGCATGGGTACCTCATCAGGCCATGTTGTCGGGACCCATTTTTTGGTTTCAGCACTGTAGTTTCCTTTGTTTTCTTCTTGCATTGTTTGTAGCTGCATTGTTGCTCATCTTAAGGGGGGGTGTTAGAGTAAAGTATTAATTATATTAATTAACTTTACTCCTTTCTTAAGATGTCAACACTTTTATTTTTTTATATTTAAACACACATGCACTAGTTGATTTAAACTTATGCACTAGTTGTTTTAAATATAAATTTGCATGCATTAGTCTTGTAATAATTTAACTAATTATTACATGCACTTCTACTTTTTAGGTTTTCCTTTCAAGGCTTTTGATCTTCTTTATAAGGATGATCCATTGTACATTTAATTCATTCATTATTTGAAGATATTTTCTTCTTCATATTTTTGAGTCAAACCCTTGCCCTCTTCTTGTCTCTACTTCCTTGTAACAGGTTTTTGTATGCAGGTGATCTTTGAGTTTTGTGGATTTTTATTGCTCAAATCCTACATTACTTCTATGCATCTCTCTCTCTCTCTCTCTCTCTTTCACACACACACACACACAGTAAAATTAAAAAAATAAACATAAATAAATCAATTGATTAATATGAGTTGGGGCTGGTTGACAAATGCGTTCAATACTCTCCTCATAATAGTTTCATTTTATTCTCTAACTATACTTACATCACTCGTCACCAAATTTATTAGTAGGGCAAATACTGGATCAAAACATTTCACTACGCGCTATTATTTTATAGGGCCCTATGGGGTAAGTTTAATTGTGCAGATTTGGCTAGTGGACCTAAAAATAAGAGAAAAGCACATTCATTAATTTACAGGAACAACAAGCCATAAATGAATAATTTTCAAGATATTAGTAAATTCTTGATGAGGTCGCGTCGAGGAAAAAATGGACAGAGTTTTGAGGAAAAACATAAAGAAGCCCTACCAAACCAGAATGAAATAATCAACCAAAAAATAGTCCACCGTCAAGCAAGGAAAAAGGGGACCCATACCGACAACTTGGGTCAACTGAAAGATCGGAGCATTTAATCATCTTTCAGCTAGTTTGATTCATATAGATTATATTCAAATTATTTATTTATAATATTAGACTTTTATAAGTCATCTGAATAGATTGTATTAGAACTTTTCCATCAAAACTTTATCAAAATCTACCTAATTTTTTTAATAATTACATTCATATTTATTAATTACATTTATTGGTCCTTAAAATTATATTCACTACCATTTATATTAGCCAATATTTTATTTTTATTTTTTTTTAATATAAAAAATTTAAACTATGCAACATCTAGATAACTTAGCCATTAAACTGAAATACTGCTTTGATTCCATTTAAGTTTAACACAATTTATTTTGAAGTAACAAAAAGATAACCTTGTTGTCAGTTATTGTACCTTTACCATTTCTTTGTAATGAACATTGGACCAATTGGCAAGAGATGTGGGAAATACTTATGAGGGTATCATAGCTGGAGTGACAAGCAGTTGACGTTATTTATGGAACAAGCAATACTTGTAGTCACTCTCTTTTTGGCAAGCAATTCCTGATTAACAATGGTCCCACAATTGCAAGCAATTGACTTTACAATTGCACACGATCCACAATTCTAGAGTAGATATTAAATGTATGGTTAAGTGGTTCTGATATTTCATTCTGAACTCTGGTCTTCAATTTCATGTTATCGTCAGCAATGGCTTCCACGCTCGAAAATGAAGTTCACGTCTCTCTTGTTGATATTTCCTAATTTTAGTCAGAATTAGAAAGGGGACCGCCAAATGATCTACAAAAATTTCATAGCGTTACAAGAGTGAGGGAAGCTTGCAAAGAATGGGGACTGTTCCGTCTTGTAAACCATAGTATTCCACAAAATCTGCTAAAAAATATTGAGTCTGTTTCTCGTCAATTATTTTCCCTACCACCGGAAGCCAAAAGAAAGAGCCACTACAAGCTACACGAAGAGCGGATATACTAAGTTTTCTTCAAGTGATAATTGTTAACATCCAAGAATCTCAAGTACGAGTGCCTTTACCGTCACCATTTCCTGCCACCTCTTCCACTTTTCCCAGTGTAAGACTGTCGGATAGTCTTAAAAAATCGGTGTGAGTTCCTCTCAGAGAAAGCCTATTGGCTAATAAATAAACAAACCATTGAAAACTGACATGTAAACTTTTTATGCATACTATCATTTCCAAGTTTTTTTTTATGTAATATGTTTTTATTTTTAGAAGCATTTTTAAGGAATTATCTAAAAAAATTAGGTATTTATTAATTATATTTTATAGTGTGGAATTTAATTTTTAATATATTATAATCTATATTATTCATTGTATTGGGAGTATGATAATAATCTAAATATAATTTTAATATTATCTATGACATATTTATTTATGTTGATTGTTTAATAATATATGAATTTTATATAAGATTAATATTAGAATTATAGTAACTATTTTATATTATATAATATATATTATTTAAATTAAATTTAAAAGAATTAATTAGGAAGGGGTTAATTATATAATAATTAAATAATAAATATATAGATATTAATTTTTTATTTCAATTCTTTTCTCTATAAAAATTACTAATTTATAATAAGAATTCGAGGATAAACCAAATATTTAATTAAGAAAGCTAAATTTTTAAAAACATTATTATGATTATATTCATTATTATATATTCTATAATTTATAATATATTATTTTTACATTATAATTAATATTATCTATAAAAAAACTGATCAAAAAAATATTATCTATAAAATATATATTACATGTAATATTTATATTTAATAATTTATTATTTCAAAATAAAAATATAATTTAAATATATTTTCCCTAAATTTATTATATTTTTAAATAATAACTATTAAAATACTAAACATATAATATGGTTAACATTTATATTTCACGAATTATAATTTTATAGTATAAATATAATTTGAATATACCTTTCACTAAAATTAAAATAATTTTAAATAATAACTATAAAAAATTTAATCAAACTTGTTGTTACATGTTGTTATCTTAATCAAAAACTATTAAAAACTTTAAACATATAATATATTAAATATTCAAGTTAGCATGACGAGTGCTTAGATTTTCTAATCAGAAAGAGCAATTTGAATCTAGATAAAATATTATGGAAAATCATCGAAAAAGTATACAAAGTAGGTTTTTTTTTCAAATGATGTAGATGTGAATACTGTAATATCTATTTACACAAAATGTGTGAAAAATGCATGAATTGGATGTGGTATCCCAGACTACAATTATTGTTGCATGTGCGCAAAATGAACTTGTCAAAAAAGGCTTGAAGACTATTAAGAAAATATATTTAGTAGGTCTAAAGCCAAACTCAACAAGCTTTACTAGCATCTGTTGAGCTTGTGTCAAAAATGGAAGCCTTGGAACAAGGGATTGAGATTCATCAAAAAATTATCAAAAATGGATATTTATTATATGTTGTAGTTGTGACTACCCTAATAGACATGTACACTAAATGTGGAAGCATAGAAGGAACCTCTAATTCTTGTCAAAATGCCTCAACGAAATGTGGTCCCCTAGAATGCAATAAATGGGAGATATTGGTCTTGTCAACAATGTCTTCAATATAGTAGTTTATTTTGGTATGGCCTTGCACGGCCACGTTCAAAGACTTTTATAACTTTTTGGTTAAACAATTTTGATAATGGTAGTGTTAGTAGTGTTTACCATGGACATGGTTCCTGGCATAGTTTAAACTATGTCAATGTTGGTTAGTTTGTTTTTTATATTTGGTTAGTGTGTTGTTAGTATGTTGTAATTGTTAATCTATTGTTAGAGGGACAAAACCCTTGTTTTGTTTCTTTACATATCAAAAATGATATCTTTAATATTTTTAAGCAATTGTGTTTAGCATGTGTAAATTTCAACACTTCAATATTAGCCACTATCACTCAAGTTTTCTCTAAATTTGGAGCTTTTAAACACAAAATATTTTTATGAGCGTTGGATCATTATGTCAAATCATACCAAGTCTCAGGATGGGAATGTATTTGTAATATCCTCCCCAAAGGCATCAAACTAGAGCTAAAAGTGTGAGGGTGTCACTTTTGACCTCTAATAATATCGTCCTTACATATTACAATAATTTCAATACCCCTCAAAGAAACTAATACAAGAGACATGATTCTTTCTAGACAGTGACAAGAATATAGAGAGGAATATATAGATAGATAGAGAGAGGTGGAGGGAGGGATAAATATGGCGATAGGGATATCGAGAGAGATGGAGAGGAAGATGGAGATACTATGAGGATGGAGAGGGAGAGGAAGAGATGGATAGAGATATACATGATGAGATAGATAGATAGATAGATAGATAGAATATAAGGAGATATAAAGAGAGTCTGAGAGGGAAACATAGATAAAGAGATAAATAGAGTGATAGACAAATAGAGAATGATAGAGGGAGAGATGGGGAGAGATTAAGGAGGAATATAATGAGAAAAATCTAGAGAGAGAGGAATATGGAGGAGAGAGAGGGACAAATATAGATCATGGGCAATGTAAAAAAAGTCTAATTGAATTTTCACATATCTTCGGCATATCCATTCCACACCAAGGCACAAGTGCTAGTAATTATTTGAGTATGCATAAGGATCTAATGAATAAATTAATTACCACATGAATATATTTTTATCAAACAGGTTATATTGCATGGGGTTTTGAGCCTAAACCTATCTCACACCAAAACCTCTTGATTGTTAGGTCATCTTCATCAAAAAATAAGTTGGGAAAACCTAACATCTCTATTGCCAGCTAAACTCCATAGAAGGCAAGTGAGAAAATATAACTTGGGGAATGATATTTGATGAAATCGGATCTCCACATCAAATCAAATATCCTATATACAATAAAATTGAATCATGTAATTAAATCAAATCTTTCACAATCAATATTTTTATTTATAGCACAAGAATTCATATTTTTAGATTTTATTTTACTAATTTATTAGGTTGGGGTCCCATGGAAGAGGGCTTCCTAAAAAATAGAGTTGGAGTTGCTTGAGATATTTTAGGAATTTTTTAATGCTTTTCCCATGAATTTTGTAGTCCAATTCAACATAAAAATTTAAGCTCATCTGGTGGTCTCATGAATGCATATCTTTGTCTTTATTTGTGATAAGAACATGGTAAAAGATTAATTTTTCTTCTAAATTTTTTAACAAAAATATAAACTTAGATGTTTGACAAGTGGAAAATAATATTTCTAAGTTGGTGGGGCAATTTCTAGCTCCACCCCATTTTCACCTCCTCAAATATCAAAACCTAAAAAGTAGGAGCTTCTATTTTCTAAAAAGACATTCCAAATAATCCCATACCAGGTTTTTTTCAAACCTCCTCTTCCTCAAAAATAGAACTTAAACCTTGTTTATAAGAAACCACCCTTTTACTAATTGATTCAAGCAACAACTATTTGAAGATTAGTTTGGCTTTGTTTGCATTGTTCTTGTCCCACAAGAATCCAAATAAGTGTACAAATTTCTTTCCATTGGCATTAGATTACCATTGGAGTAGGGCAATACCACCATCACCATGCATTATGTCCCTAGTGGCCTAACTACTTGTCTATCTCTATACCATTTAGTAATAATTATCTGATTTCAGTAATAAGAATGACCTACTTGAATCTCAGATCAACAGTAGGGGTTTCCATCCATGTTTGATTGGTCAGGGACATTTACATTTGATTAATCAAAATAGGTCATTTATGCTTCCATCTCTAGGAAAAAAGCTAAACTAATCTCTGTTAGCAATAGTAGGAGTAGGATGAACAGGCTTATGAACTTCGCATCCCAAGGTCACATGATGAAAGAGCTTTTTTTGTGTTGAAAAGGTGGATGCATGAGCAAAACCATGTGATATGCATGTACTTGTTTCTTAAATATCCAATGAAAGAAAACACCTTTTAGCAATTGTTACAGCTATATATCTTAGCACCCATGGCCTCTTATGTAATGGTTCAAGCCTCTTCTATCAGCAACCTTGGAAGGGATGAATATTCATGGATAAGTTTTCATCCAAGAGAAGCATAGCTACTACCCTTCAGCTTGACACATTTTTCTTCAAGAGATCGTCTAAAATATATCAATACAGTTCTATATAGATATCAACTTCTTTATCTTCAAATATTTTTTATACATTATTTTGATTGGTATCTCTTCTTTGTCCTTAAATTTTGAAAAATTAAAAAACTATCATCCTCAAAAGTCACCCCTAATCCAAAGACTCCTAAAGACTTTGTTGAACACTACTAAAAATCATTTTTAGTATAATTTCAATCTCATAAAATATTTCTATCATTTACATGTTCCATCTTTAAACTGTATAAAGTTGATACAACATTCTCCAAAATTTAATCATGATTACCAATAGTTTTTAGCTCAATCTCATGTGTTGATAAAAAAATTTGCAAATATTCATGTATTTTATTTATATTTTTTCTACATACAAATTTAATTGAAAATGTATCTCATTCATTTGCCTCAAGTAATTTGAGTTTACTTTTTCAGATAATTTTAGTCATGACTTATAAAAGATTTCTATAGAGGGAAATTTTAGTTGTATTTTATAAACATTTCTTTTCTAGGCTAATTTTAGTAAAATTTTAAATTCTAAAGTTCAACTTAAGAACTTGAGATATTTATTGTTGTGAATTATTTTAGCTCACAAATCTAATTATTTTAATCAAGGTACTCCAATATTTATCATATGAATAATTTTAGCTTAGATTTGTGGATATTTGGGTTGTGCTATATTTTTTTAAGATTTGTGAATATTTTATCTTTATGAAAAAAAATAGTTTATGTTTGTAAATTTCAATTGGGATATATAGATATTTTAATCTTGAGCTAATTTTAGTCTAGGCTTGTAATTATTTTATTTTGGGAATAAATTTATCTCATTGTTATAAGGAAATGACATCCAATGTGCTAAGGGTCAAAAATGATTTCAAGTTATTTTAAACCTTTTGACAACAATTTGAAAACAATTGGTATTTTTCTTTAATTCAACTTTTCCTTATATGTATTGTTGCATAAACTATCTTGTACTGGTAACATTACAAACCTTAAACATTCCAACAAACAACCTAGGAACATCTTTTTGGAACTATTTGATGTAACTATATTTTAACCATTACAGAAGCTTAAGAGAAAGCAAGATACACAGTAAGACTTTGAAGATCAAAATTCAATGTTTCTTCATTATATTCCAAACTAATCTATTGCTACAATGAGAGAAAACAATAATTTAACTACCATCCAAAAAGTTACCATTTTTGGCAAATTTTCACAAAATTCATTTTTTGCCAATTTTTATAATTTCTAAAACTATCCCAAAAATTACAAAAAATTCCAATTATTTAGAGCTAACTTGAGTGGCATCACTTGTCTACTTGTTAAGAAACTACATGCATAAAAAGAAAGATACTTGAAAAAAAAAACTAGAAAATTTTGTAAAAAACAATAAAATTTGATTTTGGGGCCTCATATTGTGGAATTTGAACCTCAAAATATGTTGAGATTTGGTCCAATTGAATAGATTCCATTAGCATATTTGAGAACTCTTGAAGACATATCTACTTGTAGAATTTTAGCCCAAATGGACAACGGAGTTAAAAGTTATCACCGTCAAAAGTCCCTACATCATTCTCCTCTAATTGAAAAGAATTCAGCTTCTGCAAGTTCTTGTCCACAAACTGTTTCCATGTAGATCCATCTAGCTTCTTTAATTTCCACTATGTAATCCATGTATTATCAGTTGGTGCTAATCCTTCACATTATACCAGATTTATCTGTTGTATTCACCTTAGCAAGTATGAACAATCTTCTTATCTAAAACCTATGCAATCCTTTTTTCTTTTTCTTGCTTGGAATTGTATGTTGACAATTCACTTCATCCTCACTATTAGTAGAATGATATTCACCATTGAAAGTATATAAATCAGAGACATTAAACACAAGGTAAATATCAAGACCAGTGGGTAAATCTACCTCATAAGAATTGTCATTGATTTTCTTGAAAATTTTGCATGGACCAATTTTCTTATATTTGAGGTTGTGATATGTCTCTATAGGAAACATCTCCTTTTGTATAATACCATCATTACATCACCTACACTAAATACCCAATGTCTTTGACCAGCATTTTTTGAAGCTTTGTACCCCTCATTACTTTCATGTAACTTTTGTCTTACTTCTTCCTACAACTAATGAAGGTGTTCTACAAATGCTTCTACATCATCACTGATTCTATCACCGAGGGAATTTTATAATAAATCTACAACACCCTTATGATTTCTACCATAAACAATTTGAAATGGTTATTTACCAGTTAACCTATTCACTAAACTATTATAAGTAAATTATGCCTGGGGTAATGCCAAATCCCATTGTTGCAGCTTCTCTCCAACAATGATTCTTAATAGATTAACCAAACTATGATTGACCATCTATGTTTTCCATTCAACTGAGGATGATAGGCACTACTAAATTATAACTTTGTCACCGTCTTCTTTCATAAAACCATCTAGAAATGACTTGGGAACTTGGTATCTCAAGTAGAGGTGATAGTTAAAGGATTGAATACCTTGTTCCTTCTTTCTTATACACTCTACGATCTTATGTCCAATTTTTTTTTCATTAAAAATAATAACCGTTAAACGATCAGTACCTTTAAGCATTTGGTTGCCTGACTGGAGGTCTTTTTGTAGGTGTTCCAGAGTTTTGAACCTTGCTTGTTGCTTTAGATCTTGTTTTAGAATTATGCTACTCTCACATACTTTTTCTATAGATTTCATCTTCTTTAATTATTGGTCTAACTTCTCATTTTCTTCTTCTTTTTATTTCATCTTCCTTAATTCTTGGTCTAACTTCTCATTTTCTTCCATTTTCTATTTGATGGTATCTTTGAGATTTTATTCAGTATTCTTGCATTCTTTTGATGCAAGGGAGGATATTGAGAGGGGCCAAAGGCACACCCTAACCAGATCCACCTTGCAGAACAACACGTGGAAGCAACAACACACAATAGTGAGAGATAATGCAGATACTTTGATATATTATCTTCCAAGTGATTCATACATGCTGGGCTATAAGGCCTTCCCAATTTAGTCCAAATATTACAATCAAGTACAAAAGTCCTCCAACATGCGAGGATCTTCCAACAATTTTTGATTTTCTATCTTCTATCTTCTATCCAGAATGAACTCCTCAAACTCTAACCAAACAACTATATTTATACAAGAGACTACCGAGCCAAGTCAGCCTTTAGATCCACAATCAATGGAAGGAATGACCAGATCTAGGTCCACACACTTCCCAATGATGGATACCAACTGTATCATCTTAAAATGGAAGCACTTCCATGATAAAAGCATTTAGCCCTCTGAGTAAGTGGTTTGAGGTCATGTCAAGTGCCTTGATTGGGTCTTTGCATGTATTTGGCTTTTCTCCCCACTTTCCACTTCTTCCCCGCACTTGATTTCTTCATTCTAGGTGAAATTAGGGTTAGGATCTTAAGGATTCTCCTGAATTTCCCTCTTCTATGGCTCTATTTTCTAGGTAGGGTTTAGAAATGGATCCTCCTAGGCTTCATCATAGTAATCATAGGATTTTATGTCTATCACTGACATTCTATTCTATTCTGGCATCAGTTCTAGGTTTCTGGGCATCCCCGGGACCTCCTAACTTGGTTCTAAGTCAACCTGGGACCAGGTTCAGGATCAAGTTAGAACCTAACTAGGTCAGGGTTGAGGTCAACCCTGACTAGGTTAGGGTCAATCTCAATTTGACCCCTTCTTTCAAAATTCCAATTTCCAGAATCTCTGAGCTTCGAGCTTTTGGGAGATTTATTTTCCCACTTCTGGGTCGACCATTTCAGGTTTCGGGATGGTAAATCCTTTAATTGCATTTAATCTAGGTATATTTTCTAAAGGTGAGGAACTAATTGGGATTTAATTCTCCAAGGTGGCCCATCTAGAGGAGTGTGCCCTAGATCACTATAAAAGGATGCCTTCCTCTCTCATTTTCACATCAAGTTTTCATATCTCATCCTCAAGCAATTTCTCTCAAGCTCTCAAGTGCAAGCAAGTGTTCAAGCATTCAAGTGTTCAAGCATCCATTCATTAAGGAGATCCATTGTTAGCTATTGAAAGATTCAATCTCTTTGGAGCCCCCTTTGATGATTCATCCTTCTCCATTCATTCAAGCCTTCTCATATGCAAAGATCAAGTCAAGATTGGTGTTGAAGATCAAATACCATTGATTGGAGACATCCTACATCCATTGAAGCATTACTACTTGTGGATTGGAGGATTTGAATCCTCTAAAAAGACTTCAACATAAGCAAGGTGATTTGTTCCAATTATTTTGTTTATGCATACTACATTTCAATTCAATTTCAAGGTTAATTCCTAAACTGGGGTTTGACCAAGGCAAACCCCCCATACAAAAAAAAACCCCCATTTTCTTACAGGTACAGGTGAGGAGTTTTGGATCTGAGAGAGAGAATTTGGTTACCCTTTTCGACAAACTTCTAGGATCTATGAACAAAATTTGAATCAAACTTCAAATAAAGAATGTGGTATTTGACCTTTTATGAGGGTCAAACCCAAGCTGAGCCATCTTGAGGAAAGATTTATGGGTTTTCTCTGTCTCGGCATTTCCAGTCCAGGATAGGTTTCAGATTTTCTTGAAAGTGTACACCAGAATTCAACATTTTCTAGATCTGCCCTAATTTGAGGTTAGTACTTGTATTTCAATTATTCTATATTCAAAACATAATTCTCCACATAGGGAAATATTGGATTTACTCTCTCTTCCTACTCTTTTCCATAAATTGATTCGATTGTGCATTAACCTTTTGGTTGATCAAATCAGATCTCTTCTTTAGGGAATTTGGGTTTGAGAATAGGTCTCATATTTCCCCCTTTACATTTGAATAGGGGTGAATCCATTTTACAACTATTCATTTTGGTGAACCCGACGAGCTTACTCTCTTTCTTTTTGGTGTTAGATTTCCCTTTGTATTACATTGTGTGTTCACCTTCACTATTCATTTTGGTGAACCCGACATACTTACTCTCTTTTCTTTTATGGAATTGGATGCCTTATTGTGCTTTCCTTTTATCTTTTTAGTATTATATTTGTCCTTTGTGATTAATCTTTCATTCTAATTAGATTTCATATTGATGCAGGAGCATCTTGGGTCTTGGAGCAATCTTGCATCAACCAAAAACATTTCCTGATTTCTGTACCTGTTTGCTATTGTTTTCTTTATAATGGTTGTATTTGTTGGTTTCATGGTGTAAAAATATTACATTATGCTGAGGATCTATTTGGGAACCTTCTCCTATGAGCACATAAAGTTTGGATGGACTATTTTAAAGTTACAGCTATTTTCCTTGCCGTCGGAGCCGTGTTTTCCTGCAGTTTTGGTGTTGATTGTTCATGTTGGTGACCTTGATCCATAAGGAATCAGACTTTTCCATCTTAAATAATTTAAGAGGACCTAAATTAATATCATTTACCAATATCGCAAGCCCTAATTCATTATGAGTAAAAAGTTATGCCCATTTTGCCCTGGGACCTATTTTCTGCCAATTTTCAAGTGAAACGTGTGGTGTTTCTTCTTGCGCACTTACGTGTGATCAAATGGGGACTTGTGAAATTAAATGAATGTTTTTGGGTCATGTGAGGACCTAAATATAAAGGTGCATCAATTTATATTCATTCTAGCATTAGTTTTGGTTTAAATCTTCCAGACTTGACCTATATTGTAATTAAATGCCTGACTGGCCGACCTGTGGCTTAGCTGGCTATATAAGGGGTTTAGATTGATGTAGTAGGGAATTAAGAGGTAGATCTAGAGAGGATTATCAAGATATATCATTGGATAAAAAGATAGGATGCAAGTTGTGATTCTAATTTCATAATTCTGATTGTATAAGGCTGAAACCCGGAAGGCCTCACAGCTGGGCATGTTGAAAGAAATAATATAATTCTCTATTGTTGTTTCTAGTTGATTGTCTCATATCCATTGTGATTACATTGCTTTCATTTGATATTATATTTCTTCTATTGTGTAACTCTGAGTAGGGCTTGGTTGTGGATTCAAGTGGAGTCAATTCTGCTTGATTTTGCTTGTATCTGCCCTGCCCCTACGTCAAGTGGTGTCAGAGCAAGTTCTTTCTTGTCGATTGGATCATGGAGAACCTTATTGGATTGGTTGTAGGGTGGAAGAGCTAAGATCTAACCTATAACTTGTAGAATTTTATGATCTTTTTGGAACCTGATTGTCAAGATGGTTCGTGGTAGAGTAAATGATAATGCTATCATGGATATGTTGAGGCAAATTGCAACTAGGCTTGAAGCTATCAAGATAGCCCAGAGAAGAGGCACACATCTTGAAGATGTTAGTTATGAAGAAGAAGAATCAACACCTAATCCTGAACTTGAAGTTGAACAAGATGAGGAAAGACTTTTGAGAGTTTTGTCTAAGGCTAACTCCAAACCTACGGTTGAAGTTGCTTGCTATGATGGAAGACTTGAGACCAATACACTTTTGGATTGGATCTCTGAGATGGATAAATACTTTGAGTATGAAGGTACTCTTGATAATAAGAAGGTTAAGATAGCAGTCACAAAGTTGAAAGGTCATGCATCTCTTTGGTGGGATCATTTACAAACTAAGAGACGGAGGAGAGGAAAAGAAAAGATCAAGACATGGATGAAGATGCTTCGAAAGATGAAGAAGAAGTTTCTTCTAGCTAACTACCAAGTGAGCCTAATGAGGAAAATGCAAAATTTGAGACAAAAGGACATGAGTGTGAAAGAATATACTAAGGAATTTTACAAATTGGATATCAGATATGGACATGTGGATGATGAAGTTGAGAAAGTGGCTAGATATTTGAATGGCCTGAGGACATCAATTCAAGATGAGATCAGTTATGTGAAGATTGATAGTGTGGAAGAAGCATATCAATTTTCTTTGAAGGCTGAAGATAGATTGATAGAGAGACATGAACAAAGACAAGAGGAAGAGGTGGTAGATTTCAAAGAAGTGGAGGTAGATCTTATGGAGAAAGTAGCGGATCTGAAAATGTAGTGCAAGATAAAGGATGGCAAGATGACCTTGCTGGTAAAAGAGGTAACTACTCTAGAGGTAGCTATACTAGTTACTCTAGGAATAACAATAATGGTAAAAGAGAAGAGAAATCTTGGTTTAGAGGTACTTGTTATAAATGTGGTGAAGAAGGACATAGAGCCTTTGAATGTACTAACTCTGGAAAGAAGACTGGAAGTAATGGTAGAAATAATTTGGTTTTTGAAGAAGTTGAGGAAATGTCTAATGAAACTAAACATGGTGATAACTTGATGCTAAGAAGGATCTTGTGGAATAAAGAAGCTGATGAGGAACCTATTTTGAGGAAAAGTTTGTTCAGAACCAAATGTAAGATTGCTGACAAATGTTGCAAGGTAATCATTGATAGTGGAAGTTCTGATAATTTGGCATCTGAAGAGCTGGTTAACAAATTGCAATTGTAGAGATTGAAACATCTGAAGCCTTACCATATTGCTTGGATCCAGAAGGAGCATAAACTACTTGTAAGTGAACAATGCCTTGTTAAATTCAAAATTGGGAATTATCATGATGAAGTCTTGTGTGATATTATGCCTATGGATTGTTGCCATATTCTTTTGGGTAGACCTTGGTAGTATGATTGGAAAGCTTTGCATGATGGTAGATTGAATCAATATACTATTTGGATGGATGGAAAGAAACAAGTATTGTTGCCTTTGATAGAGAAGTTTGATGAAGGTCATTGTACTACAGTCAGAGTATGCTTGTTTGATGATAAAACATTTACAAGAGAAATGAAAGAACAAAATACTTGCTTTTCATTGAAGCATAAAAGTGGACAATCAAATAAAGTTATTGATGCCTTGAGCCAAAGAAGAAGTTTGCTGACAGAGATGAGAGTTGAGGTACTTGGTTTTGATGATTTGAATTGTTTGTATGAGACTGACATTGATTTTGCAGAACCTTGGAAAGCTTGTAAGGAACACACAGTGAGTGATAAGTGGACTAATTATTTCATTCAAGAAGACATGTTGTTTAAAGGAATTCAGTTGTGCATACCTAGAGGATCTATGAGAGAGAACATAATGAAGGAGAAACATAGTGGTGGACTTGCTGGACATTTTGGGATTGATAAGACTATGAATTTGATTTCAGAAAGATACTTTTGGCCATAGATTTATAGAGATGTACAGAGAATGGTTAGAGGTTGTAGAATTTTCCAAATAGCAAAAGGAACTAGTCATAATTTGGGATTGTATACACCTTTACCTGTACCTGATAGAGCTTGGGAAGATGTGAGTATGGACTTTGTTCTTGGATTGCCTAAAACTCAAAGAGGTAATGATTCTATTTTGGTAGTGGTTGACATATTTTCTAAGATGGCTCATTTCATACCTTGTAAGAAGACATCTGATGCATTGCATGTAGTTGAATTATTCTTCAAGGAAGTGGTAAGATTGCATGGTTTGCCTAAATATATTGTTTCAAACAAAGATACTAATTTTACTGGTTATTTTTGGAGAACACTTTGGAAGAAGATGAATACTGATTTGAAGTTTAGTTCTACATTTCACCCTCAGACAGATGGACAGACCAAAGTTGTGAACAGAAGTTTGGGAAACTTGTTGAGATGTTTAGTTGGAGATAAATCTGCTAATTGGGATTTGATTTTGGCACAAGTAGAGTTTGCATATAATAACTCAGTGAATAGAAGTACTAAGAGGACACCATTTGAGATTGTTACTAGATTTCATCCTAAGGGAACCATAGAGTTGAGAGATTTACCTACTGAAACCAGAAGAAGTGTTGAAGCTGATCATTTTGCAGAATACATGAGAACTCTACATGATGAAGTTAAAAAGAATGTGGAGAAAAATAATCTGAAATATAAATAGAGAGAAGACAAGAGAAGGAGACATAAATCTTTTGAAGTTGGAGATGAGGTTATGATTCATTTGAAGAAGAATAGATTTCCAGTTCGTACCTACAACAAGCTGAAAATGAAGAAATTTGGACCTTGTAAGATTCTGAAGAAGTTTGACAGTGGAAATGCTTATGAAGTGGAATTACCAGAGGACATGGATATATCACCTATATTCAATATTGCTGATATATTTGATTACTTTGAATCAAATTATGAGATTGAAGATGATATGGACTATCCTAAGAAGAATAGAGATAGCATTGAGAAGATCTTGAATAAAAGAGTGAGCAAGAGTACAAGAGGAAAAGACTACATGGAATATCTAGTTCAGTGGAAAGATAAGCCAGTTGAAGATAGTTCATGGATCTTTATGATTTAGGTTAGAATATGAGTAGTTCATGATGTGGACATCAATTCTTTATTTACCCCAAGTGTTTCATGCAGGAGCATCTTGGGTCTTGGAGCAATCTTGCATCAACCAAAAACATTTCCTAATTTTTGTACATGTTTGCTGTTATTTTCTTTATAATGGTTGTATTTGTTAGTTGCATGGTGTTCAAAGCTTACATTATACTAAGGAAATATTTGGGAACCTTCTCCTATGAGCACATAAAGTTTGGATGGACTGTTTCAAAGTTACAATTGTTTTCCTTGCCATCGGAGCTGCGTTTTCTTACAGTTTTGGTGCTGATTGTTCATGTTGGCGCCCTTGATCCATAAGGAATCAGACTTTTCTCTCTTAAGGACTTTAAGAGGACCTAAAGAACTATCATTTCCAAATATCACAAGCCCTAATTCATTATGAGTAAAAATTTATGCCCATTTTTCCTCGGGACCTATTTTCTACCAATTTTCAGGTGAAACGTGTGGTGTTTCTTCTTGTGCACTTATGTGTGATCAAATGGGGCCTTTCACAGTTAAAGGAATTTTTTTGGGTCATTTGAGGACCTAAATCTAAAGGTCCATCAATTTATATTTATTCTAGCATTAATTTTGGTTTAAATCTTCCAGACTGGACCTATATTGTAATTAAATGCCTGACTGCCCGACCTATGGCTTAGCTGGCTATATAAGGGGTCTAGATTGATGTAGTAGGGCATTATGAGGTATATCTAGAGAGGATTATCAAGATATATCATTGGAGACAAAGATAGGATGCAAGTTGTGATTCTAATTTCATAATTCTGATTGTATAAGGCCGACACCCGGAAGGCCTCACAGCCGGGCATGTTGAAAGAAATAATATAATTCTCTATTGTTGCTGCCAGTTGATTGTCTCATATCCATTGTTATTACATTTATTTCATGTGATTTTATATTGCTTCCATTGTGTAACTCAGAGAAGGGCTTGTTGTTGATTCAAGTGGAGTCAATTCTTCTTGATTCTGCTTGTATCTACCCTGCCCCTGTGTCACATATTCATGCTTTATGTGTTCTTAGTTTAGTTCATTTGCATTACATTAGTTTATGAGCTTTACTACCACTAGTCCTACTTATAACATTCTAGTTAGAAGAAGTCATAGACTCATGGGTGCCTTTGATCCTGAATCTTCTTCTCCTTTCCTTAGGATCCCTGATGATAACTTGATTCTTCATGATTCCAATCCTACTATGGAGAAAAACTCTTCTCACTCATCTCATGATGAGGATGACGCTTTAAGATTTCCTCCTAAAAAAGTCCAAAAACTTTCCACTGAACTTGATAAAATGTGTAATTGGCTTCTTCAAGAAAACCATAATCAAGATTCCATTCAAGCTATAGAGGCTCTTAAGAAAGTTCTCTGTGATAGTGATCAAGGTGTTGACCTCTTGCATGGTATTACTCATCTTGTGCATTCCAATGTTAAACCTTTAGCTCAAGAAGCTCAAGATTTAGGTTTGATTCCTCCTATTACTATTATTGAACCTTCTTCTTATCCTTTACCTAGTATTCCTATCTATACTCCTTCTGTAGTGACTGTGACAGTTCCCTCTATTCCTATGAGTGTTCCTCATGTATCCCTTCCTACATCACAACCTTCATATCATAATTTTCCTTTTACTTATTCCAATCTACTTCCAACTATAGTTCCTAATGTTCCTCCAATTGTGTCCTCTATTCCTGCAGCTTCTTACACTTTACCTAGTGTGTCTAATATTGCTACTCATATTTCCTCTAATGATTCAACCATCATCAGTGTGGCTCAAATTGTATCATCCTTACAACAACAACTTGTTTCCTTAACTCAAAACAAGTTTAGTATTCCTATATGTGACATGGGAAGTCCCTTGTCTCGGGATATTATTCGTACTTCTGTTCCTCAGCAAGGTGAGATGCCTCATCTTGAGAATTATAATGGAAAAGGAGATCCTATTCATCATGTTAAAACACTTCAAATCCTTTGTAATGATTATGCTCATGACCATAGGATTTTAGCCAAATTGTTTGCTAGAACCTTTCGTGACAAGGCCTTACAATGGTATTGTTCCTTGCCTCCTTATTCAATTGATTCCTTTCCACAACTTGCTAATGCCTTTATTCAACAATTTCAAAATAATATTGGCCCGCAAGTGTCGTTGACTGATTTAATGCATTGTAAACAAAGTGCTAAAGAAAAATTGACTGAATTTATTGGTAGATTTAAGCATTTGCATGCTCAGATTTCCTATCCTGTTCCTAATATTGATATTCAACGTATGTTTATTTCAAATTTGCAAAATGATATTAGAGATAAGATTTTGCTTACTAAATTCACCTCTTTTCAACAACTTTGTGTAGCACTTCATCATTATCAATTACAAGTGAGTCAATTTGAGAGCAACACTCCAATGGCTCCTATTCCAGTTGATAAGAGTGATGTTGCTCCTAATCCAAAAAAATTTCAAAAATTCAACAATTATGTCAAGATAAACAAAAAATCGAATGCAGTTGCTGATCAGGTTGTTGTTGCATCTCATAATGCCACTTTTGCATCCACTGCTTTTCGATTAAATCATACGTTTACTCCTCTTTCTAAAAATTTACATGCTATTACGAATAGGTTGTTAGCTGCTAATATGATTACTTTACCTCCTATTCGACCTCTTTTACCTACTACAATTGCATCTAAATCTTTTGATCAAAATGCTTTTTGTCAATATCATCATCAGAATGGTCATGATACTAAGAGATGTTATTCTTTAAAACATAAGGTTCAAGATCTAATTGATTCTAAGGTTTTATTTGTTGATAATCTAGATAGTAGTGGGAATCAATCTGTCTCTCCTCCTAATCAGAACCTTCAAATTTATATGAACCCTTTACCTACGCATGATACTAATACTATTGCTCAACCATCTACTATGGAAATTGTGTATGATTCAAAGATGGATGATCTCAATCATGTGGTTAATCAAGTGGAGCATGTTGATTAGTTTGTATCTCCACCTCACCCTTAACCTCAAATTCAAACTCTGATTCAACCTCAAGTTCATACTCAATCTCGACCAAAACCTAAACCTAAAATGAAATCTCAACCTAAACCTTGACAACAATTTAAGAATAAAAGACCTCAGGAACTTTTGATTACCTTTGATGACTCTGAGATTATTAAAGCTCTTGATGGTCCCCTTTACATTGCTACTAGGATTGCTCAAATACCTACTCGTGGTTGTCTTATTGATCCTACCTCCTTAGTAAATGTTATCACTGAAGAAAATCTTTTTATGAAAATCTTACAATGTGCCTTTTATGATACATCAGATGTGTGGATTAAAACTTGCAATGGTTTTCTTTATCCATCATTTGGTTCTATTACTTTACCGGTTGAACTTTTTGGAAAAATTGTGAACATTACCTTTGTTGTGGTTCCTACTTCTGATCAATTTCAAGTTAAGCTAGGTTTACCTTGGCTGATTGCCATACATGTTGTTGCTTCACCTATCCATAAGTGTCTTAAGTTCATTGATGATGGTGAAGTGAAGATGATCAATCATAGTTTATATCAACCTTGTAGGCCTAGAGATTGTGCTGCTTTAGATTTCTTTTGGCCTTCCTTACCTAATTCATGTCCTGCTCACCCTGATAATATTTTTTGATCATATCAAGCTTATAAACATCGTAAAATCCTTGAATTAATTTCACTTCCTATGGATCTTAATCATGGTCTTTTACCTACACCTTCGATACCTCCTTTAACTATGGCTTCTAGTTCTGTTAATCAAGTTCCTCCTATTGAACCTATCAATGATCCTATGATTGTTTCTCCTATGGTTGATAATTCTATTGATCTTCCTAAAGAACCTATGAAGGATCCTATGATTGTTCCTCCTAGTTCTCAACCTATTTCAAATAAATCAAAATGTAATCACTCTGCTAATGAACGTTGTAAAAAGCGTCGTGCTCATGCTAAAGCTAAAAGATCTCTCCCTTCTTCAGATAAATCTATGCATAATGTGTTATACAATGTTGCTACTAATAATGATGTTCACATGCATGATTATGATGATTCTATTCATATCTTAGATCCTATTTTAATTAACTTGGATGAAGAAGATACTCTTGTTGATACTGATGATGTTAATGATGAATATAAGACTATTGACATTGACATTGATTTACCTAATATGCTTTCATCACAATTAACTCTTACACCTAGTGTCGAACATAGTGATTCTCAAGAGGATCCTTGTTTGGAACTGGCTATCATTCCTACTGTGTTGGATATAGTCCCTCTTGCGAGTTACCCACCTTCCCTAAATGATATACAATGAGATGGGGGAAGTAGGTGGCACGCTTGATCGGCTTGTCCTTCATGGTAGCTTTGTTGTGTGTTTGTTTGTTGTACTGTGTTTCTCTCGTAATGTGTTTGCTAAATGTTGTTAGATTCTTTTATACGATCTTTGTTACTCATTTGGTGCAAGGTGATGAAGGAATCAAAATTGTTGTTCCAAATACTTCTATATGTATCTCTATTCTTCTATGTGTTGTTCAATGTTATGTTGTAACTGTGCTATTGTTCGTAAATGTTTCCTTGTGTAATCTACTTAGATTCGAGATATGGTAGCACTAATTCTTTTTGGTCTCCGTGTCATGGTCTGAAAAGATTCTCCTTCGTATATCTTATGTGATCTTTCCTCCTTTGTGATCGTAGTTCTACTTTTTTGGGGGAATGATGTCAATTCATTTTCAATAATATCATATATATATTATCTTATGATCATACTGACCCCATGGTAGGTAGATCCCTTCCATTTTCTCTATATGTTTCTGTGATATTTCCCTTGATTTGTCTTCATATGGGGGCATCTCGACGTGGAAATGTAATCAGTGGAGTTGTTTATGTTTCTATTAAAGCCATTGCTCCTGTCAAAGTGTTAGCAATGACTTTAACATGGGGGCATACGCTCTACTCACCTATTTCACACATGCACTTTTCAATACGCACATATTTTTCAAGATACTTCTTTTCCCTTTTTGGATTAGTAACTAATCCTTAAAGCACGGATTTATATTTTAGGATCTCTTGATCCCTCTAGTTTCAAATATACACATATATTGTGATCCCTTAAGGTCGGAAGTGTCCTTAAGACTGGATCTCTTTTGTTTTTGTTTTTATTCTTATGGAATAGAATATTCCTAAGGATAAATCCTTGATGGGTTGACTAGTGAGTAGCCACATTCACTAGGCAGTTCAATTCCATCTTTCCAGTTGCACCATTTTCCTATGTGGTTCACAATGGGACATAAGTTCTCATTGGGTGAGGTAATCACACCTTCTTTCTCTCTCTAGAGATGTCTCTCTTATTGTGATCTAGGATTCGATGAAGACTTGATTCCCTTAGGGCTTAGGGTTTCTCTTTGTCCTTTGGATTATGATAAGATTATTCTTTTTATTCTGATCTCCTTTACCAAGAGTTTGCATCAAGTCCATACTCTTGCTAAAGTGGGGGCTTAATGTATCATCTTAAAATGGAAGCACTTTCATGATAAGAGCATTTAGCCCTTTGAGTAAGTGGTTTGGGGTCATGTCAAGCACCTTGATTAGGTCTTTACATGTATTTGGTTTTTCTCCCCGCTTTCCACTTCTTCCTCGCACTTGATTTCTTCATTCTAGGTGAAATTAGGGTTAGGATCTTATGGATTCTCCTGAATTTCCCTCTTCTATGGATCTATTTTCTAGGTAGGGTTTATAAATTGATCCTCCTGGGTTTCATCATAGTAATCATAGGATTTTATGTCTATCACTGACATTATGTTATGTTCTGGCATCAGTTCTAGGTTTTTGGGCATCCCCGGGACCTCCTAACTTGGTTCTAAGTCAACCTGGGACCAGGGTCTAGATCGAGTTAGAACCTAACTAGGTTAGGGTTGAGGTCGACCCTAACTAGGTCAAGGTCAATCTCAACTTTGACCCCTTCTTTCAAAATTCCAATTTCCAGAATCTCCGAGCTTCGGGCTTTTGGGAGATTTATTTTCTCACTTTCGGGTCGGCCATTTTGGGTTTTGGGATGGTAAATCCTTTAATTGCATTTAATTTAGGTATATTTTCTAAAGGTGAGGACCTAATTGGGATTTAATTCTCCAAGGTGGCCCATCTAGAGGAGTGTGGCCTAAATCACTATAAAAGGAGGCCTTCCTCTCTCATTTTCACATCAAGTTTTCATATCTCATCCTCAAGCAATTTCTCTCAAGCTCTCAAGTGCAAGCAAGTCTTCAAGCATTCAAGTGTTCAAGCATCCATTCATCAAGGAGATCCATTGTTAGCTATTGAAGGATTCAATCTCTTTAGAGGCCCCTTTGATGATCTATCCTTCTCCATTCATTCAAGCCTTCTCATATGCAAAGATCAAGTCAAGATTGGTGTTGAAGATCAAATACCATTGATTGGAGACATCCTACATCCATTGAAGCATTCCTACTTGTGGATTGGAGGATTCAAATCCTCTACAAAGACTTCAACATAAGCAAGGTGATTTGTTCCAATTATTTTGTTTATGCATACTACATTTCAATTCAATTTCAAGGTTAATTCCTAAACTGGGGTTTGACCAAGGCAAACCCCCCATACAAAAAAAAAACCCCCCATTTTCTTGTAGGTACAAGTGTGGAGTTTCAAATTTGAGAGCAAATTTGGATACCCTTTTTAGCAAACTTCCAGGATTTGCGAATAGAATTCGAATCAGACTTCAAATAAAGAATGTGGTATTTGACCTTTTATGAGGGTCAAACTCAAGCTGAGCCATCTTGAGGAAAGATTTATGGGTTTTCTCTATCTCGACATTTCCAGTCTAGGATAGGTTTCAGATTTTCTCAAAAGTATACACAAACACCAAAATTCAACATTTTCTAGATCTACCCTAATTTGAGGTTAGTACTTGTATTTCAATTATTCTATATTCTAAACATAATTCTCCATGTAGGGAAATATTGGATTTACTCTCTCTTCCTACTCTTTTCCATAAATTGATTCGATTGTGCATTAACCTTTTGTTTGATCAAATCGGATCTCTTCTTTGGGGAATTTGGGTTTGAGAATAGGTCTCATATTTCCCCCTTTACATTTGAATAGGGGTGAATCCATTTTACAACTATTCACCAACATTAAATCCGCAACCCAAATTAAATGCATAAGTCGGCCTCAAAATAAATCCAAAACAAAAAACTCGATAAGAAAGGAAACCAAGCACCAAACAAGCATCACCGAGCGCAAGGAAATTCACTGAGTGCTAGAGAGATAACTAACCAACACTGACAAACAAAGGAAACTGAGCAACACCGAACCAACTTGGTCAAAGCAGGAACCGAGCAACACTGACAAACTTCAAATATGTTTTTGGTGACACAGGATTTCCAAGGACCCAAGATGCTCCTTCATCAGACACTTTGGGTTATTTGAAATGATTCTCCAAATCATGAAATAGGTATGATTCGAGCTGCATCCATTTTAGACTATGAAATCCATGAACTGTCTTCGATCGGTCTATTCTTCCACTTTACCAGATATTCCATATACTATTTTCCTCTTGTACTTCTTCTAATTCTTTGCTCCAAAATCTTTTCAACTTCATCATTCTACTTCTTAGGATAATCCATCAGTATTGTCATGTCTTCATCAGGCTCATGAAACTCATACAAATCAAAAATGTTGAATATAGGTGATATATCCATGTTATCAAGTAACTCAATCTCATATGCATTTCCATTGTCAAATTTTCTCAAAATCTTGCAAGGTCCAAACTTCTTCATCTTTAGCTTCCCATATGTTCCAACCAAAAATTTGCCTCTCTTCAAATGAACCATCACTTCATCACCAACATCAAAAGTCTTATGTCTTCTTGATCTATCATCTTTGTCTTTATATTTCTTATTACTATTTTCCAGCTTAAACTTCACATCTTCATGCAGTGTCTTCATGTACTCAGCAAATTTTATTCCTTCAGCACTTCTCTTTCTCTCATCAACAATGTCTCTCAAATCTGATATACCTCTCAGTTGTATGCCATTTACAATCTCAAAAGGTTTTTTTTCCCGTACTCCTATTCACTGAATTATTGTATGCAAACTCTACTTGTGCCAACATGGAATCCCAATTACTTGGTGTGTCTCCAACTAAACATCTCAAAATATTTCCCAAACTTCTATTCACAACTTATGTCTGTCCATCAGTTTATGGGTGAAATGTAGAACTATATTTCAAATCAGTACCAAAATTTCTCCAAAGAGTCTTCCAAAAGTATCCAACAAATTTACTGTCTTGGTCAGAGATAATACTCCTCGTTAATCCATGCAATCTAACAATTTCCTTAAAGAAAATATCTGCTACATGTATTACATCTGATGTCTTTCTACAGGGTATAAAATATGCCATTTGAGAAAATATATCCACAACACAAATATAGAATCATTACCTCTTACTGTCTTCGGTAAGCCAAGAACAAAGTCCATACTAATGTCAAACCAAGGTTTCTCAGGTACAACAATCGGTGTATACAATCTAGTATTCTGACTTACTCCTTTTGCAACTTGACAAACTCCACAACTTTTCACAAATTTTTTAACATCTTTATACAACTATGGCCAAAAGTATTTCTCCTTAAGCAGATTCAATGTCTTATCAACACCAAAATGTCCAGCCAAACCACTACTATGTTTCTCCTTTATCAAATTAGTTCTCATTTCTCCTCTCAGTATACACAACTGAATACCTTTAAACAACATACCTCCTTACATATAATATTCATCCCATTTAGTACTCAGTTGATCTTGAATAGGTGCTTTGCACTTTCTCCAAGGTTCAAAAAAATCAAGATCAAATTCATAAGAATCTCTCATGTCATCAAAGCCTAGAACTTCAATTTTTATCTCAGTCATCAAAGATCTTCTTCTACTTAATGCATCAACAACTCAGTTAGTGACTCCACTCTTATGTTTTATCACAAATGTATAACTCTGCAAATACTCAACCCATTTCATATGTCTCTAATTCATCTTATTCTGACTACCCAAATATTGTAAAGCCTTATGATCGGTATACAACACAAATTCACTCAGTATAAAATAATGTCTCCATTTCTTCAATGCTTGAACAATAGCATAGAATTCTTGATCATACACAAAATATTTCCTTTTTGCATCATTCAACTTTTCACTAAAGAAAGCAACAGGTTTACATTCTTGACTCAGCACAGCTCCAATTGCACTACCACTTGCATCACATTCCACTTGAAATACCTTATTGAAATCAAGCAATGCCAAAATAGGAAATTCAGCAACCTTCTACTTCAGGGTCTCAAAACTTTTATCAGCTCCATGTGTCCATTTGAATTCTCTTTTATCTCCTCTCATAGTCTTAGTCATAGCATTACAAATTGAACTGAAATTCCTAATGAACATTTGATAAAAACTTTCCAAACCATGAAATGATCTTACCTCACTAGAATTCTCAGGTGTAGGCCAATTCAAAATAGCTTCAACCTTTTATGGATCCATTTGCAAACCATCAGCTGAAATCACAAATCCCAAATACACAATCTCTTCTTTCATGAATGAACACTTTTTCAGATTTATCAACAACTTTTCTTCTTTCAATCTTTGCAAAAATTTTCTAACATGCAACAAATGTTCTTCTCTGGTCTTACTGAATATGAGAATATCATCAAGATATACAATCACAAACTTACCCAAGAATTTCTTCAAAACTTCATTCATCAACCTCATAAAAGTACTCGGTGCATTAGTTAAACCAAAATGCATAACCAACCACTCATACAAACCTTCTTTCATCTTGAAAGCAGTCTTCCATTCATCACCTTCTCTGATTCTAATCTAATGATACCCACTTTTCAAATCAATTTTAGTAAAATACTTTGCTCTGGTCAAACTATCCATTATGTCATCCATTCTCGGTATAGGAAACCTATACTTCACTATTATCTTATTGATTTCTCTAGAATCAATACACATTCTCCATTCTCCATTCTTCTTAGGTGTCAATATAGCAGGTACTATACAAGGACTCAAACTTTCTCTAATCAAACCTTTCTGCAACAATTCTTGAATGTGTCAGTTCAATTCTTGATTCTCGGTAGGTGTCAATCGATGAGGTTCCTTATTCAGTAAACTAGCTCTAGAGATTAGATCCATGCAATGGTCAATGCTTCTTTGCGGTAGAAAACTATTAGGTACATTATCAAAAATGATTTCATTGTACTCATTGAGTAACTTATCAATCTCCTCAGGGACACTATCCTCTATTCTCTTACTCAGTTTGTTAGGAATCTCAACAAAACATACATCATTCTTCTTTAAATCCTTAACAAACTTTCTTCCTTCCATCAAGAAAACTTTCACAGATGTGCAAACATTACTAACAAGTTCTTCAATCAAAGGTAACAAGATTTGTCTTCTCCCATTAGCCCAAATTATATACTTATGCAATCTCCCATCATATATAGCATGTCTATCATATTACCAAGGTCTACCCAACAAAATATGACAACAATCCATAGGCATGATATCACATAACACCTTATCATAGTACTTTCCAAATTTCAAATTCACATAACATTGTTCACTTACCAATCTGAGTGTATGCTCATCTTTGATCCATGAAATCTGATAGGGCTTCAGATGTTCCAACCTTTTCAACTGCAACTTTGTGACCATCTCCTCGGATGCCAGATTCTCCAAGCTACCACTGTTAATGATTACCTTCCAAAATTTGTCAAAAACCCTACATCTAATCTTGAACAAAAATTTCCTTACCCGATCTTCCTTTTTACCTTCATTCCAAAGTTCTCTCCTTACCATCAAGTTATTTTCCTTCTCAGGTTCATTCGGTGACTCTTCTTGCACCAAAGCATTTCTACTACTACCAGCCTTCTTACTTGCATGTGTACACTCAAATGATCTATGTCCTTCTTCTCCAAAATTGTAACAAGTTCCTCAGAAACCACCTCTATTATAACCACCTTGGTAGCTATTGCCTCTACCTCTAGAAGAACATTCACCTTTCCACTCGGTCTTGCCTTTATCTAGATTTGTCTTTTTAGGTTTAGATCTACTATTTTCACCATGAGATCTACCTCTACCTCTTTGTCTTTGCTCATGTCTCTTGTTCATTTTCTCCTCAACTTTCAATGCAAATTGATAAGCCTCTTCAATGTTATCCAATTTGACCAAACTAATTTCTTCTTGGATGGAAATTATCAAACCATTCAGGTATCTAGCAATTCTTTCCACATCATCTTCATCATGTCCAAATCTAATATCTAATCTATAGAATTACTTAGTATATTCTTTTACCCAGCTATCTTTCTACCTCAAACTTTTCATTCACCTAACTAGGTTAATTTGATAATCATAAGGTAAGAACTTTCCTTTCAATTTATTCACCATTTTACTCCATACCTTGATTTTCTTTGCCTTTCCTCTTTCTGTCTAGCTGCAGATGTTCCCACCACAAGGATGCATGACTTTTTAACTTTGTGCTTGCAATTTTCACCTTCTTTTCCTGAGATACATTTTCATACTCAAAGTACTTTTCCATCTCAGTGATCCAATTCACTAATTCATCAGAATCCAATTTTCCACCATACTCAAGAGGATTAAAGTGTGGTGTAGACTTCAGACTTGTCAAAGCCTTCAAGAATCTTTCCTCACCCTGATCCATCACAGGTGCAAGTTCTATGTCACCTTGTTCCACCTCAATTTAATCATCACTAACATCTTTAAGATGTCTTCCTCTTCTCTAGGTTGTTTCAACAACTTCTAATCTAGCAGTAAGTTGTCTCAACATGTCTACAAATTCTAGATCGTCATCTCCTCTCCCATGAACCATCTTGAAAACCCTCTGCAATTGCAAGTCAGATCACAATCTGTTACCCCACAACAATTCAACTAGGGCTTCACAAGAAGGAGCCTTCAAATCTAGATTCACAAACCTAGATCTAGATCTAACCTTGTTTTGATACCACCTGACACAAGGGAGGATATTGAGAGGGGCCAAAGGCACACCCTAACTAGATCCACCTTGCATAACAACACGCAGAAGAAACAACACACAACAGTGAGAGAAAGAATATAGATAATTTGATATATTATCTTCCAAGTGATTCATACATGTTGGGCTGTAAGGCCTTCCCAGTTTAGGCTAGATATTACAATCAAGTACAAAATTCCTCGAACATGCGAGGATCTGTGAACAATCTCTAATTTTCTATCTTCTATCTTCTATCCAGAACTAACTCCTCAAAATCTAACCAAACAACTATATTTATACAAGAGGCTACCGAGCCAAGTCAGCATTTAGATCCATAATCAATAGAAGGAATGACCAGATCTAGGTCCACACGCTTCCCAATTATGGATACCAACATTAAATCCATGACCCAAATTAAATGCACAAGTCAGCCTCAAAAGAAATCCAAAACAAAAAACTCAGTAAGCAAGGAAACCAAGCACTAGACAACCATCATTGAGTGCCAGGAAATTCACTAAGTGCCAGATAGATAACTGACTAACACCGGTGAACAAAGGAAACCAAGAAACACCAAACCAGCTCAGTCAAAGTAGGAACCGAGCAACACAGACAAACTTCAAATATGTTTTTGGTGACACAGGATTACCAAGGACCCGAGATGCTCCGGCATCATCTTCCAATTGAAGCTTCAGATTTACAACATTATATTTTCAATTATTTAATTCCTAGTTGACTTCTTTGTGTATTTCTTTGAATTTATGGAATAGCTCCCTTAGCTTGGTGATACAATCATTTTCCTCCTTAAGGATTTGTTTCAATTCTTAATTTTCAAATTTTGTGCACTTCATATCATCTAAGATTGTCTCAATCCTTCATCAAAGTAATATTTTCCTATCATTTGATCAAACTTCCAAGATCTCCCTCAAGTGGTTAAGCTTTATCTGCAATGAACCAAGCATTGATATCAATTGTTGAACAATCTGAATAACTAAGAGGGGGGTGAATCAATTATCATAAAATATTTTTTCTTGAACTTAATTAATCTGGAGCAACTTTAATTCAATCTGATAAACAAAAATCAAAGCACATAAGAATGCCATATATCATGAACACCATATTTTTACGTGGAAAACCCAAGATGGTAAAAACCACAAAGAATGCTAATTCTCAATTATGAAACACCAATTAAAGTGGCATTGATTAAGGTGACTTTTACAAGGGTGGCTCATTTCCAAGTTACTCACTACAGGTAGTCTCACTACCATGCTATCGTAGCCAATATAAAAATAAATGATTACCAAAATAGTCAAAATATGAACTGATGGAGTTGCATCTACATATGTATGAATTTTAGTTCTGGTTAAGTACACAGTAACTATCTACACCATATCTAGTTAGGAATCTCTTGCAAACTTATGTACAACCTCTTCACACAAGCTTTTTATTACTACTCAGTATGTCTCCTTTTTTGCTTTCTTTCCACTAGCTATCTTTCTCCTTATTGCATTACCTTATGCTCATCTTTTCTCACCTTCACAATTCACATCACTTGCATGCCATATATTGGAATCAAAAATATGCTCTACATATATACTTGTTGACTTAAAAAAATCAAGAATAATTCAACCTAGCAAATATATCACCTTGAAGAAGAATTTGTAAATATTAAGGCTCAGCACACTAGCACCAAACCCAAAGGATAGGTCACACATTAATATCTTCTTTCCATGTTACCACAGGAAACATAAATAGTTCATACAAAAGATAAGTTCATTACATAACATAATTACCAAAAGATAAATAACTTTGAGGTATGAAAGATATATTTTGATGTTGATGGGAATACCACAAAAAAATACCATGTCTTGATATACATTAAATTCAGTAACAACTAGAGGAACGAGATTAATTGCATCTATACAAAAAGTGAGTAGGAGTGACATACCAAAAATCTACAACATGTTTCATGAGCGTCCGGGTAGCAAAGATACCCAGAATAAGCTTTGAGCACAACAACCAATACCAAAATGTTAATCTTCATTATTCTAAACTGATTGTCTTCCATAATTGACCCAAAGGAAAATATTGCAGGATAGATCAATATCGTATACCAACACAACACATCATATAGGATAGATCATCTGGAGCACAACATTATGGATCTCAAGATTTGACATCAATGACAATAATGCCATATCATTTCAATAGTTTGTGTGTTTCTCCTCTTGAACCCCACATTGCATGAAAAAGAGCTATTTTCTTTGTTAAGGGTTCAAACTGACAAGAGTAAAAAAATTCACCAAAACTGAAACCCACGACAACCCAAAATAAGACACCCAAAATAAACTGGCATAGACGGTGAAGAATAAGTAGAAGGACAACTAACCTAAGCTAGAGGGAAACAATGACCATGAATCACTCAATAGTGATAGCCACCAAAATCACCAATAGTTTATTGAGCACACACACAAAATGTAGAAATCACTAGTAGAATATCTTAAATGTAATGGGCTCAATTTATTAATGAAGGAAAAGTGACCAAATGAGTGCAACATGGCCCTTTAATAGGGTGAAGGTTTTTGACTAACGTCACCCCAAACTCCATTTAGGCATCAGGGCTTCAGTGTGTTAGGATGTCAAGGATTCTAGGACCTTCGAACATCCCTAAAACACCAATCTTCAACTAGAGATCCTTGAGAATTTGGGCTTTCAAAGATCAGGCATCAAGGGTGCAAGCAAGAGAAAACTATCTTCAACCCCCAAATGCCCGAAGGGAATCCCAACTTCAAATTAGGGAAGAACAAACAAGAAAATAAAATAATAAGGAGAAAGAAATAAAATAAAATAAAAAGAGGACAAGACCCCTACACACTCCAAACATCAAACTATTGGGATCTTAAAGCTAACAATCTGACCCACCTGATGTGACTAACTGACAAGGACCTTGTCAAAAGAAATGAATGAAAAGAAAAAAAAGTGGGGGTCCCCATTAGGCCATGAGACCTAATGGAGTGTGATTTGTGGAGGCAAAACAAAAATCCTTGACAAAAGAAGAAATGACCAAGGCATTTCTTTACCAACAAATAACCTTCAAACTAACCCCATACTAAGGAACTAGCACATAGTCATAAGATGAGAAAAATCACCTTTTCACAAGTCTCTATATAGACACCTTTGCATAAGCTTCCTGTGTCTAGAATTTGCATTCATTCCATCGATATGCCTCTACAAAGCTAATTCAGGAGGATGCAAATCAGAGACAATGTTTTACAATATCAACCAAGATTCCCTAGGGATTTATCCATTGTTAGGTAGGTGTCCATAGCCCTGGAAAAAAAATTTGTATGTTTTGGTCTAACCTTTCTCTACTTCCAGTCATGCATCCATAGCCTCAATAGAGGTTCCTAAAATTACCCTTTCCATTATGACTAAAAAATTATGAATTTAATCTTTAACGAACGCTTTGGTCTTTTATTTTCTTATTCGTGTATTATGCATTTTCTTTTATAAAATAGTTGGAGAAGTTAAAATCACTTCATGAAGGGTTTTGAAACTTTTGATGGTCATGTAGGCCAATATGCCTATAACGACTATGATCTACATCCAACTGAGAGAACAATTGTTTTAGACCTTGTTTTTAAATGTGTATATTTGTGACATCAGAAAGCTAGTAATATATATCAACTAAACACTTTGTGAAAAGATACTTCTTCACCCAACTACGAGGCCAAGTCTTAGTGGGAATGAATTCTCCTTGTAGTTTTGACTAATAAATACCTCTATCTTCTATTAGTAACTATATGCACCCTAAAATGGTCACCTAGACTTTGGGTCCCATTTATTAATTTATCAATTTTCTGAATCAATGCTTTACAATATATTCAAATCAATTTCCTTGATCAAATCATAACTATTTCAATCATTTCAATAATCTCCTAAGGTTTAATCATGTCATCAATCATTTTATTTAATTAAAAGAAATAATCCCTTTTAAATAAATAAAATAACTTTATTTAATTGAAAGTAATATCTCTTAAGTAAAATAAATTTATTTAATTAAAACCCTTTTTAATTAAATGATTTTATTTTATTTAATTAATATTCATCTTTTAATTAAATAACCTTATTTTATTTAATTAAAAGAGAATTATTCTTTTAAAATAAATAAAATCCTCTCAAAAGATCTTTTGTGATGAAAAAAAGAAATAAGTGAAATAAAAATAAATAAAATAAAGAAATTTCCTTTTCTCTCCACACTTTCTAAAAATGAGATTTCTTTCCTCCTTTTGCATTAATCCCACATTGATCTTGGAGATGCATTATTTTCATCAGTTTCTTATATAAGGAGCCCTCTTCTTCTCAATTAAAGATCTAGAATTTTCATATTATCATTATGCTGAAGATTTTCTTGACAACATTAGAGCTTTAGAAATCATCATTTTAGATTGCACATTTAGTTTAATTTTCATATAGATTAATTAGTGAAGTAGTTTATTTCTTGTATTGCATATAGATTAATTTCAATAAAATAGTTTATTTCTTGCAATCATATAGTTTAATCTTCATTTCAATAAATTAGTTTATTTTCTTGCATTTGCAATCATATAGATTAGTTTCATTTGCATGCAAGAACTCAATTCAATGGAGATTATCATTCTTGCTTCTCCTCCTTGAATCTCTCGTTCTGTGGTGTACTTGCATGGGTTCAATCTGAGGGCCTCATAGAAAGCCATGCACTCCACAGATAGAGAGTTGTGGATCAATATCTCAGAGTTCATTATTGAGTATTCTTAGATGCAATGATTCATAGTAGTGTGATTATTTTCAGTTCACACATTTTGGCGCCCACCGTGGGGCAGAAAAGATCAATTTCTGGCCTCATTCTTGATTGGTTTTTCAATTTTAGTGTTGGTTCCAGGCCTTGTACGGCCATGTATAGCTTGGAAAACCTATAATATAGTAATTTATGGATAGAATGATGAATCCTATTTCTCATGATTTTTGTTTGGTTCATTTTTATAAATAAATTAATAAGTTATGATCATTTTGGTGAAAGTGGGTATTTGCAGATTTGAGATTCTCTAAATATAGTCAGATTGAAATGTCTAGTACAGACAAATTGTGAAGAATCAGGACCTATAAAAATATTTATTGAAAAGATACATGAATTATCTTTCATTTCCTTTTGGTTTGAGTCATTTTTATGCAGATTTGTGAAAGTTATGGGCATTTGAGTGAAAACTGGTTTTTAACAATCTGCATTGGAGTTGCAGGCAATGATTTGCTCTTAGAAAATGATTTATGAATGGGAAAAATAAATGGCTTACATATTTGGAAATTAGATTCATTAATAGTTATTTTGAAATTGGTTTGGTTTCATTTGGATTCTTTTTTAGAAAGATATGTGATTCCCTAGGCAGGGTTTGGTGTTTTAAATCTGATTTATGACAGAAAAATTACAGTCTGAAAAGGTTATTAGTTGAGGAACCAAATGGAATCATAAGACCTTGTAATTTTTGTAAATGGTAGTTCTTGATGTTGGCTAAAAACTTAATTCTTTCTATAAATTTTAATATTGTGATTTTATGGGTCAAATAAATCAATCTTTAAAGACTATCTTGAAGACAGCAATGTTACATATGTTGAATCAAACTCCTAACAATTGATTTTCATATCTAACCATCTTAGGGTTTGTGTAAGTTGGATATACATTGCATATCTTATTTTCTTGTTTTCTTTTCTTGTTCATTTGAAGGTTCATGGTTTGCTTTCATGGAAAATGCTTAAAACAAATTAAAAAAAGGTAAAATCTACTAAGCGTGTTGCGTTGGACTTGAGGTATTTTGTTACATCTCTACAACATTTGGACTTTGGGATTAAAAATGAACCTCTCATGTTTTTGGCTTGAGTGTTACATGCTTTCATAGAACATATTTCAATTAATGCTCTTAATGGGAAATGAATGAACATAGATTTGTTTTCATACAAGTTTGTGTTTAAGTGAATGCTTGTGCTTAAACATTAAGTAATTCTTGGTTCCAATATCAAAAAATCTCATTGAGTAATCTAGGGCATGGATTCATTCTTGGTTTACATGAAGATTTAAATGCACCACTTTGTGGACTCGCTTCATGTTTACTTGGAAAGTTAAATACTCCATGATTCAAACCCTCTTGCGCTTATGAGTAATATTGATAAGCAATCTTAGAGTACTTTTGATTGATCTTGTTAGCTAAATTGGGTTGTTGGACTCGCTTATTTCTAATCACCCCTCATTTCCACCCTTTGGATGTAAGGTCAGCATTCATACATAGGGGAGGGGTCTACTTGAAAAGAGCATTAAGTGTTCCACAAATTTTTTCCCATTTTGTGCTTTCTTGATCTCATTAGTGTTCTAAGGTGTGGACTCACTTTGACTTTGTGTGAGGAGTTAAATGCACTACTTTGTGGACTCACCTCAAATTTACTTGAAGGGTTAAATGTACCACCTTTAGTGCTTTCCAATACTTTTGATAGTGAATTACTTACTTTTTTATTTTTAGAAGGCCTGCTTGGAGATTTCATCACCTCAAGGGATGACCTTAACTCCCGTGTTTCGGTGAAGTATAAATATCAAGATGTGAATCCAAAGACACCTCTCTTGGGAATGAGTTATATTTCACTCTTGGCTAAGCCTCAAAGAACTTTGTACCTTTGAGAAGTGAAGGAGGAGATTTGGGTTATCGTATCCCCCTGGCTGTGTGATTTCAGATTCTTCTCATCTATAGATTTGTGTCTCACGTACCTTGCGTATATTGAGGACTCCTGTTAGAAAAGCCATGTATATCCCTGTAGACAGCTTGACAGGATGTTGTTGTATTCTAAGTGCCTACTAAAACATTTTCAAGAACATACACAAGTAGAATCTTTAAGGAGTAGCATACTAAGTCACTATTCTTGTTCATGTGCAAGGTTGCTTTGCCCCTTGCTCATTGTTTGAAGACAATTGCTTGCTTGAACTCCTTGATTGTTGTTTTATGTGCTTGATCAATGATAAAAATTTGTTGATGTACTTACTTGATCTTTGAAAATGAACAAGAAACTAAAATCCTAAGTTTTTCGATTAGGTGACTTGTCCCAATCAGATTAGGTGACTTGTCCCAGTTTTAGAGACCTATTCTATATTTAGGATTCTTGTGTTCTTGACCTTTTGAGTTAGTGATCCTTGATCCCATAAGAGATTTTTCTTGAGAGTGAGAAATTAGGAATTGTTCCTGTCAAATAGATAAATTTTTTGACTCTTTGATAACACACTTGGAGAGTGCTAGTAATCTCTTTGTCCACCCATTTTCATAAAATTCAAATTCAGTATAATTTGTGTAAGTCATCCTCCTGATCCATATGTGCTAGGGTATTCACACAAAAATTGAGCACCTCTGTGGTAGTGTTGGTTTGCACCTATTTGCAACAATTTTATTTCACCATCTCTCTCAGACAAGAGAACTTTTACTATCCTAGTTTGGTATTGATGTTTCTTAGAATTGTCTTTTTTTCCCTGAACTCTCCCTTTCATGTCAGTAACAACAAGATATCAAGTGAGCCATGGAAAGAAACCTCAGATAGTCTTCAACCAACTACCCCCAGTTCAGACTCGTCAAAAGAGAAAGGAAAAGGAACCAATATTTGACCAGTCACCTAGGAGTAAGTCTGAAACCTAGTTTGACCCAAAGAGCCATTTTAGTGAGTTGAGTACCCCCTCAGCACCTTCCCACTTAGGTATGGATATGAGTTACATCGTGACTCGATGGGAGAGGGAAACCATGGATCAAACTCTTGATGACATCTATGAATGACACAGAAACAACATTATATTTGGGAATTCTTCTCATGATGATCAACCTGGTTCACCCCTCATTAATGCTAGATATTTGGATGCTCATCAAAGGGATGAAAGGCATAAGAGATGAGCTCACCAAGAACTATGGTCACAACATGAAGACCAAGACAATGACCCTAGTGGTTCTCATGTCAATGCAACATATACCAATGACTTGTTCAAGCAATCTAGACCAAGTTCACCACTTCAAAATTCCTCAAGGTATACAAGTGAGAGGCTAAAAATAATTGAGCGAGAAAAATAGGCTGCAAAAAATGAACGAGCTGCAAAAGAAGAAAAACTTAGGCTTCTAGAAGAGGAACAATGAGCATTGTTGGACATAGAGAGAAAAGCATTCCAAGAGGAGCAAGATAGGCTATTAGCCCAATAATTAAACACTCAATTCAACAACAGGGGTGCTAATAGTGGAAATAATTCTCCTCCCTCCACCCCTTCCAGAACACCAAGAAGTAGAAGGTGGTCAAGAACCCCCTCTAGATCTCCTAGTCCTAGAGGAAGAAGGGCCTCTCAGTATGCTCACTATAGGAGGAAAACCCCTCCTAGAAACTCAATACCACACTCCCAACATGCACATCATGGTTCCCAACATGGAGGTGGTAGCTCACATTATGACCTTGATACTCAAGACTTTATGCGAATGCAACAAGAGCCTATCTTCCAATAGTATGTGGATAGGTATTTGGAACAAAACAAAGATAAATTCTTGGAAAGTCTAATCAACAAGGGCACCAGATTCCCTTATAATTTTGATGTGGACAACAAAATACAAAAGCAAAATCCCTCTCAAGAGGAAGAAATCCACCAAATGAAGTAAATGATGGAGAAAATGATGCAACCTAAGAGCTCATTCTCACTAGACTCAATTTGTCCTAATCCATTCGACAAGAATGTGAGTATGAAGGATTTTCCAAGGAGGGTGGAATTCCCTTAATACGATAAATATGATGGTAGTGGTGATCCACATGACCATGTGTGCCAGTTCTATACTATGAGCTTTGAATTTCATCAGGATGACTCCTATTTGATGGGGTTATTCCCTAGAAGTCTTAAAGGACAAGCAATGGAATGGTTTACCAATATCACTCCCCCTGTCAAGACTTTTAGAGAACTTGTTCATAGATTCGTTCAACACTTCACATATAATCTGTCAAGATCTGTTACTATGTTGGACCTATGCAACTTGAAACAAAATCAAGGGGAACCCTTTGTTACCTTCTTACAGAGGTGGAGGAGACAGTGCTCTCGATATCCTAGGATGATCCATGAGGATGAAAAGATTGACATACTTTTCAGTAACTTGGTGCCTGAAATGAGATATGAGATTAAAAAGATAGTCTTCAATTCCTTTGATACCATGGTTGAAACTACATGTCAAATTGAAGATGTCCTAAGAGAACAAGGCATTTTGACCAGACATAGAAATAATGGAAACAATGGTCAACACAACAATAAGGATAAAGGGAAGAATAATGGTTGGAACAAGAACAAACAAGTTGTCAATGATGGAGTTGTGGACTCTTCCCAATCAAGAGATCAAGGTGTTCTTAATTTGACTAGTGTTGTGCAAGCCATGAAGCTTAATGCACCTCCACAGCAAGAAAGTAAACCAAGATATCAGGAGAGGCCCAAAAAGGAGAAGCAAAATTTACCAAATTGGGTGACTCATATGAGGATGTTCTCAAAACTCTCATTGCTAACAACTTGACACATCCTTAGGATCCTGCAAAATTTCACATACCTGAACCCAAGCCACATTGTTGGGACGACAAGGCATTCTGTAAATTTCACAATGGTGCTGGCCATACTATTGAAAATTGTTGGAGATTAAAACATATCGTCCAAGATCTCATAGAAAGTGGAAAGCTTTGAGTTGATGGTCTAAATACCAATGCTGATCATAAGGCTTTTAAGGAACCTTTGCCTAATTATGAAAAGGGGGAAACCTCTAAATCAAAGAATGGAAAAGCTGCAATCAACTACACTTACACAGCGGCAAAAAATGTGGTAAACATGCTTGAAGTTGTGGAGCCAAGTGTCAATATGATGAGGAGTAAGGACCCACATGGTTATGACTCTCCTCCTATCTTTGACAAAAAACTTGTTGTGGTGCTGAGAGGTCCTCATTCTAGGCTATCTTCTCAAGACCTTAATGCCATTACCAGGAGTCAAGGCCCTATCATTCTTAGAGGTCCTAGTTCAGGTCCATCCAATAAACCCAAGCAAGTGGCATCCAAGAATGTCACCACAAATTCTGCCACTACTCCCAAACCAAACTACAATCTTGTAGATTAGTTACAGAAAACTCCAGCTCAGATTTCAATCTTGGAGCTTTTAGAGTTGTCCCCAAGACACAAACAGGTCCTTAAGGATGCTTTACGCATAGCCAATGTTCCCAATAATTTAGATGTTGACCAATTTCAAGGCATGGTGAATCACATTACTAGCCCACATTACCTCTCTTCCTCAGAAGATGATGACAAATCCCTAAGCCATCCACACAATCTTGCCCTTCACATTGAAGTAATGATTCATAAAACCTGTGTCAGGCACGTGTTGATAGATGGGGGTGCTGGGATAAATATTTGTACTTTAAGTTTGTTAAAAACTTTGGGATATTCAGAGCAAGTGATTGACACTAGAAAGAAGATCACTATAAAGGCCTATGATGAGGCAGAATGAAGTTCTAAGGGGTTGGCTGTCCTTCTTGTCAGGATTGGCCCAGTTGAAAAAGATATCTTGTTCCAAATTGTTGATGCTGGACCCCTTGCATACAACATTTTATTGGGTAGACCATGGATTCATGACATGTAGGAAGTGTCATCTACCTACCACCAGTGTGTTAAGTTCCCCTATAATGGAGTAGAAATTTTCATATCAGGGGATAACACCTTATCAGTCAATTCAATCTCGGCTAATGTTCATGTCCCTCTTAATTGAGAAGCAGAGGATTATCAAGCAACTTTAGCAGACTGTTAAGACAAGTTAAAATCATTAGACCTTGGAATGGGGGGGTATCAACTTGATTCTTTTACAAAGATGCATGTTTCCCCTAGGACTTATGGAAAGCCTTCACTGGAGATGAAACCATCTTCTTTGGCAATGACACTATTTGACACATTTGTTGAATCCTCAATACCAATACAAGATGAAAAAGAGGAAGTAGCTATTCGAGATTGGATATACAAAGAGGAGAAGTACCAACACAATGAAAATTTCTCCCCCTCTCCTAAGTCCTATGGGAAAGGATATACTTTTTTCAAGAAGATGGGTTATCTAGGATATGGCCCTCTTAGTCATAGGTTAGATGCTAGAGCCAAACCACTCAATCATGATCTTTTTGGATGTAAGTCTAAGAAACTAGTTGGCCTAGGCTTTATGAACAATAAGAAGTGCACTGTCCCCATTCATGATAGGTGGGATAGTAAAGATGACACAGAATATGTACCAAATTTGACAAATCAACAAGACATGATAGATGATTGGGTACCTTCAACAAATCTCCTCTGGGGAGATTCAAGAGATTTAATAATTGACAGTCCTCCTATCCCAGCTATGATAGATAGTGACTATATGAATGCTAAATTGACTATGGATAGTGTCTCCATCCTAGCTGCGATGGATGGTGATAATTCAAATAATTTTGTGATTGAAAAAATTGTTAGAGGGGAAACTCTTCCAAACCTTGAGGCTTCTACATCACGAGGCCCCAACAATAATTTAGAAATAGACTCTCATGAGTTTGAATGGGATTCACTCTTAGATGAAATAGTTGACTTGGATATGGATGTTGTCCAAGCTTGTAGTTCTCAACTTGACGTAGCTGATGAGTCATGTGTCATATTAGAAGATTGGAACCCACGTGTCACATTAGTAGACGATTCTTCGCTTGATAGGATAAATCCTGATTTAGGCACCTTAGAGGGATACTTGACAGACTCCAATTTTGTGATCACCAGAGATGACATCACCTATATCCTTAATATTGAACCAGTCATTAACCTACCCCTTATTGACCCCAACCTTATTGATTGGTCTCAACGTTATCAAGAGCCTCAACTCTTGACATTTCACAATGACTATGAGATCACCTGCTATCTAAATGTCATTGAACCTGTAGTCTCTTCCACCAGTGAACTAGCTACCAGTATGACAAAACCTAACATCAAGTACCTTAGTCACAAGATAAAAAGAAAAGAAAAAAAGAATAAGAGTTTTGATGGTGAAAACCACTATGTGGCGGTGTCAGAACTAAAAAAAAGTAAAAATAAAAGACATATCCAAGGGTGAAAACCTCTCTGAGGCACCTATGGATGAGGTACTTGATAGTCTCCCAAGCTATTTTTAGGATAGATCATCAGTATTGGTTGAACCTATAGAAGCTATTAATTTGAGCAGAGAAGAGGCTCCAAAAATTGTACACTTCGCTAAATCTTTATCACCTCAAGAAAAGAAAGCCTACACTGAGTTCCTCCAAAAGAAGAAAATTAATTTTGCATGGACATATTAGACATGCCAAGGTTGGACACTAATCTCATTATGCATCATTTGTCCATAGCTCTAGGTGTGAAACCAGTCAAATAAAAGTTGACAAAAAATGCACCCTCATATAGCTCTTTTAGTGAAAGTTGAATTAGAAAAGCTCCTTGGTGCAGGATTCATTAGAGCCATAGACTATGTTGACTAGATTTCCAACATTGTATCTATTTCTAAACATGATAAATCCATCCAAATCTACACAGATTTTAGAGATCTTAACAGAGCATGCCCAAAGGATGATTTTCCACTTCCTAACATAGACATGATAGTGGACATGACGGCAGGCTATGAGATCTATTCCTTGATGGATGGTTTTTTTGGGTATAATCAGATCAAGATTGCTCCTGAGGATCAAGAAAAGACTGCATTCACATGTGCATGGGGTACTTATTGTTGGAATGTCATGCCCTTTGGATTGAAAAATGCAGGAGCTACTTATCAAAGAGCTATGACAACCATCTTCCATGACATGATGCATAAGAATATGGAAGATTATGTGGATGACACCCTCGCTAAGTCTAAGAAAAGAGGAACACATCTGATTGATTTAGAAGTAATTTTGGATTGCATGGAACAATTTCAACTAAGATTAAACCCAAAAAAGTGTGCATTTGGTGTTACTTCTAGAAAATTATTGGGACTCATCATTTCAGCCAAAGGGATAGAAGTGGACCCTGAAAAGGTCCAAGCCATTATAGACATGCCACCTCCCAAAAATATTAGTCAAATGAGGAGTCTTCAAGGATGCCTTCAATCCATAAGGAGGTTTATTTCACAATTGGCAGATAGAGCGCAGCCCTTTAACAAAAACTTGCATAAAGGTGTTCAATGTGTCTAGAATGAGGATTTCCAGAAGAGCATGGATCAAATTAAGGAATACTTGGCAAATCCTCCCATTTTAATGCCTCCCATTCCAGGAAAACCTCTCATTTTGTATGTCTCAGCTACTAAATCTTCATTGTGGGCATTGTTGGCTCAATTAGATGAACAAGGGAAAGAAAGGGCCATATATTATATTAGCCACACTCTTGTTGCTTATGAGGTCAATTATACTAGTATTGAAAAAGCTTGCCTTGTAGTAGTGTTTGCTTCTCAAAAATTGTGACACTATATGCTTGCGCACACCATACACCTCATAGCAAAAATTGATCCTCTCAAATACTTGCTCGGTAAAGCTGCTCTCACAGGTAGACTCGCTAAATGGATGATGATTCTTTCTGAATTTGACATAGAGTATATTGAGCGCAAGGCAATCAAAGGCCAAGCTATTGCAAATCAACTGGCTAATTTCCCAATTCAAGATAATATGCCCATTCAAGTCAATTTCCAAGATGAACATCTTATGTACATGACTGAGAGATCCTGGAAACTATTCTTTGATGGTTCCTACATGCAAAACGGTCCTGGAGATAGTGTGTTGTTTGTCTCTCCACATGGGTACACTATTCCCAAATCTTACAAGTTACTCTTCCCATGCACAAACAACATAGTTGAATCTGAGGCTTTAACAAATGGACTAAAAATGGCTATAGAGTGGAATATCACAGAACTACATATCTATGGGGATTCTCAACTGATCATCAATCAAGTCAATGAGCAATACCAAACAAAAGATGACAAGTTGATACCTTACAAAAAAATGGTTGATTCATTAAGATGGTACTTTACTTTTTTCACCTTTTAGCAAATCCCTAGGGCTGAGAATAAAGCAGTTAATGCTATGGCCACCCTTGCTTCACTTCTTTAGTTAGAGGAACATGAGTCTAGATATGAATTCCTAGTGGAAGAGCTACATTATCCCATTTATGACTCTCAAGAAAGCCATGTCATTTGTACCCTTTTCAATCATGAATCCTCCTACTATGGTTCTATTTACTCATATCTCCATGATGGCATCATCCCTGACACATTTAACCGATCTGAAAGAAGAAACCTTGTCTATAACACCTCTCGTCATTCCCTCATCTCTGGTGATTTGCATAGGAGGGGTCTAGATGGGACACTTCTTAGGTGCTTAGAAAAGGAGGAATCTGATCAAGTGCTAGTTGACATCCATGAGGGCATATGTGGGGGACATTCTAATGGTCTTTCCATGGCTCGAAGGTTGCTTAGGGTGGGGTACTATTGGCCTATGATGCAGATAGATGCGGTAGCTTTTTCCAAGTCTTGTGAAAAATGTCAAAAACATGGACACTTGATACATGCTCCAGGTAGGGAGCTAATTCCTTCTATATCTCACTGGTCATTTCAGTGATGTGCCTTTGACCTTGTTGAGTAGATTCATCCCAACTCATCAGGTGGGCATAAGTTCATTATCACTGCTACTGACTACTTCACAAAATGAGTAGAGGTTGTTCCACTTTTTGTTGCCTCAGGCAAGACCGTGTCTTTATTCATTTTAAACCATATCATCTGTCAATATGGAGTGCCATCTGAGATCATCACTGACAATGGAGGTCAGTTCAAAAACAAGGACCTTACACAACTCTGCCAAAGATTTAAGATAAAGCAACATTGGTCCTCCATTTACTTCCCGCAAGGAAATGGTCAGGCAGAGGCTTCAAATAAAACCATTCTCAAGATTTTACATAGAACAGTTCATAAGAATGGTAAAGACTGGCACCTACAGATAAACTCGGCCTTGTGGGCCTACAGAATGAGTATTCATACTCCAACTGGGGCTACTCCTTTTACCCTCACATATGGCGTTGAAGCAGTGTTACCTTTAGAGGTTGAGATTCCGTCACTTAGAGTCTCTCTCAAAGGTCTAGTTACAGATGAATATTATCACGCCATGAGATTACAATAATTGGAACTTCTAGATGAAAAGCGTAAAGCATCATTTGATCATATGAGGGTCTACCAAAAGCGGATGTCCAAAGAATTCAACAAAAAGGTTCACCCTAGAGAATTCCAACTAGGAGATCTTGTCCTGTGAGAGAATCCTAAGAACCAACAAAATAGAGAATAGAAGGGAAAATCTGAACCTAATTGGCTTGGACCCTACATTATCACAGTAGCTTTTGGTACAGGTGCTTATCTACTATCTACTGAAGAGGGGGAGCAGCTCCCTGAGCCTATCAATGTTTTGTACCTGAAGAAGTTCTATCCTTGATGCCCATTTTGTCTAGGGGCATCCTTTGTATATACCTTATTGATCCTAAAAAAATTCCAAAAAAAATTCATATATGATGCTGAAAAAATACAAAAAATTCAAAAAAAATTCAAAAAATCCAAAAAAAAAATAGAAAAAGTGCCTTGGTGAAAACCTGGAAACAGGTGCCTTGGTAGCAAAAATACAAAAAAATTATAAAAAGTCCTCAATGGTGAAAACCTAGAAATGGGCGCTACTTGAGGCCTTTGCACCCCTATTTCTTAGCATGCATCCTCGACACTTAGCCTTTCTCCATCATGCCTTGTCCTTGTTGCCTTGGTTTGGAATTGGTCTTTGTCTTTGTCTAGGGGGCATCACTATGTTAGCTTTGGTCTCTTGGATATGCTTGTCTTTAGGACACCTCGCAAATGGTGTTTTTCACCCAACTGTATTTTTCAACACAACCCCTGACATCGAGTGTTTTTCAACACTTATCAGTTTGGTCTTATCCAGTTTGGTCATGTGATCTTACCTGCTTGCAAGCATTCGATCCTTACCCTTGGAACTGAGTATCAGTTTACACACTTAAAATTTTTAAATGCAACACTTAATGCTTGAGATATGTCATGATTTTTTTTGTGTGCTAACTGTTATTGATTTTCGTTGAATGTCCTTGTCTAATAAGTCTCTCCATGATGCATCGCTAGAAGACTTGGGGCATGGGGTATGTTTTTATTTGCTTTCTGCTTGTGGGTGTTGTCTTGAACCTCTTCAGTGTCTCTTGTTGTCTCCTTGACACACTTAGGAGATTTAAGGCATCATCCTTGACTATTTTTGCACAACCATTCTCATGGTCATCCTAACATTTATGCCTTGACACGAGCGTGGTTTTGCTACATTAAATTGGGTAAGCTAACATTGCAGTCATCTTGACCTTTATGTCTTTGATGCTCATGTTAGAATCTTTCCACATTCCAATCTGATATAAATCACATTCATATCTTCATAGTCACATTTTTGACTAGTGATGATTGTGTGATCGTCCGATGTCCGGTAATAATGGCCCTATGATGAAAATAAGTTCTCTTACATTTTCTAATGAATGATGAACACAAAAATCCTATGTTACCCTATTGCAAGTACACCTTTTCATTTCCATGTAGCTTGCATTATTTAGACTTCATGTTAAATTTGCACTTTTAGGCTGCATTATGAGTTTGAGAGGGTTTCCTTCATCTTTCTTGTGGACTTTTAGTCAACTATGGTCACATTTTGATCTTCATTTTCTTATCTTCTTTCGTGATCTCAATCAAAATTCCCTATCTTAAACAGTTGATTGATTTTGGGGGATCTTCTTTCTGGAGGCAAATTCTCTTTCTTCTCTCCATTTCTTTCCATTTCTTCCAAACTTCTATCTTCCATTCACTTTCACCCCACTTCTTTTCTTCTAATTCAACCTTGGGGCATAATCTTTCTTGGTAAGCTACCTTAGTTATGTGATTCTTATATCTTTCATCTTACATCAAGAACCTTATCTTTAGTTTGATTTGATCAAATTTATCAATTTATTGTTTCTCCTCTATCCAATTTTGATTTTGATCACGAGGGGGCAATACCTACCAAACTTCAATGCTTGATTCAGCTTTACCAAATTTATCAATTGCTTCTCTTAGGGAAACCTTGCTTGAGATTCTTATCTCTTATTTGAGACTTGACAATTACCTATTCACAGGTGTTGGCCTTGTCTTTTTCAATCTGCTTATCTATGTCTTGATGTGTTCCCATCTGTCGAACACACATCTGGGTTGATTTGTGATCCCAAATCGATCTCACACTTCAATTCCATTCTTTGACTGCATGTGATCCTGAGTTGACCTCACATTAGTCAAAGAGGGGCAAATGTATGCACCCTAAAATGGTCACCTAGACTTTGGGCCCCATTTATTAATTTATCAATTTTCTGAATCAATGCTTTACAATATATTCAAATCAATTTCCTTGATCAAATCATAACTATTTCAATCATTTCAATAATCTCCTAAGGTTTAATCATGTCATCAATCATTTTATTTAATTAAAAGAAATAATCCCTTTTAAATAAATAAAATAACTTTATTTAATTGAAAGTAATATCTCTTAAGTAAAATAAATTTATTTAATTAAAACCCTTTTTAATTAAATGATTTTATTTTATTTAATTAATATTCATCTTTTAATTAAATAACCTTATTTTATTTAATTAAAAGAGAATTATTCTTTTAAAATAAATAAAATCCTCTCAAAAGATCTTTTGTGATGAAAAAAGGAAATAAGTGAAATAAAAATAAATAAAATAAAGAGATTTCCTTTTCTCTCCACACTTTCTAAAAATAAGATTTCTTTCCTCCTTTTGCATTAATCCCACATTGATCTTGGAGATGCATTCTTTTCATTAGTTTCTTATATAAGGAGCCCTCTCCTTCTCAATTAAAGATCTAGAATTTTCATATTATCATTATGCTGAAGATTTTCTTGACAACATTAGAGCTTTAGAAATCATCATTTTAGATTGCACATTTAGTTTAATTTTCATATAGATTAATTAGTGAAGTGGTTTATTTCTTGTATTGCATATAGATTAATTTCAATAAAATAGTTTATTTCTTGCAATCATATAGTTTAATCTTCATTTCAATAAATTAGTTTATTTTCTTGCATTTGCAATCATATAGATTAGTTTCATTTGCATGCAAGAACTCGATTCAATGGAGATTATCATTCTTGCTTCTCCTCCTTGAATCTCTCATTCTATGGTGTACTTATATGGGTTCAATCTGAGGGTCTCATAGAAAGCCATGCAATCCATAGATAGAGAGTTGTGGATTGATATCCGAGAGCTCATTATTGAGTATTCTTGGATGCAAGGATTCATAGTAGTGTGATCATTTTCAGTTCACACAGTAACCACTTGGAGACTTTTCACTAGATAGGAACAACCCTAACAAAATCACTTACCCTAACACTGAGGAAAATGAGAAGGAAACAACAAGCAGAAAAGAAAAAGAACAAAAGAAAGGAAGAAAGAAAAAGGAAAAAAAAACAAAAACCAAACTGATGCTAAAATGAAAACACACCACTAAACTACTATATACAAAATGAGGCTATTCCTTTTAAGATACAAAATAATGTTTCCATAATTTCCCATTGATAGGTAATGGAACCAGTTATCCATCTAAAGTGTTGATCCTAAAGGTACTTTCTCCTAGAATCTCTATAATCTAATACACACTAGTCCACAATTTCTCAAACTTGGTATGATTTCTTGACTTTTCTTTTGCCTTGTCCCACATGAGGACAAGATCAGAGATCATAAAATATTTATAGTGGCTCATTTTTCAAACCATCACTTTACAACAGCCTGATGTTTCACTATGTTTTAGAGAAGCATTCCTTTTCTCTTCCAACTCTAAAAGGTTCATGAGTCTACACTAGATCCTAACTTTTCCTTCGGTGTTTCATGTCATAAACTTGAGGACACAAATCTTAAGGTTCATTGGGAAAATGGGATCCAACCCATTAACAATTTGGTATGGTGAGGTTCCTGATGCATTCTTGACCTTGACTCTACTAGTTCATAACACATATTTGAGTTGAGCATGTCAATTTCTCAAATTCTGATCAAGAAAGCATCTAATAATAGTAATTAAATTTTTATTGGTGGATTTAGCTACCCCATTATATTTTGGATAGTAATTAGATGCAAATTTAAGATGTACCTGATTCTTGAAATCCCATTGCATAAGGGAAGCTAAAGAAAAGAGGGGTCATTATCACATACCAAAAAAAAAATGGCATTCCAAACCTTGTAATTATTCGTATTAAGGAACGTTGAGAGGGGGTGTGAATCACTATTTGGAAATTTTTTATCTTTTAAGCTGAGTATTTAACCATAAACCACATGCAATGAAAATTAAAATTCTGAAGCACAAAACAAACATCCACAAAACAATAACGCAAGGATTTTTGCATGGAAACCTAGTTAGGGGAAAAACCACGGTGGGGATGGAATCCACAAGATTTACTCTACAGAAGTAAATAACCATGTTAAAGGTTTAAGTACAAAAAGAGGAATGCACGTGCATTTAGACACACTTCCTAGAGCTCACTACTCAAATACAAAAGGGAAGGCTTGCTGCCTTAAATATATATGGACTACAATCTATAGGAAGATTGAACTTATTCACTGCATCTACAAATGAAAAATTAGTTCCAATTAGGCACATAAATTGAATCGATACACTTCATATTATATCACTGATTTCCTTTGAATTGAACCTCTAATCTCATACCCTTCTCACTCATAGCATTCATATCGTACACCAAAAAAATCAAATACATTGATCTTATGCATCTACTACCAAAATTAAATCAACACTACATCGGCCTCAAGAACATATTATAAAAGAGATGTAACATGTGGAAGGTCGGTTGGATCATCATGGAAAACTTAATGTGTACCTTGATTAACCACATCAAATCATTCTCCCATGTCAGTTCAACAACCTCAAACTCATAAAATAATCAATAAACACGATCTGATAGATCCACAAAATGATCTATTAAAGTTTATCTTTGTTCTTCACTGTATACCAGAAAACTAAAACACAAAACCTCATGACTCAATCAAATGATAACATCAAATTCTTTGAAGTTGGGATATGGTAGAGTATACATTTTTATGCTTCCCCTAGGTTCGCACCTCAAAATCCAAAACTAGGTAGATGTACGGAACCTTTTCCTGTAAATTGCCAACTATCATGTTTCTGTTATACTTAGCCAAATCTTCCTTCAATCCTTCAGTATGATCAAAACATGATATGATAACATGTGGAATACATTTTTTTTCATCAATGACAACCTCTAAATTATCAAGAGTAGTGTCTCTTCTCAGCAATCTCCCCCTTTGGCATTGATGGAAACACTTAGTGAAAAATGACTAAGTGTCAAAAATGAAAAAGATACAAACTACTCACACTCCAAAAATCATATGCTCCCCCTGAGCTAAATAACCATTTTTCACTACATATCTCTCCCCCTTTGGAATCAATTATAAAGTTAGGGGTCCACAACCAAAACTTTCTACCCCAAATTCCTATATAAGTCACATATATACAAGTAACCCTTTCATACCTAAAAAATCTTGAAGACATCAAAAAAAGTATTCTTTAAGGCACTAAAACCATTATCCCAACTCTTCTTTAGACTCTCAATAATCTATATCTATTCACACAATGCATAGGAAAACTACTCTGGCAGTTGTAGATCAGATGCATCTAGTGAACCAAAAGCCTCTTCTACCTCTTTCAAACCACTGAACAAAGTGTACATCTTAGGAGAACTAAGCTTCTAAGCTCACCGATTCTCCCAATAACTCTTTCATTTTTGTAAACAAACTTTTAATCTTATCAATTAGAGAAAGTATATGTCCTGCATAACTGGATACTGAGATTCTCAAGGGATCAAATGATGTCGACAATTCAAATAACTTCTCATTCTCCTTGATCAACTTCTCTAAGTCATCAAAACATTTAGGATAGGATATTCATTTTTTATACACCGTTCCTCCTTCTGGTAAAGCATCTTTGATGTTTTTCATTCCAAATCTTAAAGATATTATATTCTTAGTATTTAAAGCATACAACTGGTTGTATCTGTAATCATCAAACTCATCCTTTACTTTGATCATAGAATATTTTTCTAAAGAATCAAAGTGGGTACTTACAACATTTATTAGACCCTTTAGATGGTCATATGGAGTTTCATTTTTATCTCTCACATGTGTAGGCATAATATTTTCCAACACATCAGATGCAAGGCTCAAAAGCTCATTGTCCTTGATGTATGTCTTCAATATTTATTTCCCTTCCTTCGCGTGTGCCACTATTACAATCTTCATTATTTTAATAGGACTAAGTGTTTTAAGAATGATAGTGTTTTATTATTTTTGCATCATCCAATTCCATCTTGTCTTCATCTAAGAACTCCTTCACTACCTCAGTAGTGTCTCTTGCCTCAACTTTTGTTTCAGTCATCTTCTCTTATGTCACCTTTTCAATCTCAACCTCCATTTCAATTGATTGTTCCACAATTGTAACCTTCTCTCCTTCATATTTATTTTCTTCCTCACCATCTCTCTTCTCTCCTTCAACATTTCCCTTCTCACCTTAAATATCAACCATAGGAGAAATTGAGATTTTAACAGGAACTCCAAAGATGTAAACATCAAGAACACTTTCATCCATAGGAATACTAATATTTATAGGATCATCTTCAGGTACATTAGTCCCTTGAATATTATCATCTATTTTAACCACCTCAAATTAATTTTCCAACAAGATCTTCTCCATAATTTTCTCTATATCATGCATAACTTCATCAGTTTTCCCAATCATCAACTAATTGATTCTTGTCTTGCTTATTATTTCTTTATTAGCCTCCTCGGGAAATTTCTTCATTGCATCCATAGAGATAATTGGACAAAGGTTGATTAATGCATGTTATCTTATCCTCTTATCCTCTACTTGTTAATTCAATCTCCTCATTTCCAAAATATCAAATAACTCTTTGAAAATGTCTAGCATTATATTATAGGGTTTGTCAAGCCAAATAAACTAATCATGTATTTTGCTTAAAATATATCTTATACATTCATTCTCATCAAAATTAAGGAATTTCATGACCAGTGAAATCTTCTTCTCCTCTAATATTTTATAATCATCTTTCAAATTAGAATTTACTGATAACTCTTTAAACAGCCAATGAATTTGATGATTTCCTAACTCATCCAATTTGTAGTGAATATAAGCCCCAATATCCTCTATGTGAAGCACATTGTAAGAGAGTGTAGAAAATGCACCTTGGGGATCATCTTCCAATGATTTGTATGGATGCTTCTTAAATTTTATCCTAGGATGGTCGGTAATGTCTATAATTTGAGGCTTATCCATGACCCAATATGCAAGAAATCAAACAGCGCAATGAAAATACCTCTTTTCCCTCGAAACAAGGGTTTGATCAGCAAATCTATAATAATCGCCTTAGATCTCATCAAAATATCCTTCAATATTTCTTCAAACACTTGTTCTTAGTCTCAAGGTGAAAAATGAAACAATGAAATTCCTTTTTGACCATTCACACATCTGACTATTTATTGTAATTAATGCTTTGTACCCTAATTGATGTTGGGTTCTCAAACTAAGATTCAAAAATATTTCTATGAACCCTCAAAAATTACACATATTCCTTCAAATATGATTGGTTCATGTTCTAAACACTTTGATACATTTGAATACAACATTCACATTCAGATATCAATTCACATCAAGGGGTTTTCTATATTTTTCATGAAAACTCCCCCTATGTCGAAGGCCTAAATTCAATTCTAAGAAGAAATATCTACACCTGAGTCAAGAGTGAATTGACCATTAGCATCAAAATTATTGTTTGGTACCCATGTCTTATTCATTTTCTTCCTAACCTCTTCCACATCAACCTTATGTTTACATTTATCATTTCTCTCCATGTTGTTATTGTTCATTGTACCTCTTATGTTCATGTTTACATTTCCCATTCTATAGAATTTTGCAATATGACCTGGATTTTTGTATTTGTAGCATAGCATATTTGATTGACCATACCTATAGTTCACTTGATTACCTCTTGATATGTAATTCTTAGCAATATGTCCAAAATTGTTGCATGTAAAACACCTAACATTTCCTTTGTTCAAAGCATTGTTCAACATAGATCTACATTCACTTGATTTATGCCCATAGTTGTTACATTTAAAGTATTAACTAGAAAAAGGTGTAGCATTCACTCTATTTCTACATTGTGCAACCCTATGACCAAATTTATTGCAAAAAAAAGCATCTACCATTAAAATTTTGAGCATCAGGTTGTCTTACCAAGGACCTCTTACGATTGTCATCATTATTGTGTTGTAAGGAATTATTTTGACCAAATTTGGAGCTCTCTCCTTTCTCAAAACCAAGACCATGTCTATCACCTTTCATTCTCTAACTTTCAATTTGTGCATCAAGCTTCGTTGAGTTGGCTTTGAACTTCTCATTGAATTCATTTGCAGCAGCAAGTTCATTCTCAAGAGCTTTAGTTTCCTTTCTAAGTTCTTCATCATTGTGCCTGGATTTTTTAATAAGATAATCTCAATCCTCCTTTCTTCCTTATATTTATTGTTTTATTATCCTTACCCTAGTTTCCATCTCATGATTTATCTTTCCACATTCTTTTGTCTTCTCACTCAAGGATTGTTCAAGATTCTCTTCATTCTTCTTCCTTTCTTTAATCTCCTTAGTCATATTCATCACCACAAATTCCATCTCATGCTTCAGGACTTCTTTATCTTTTGTCAAATTCTCACATTCATCTGATTTATCATTGCTTCCTTTCTTATTTAGTTTCCCAAAAATTTACTTCCTCTTATCCATGTATTTGCTCAACTATCCTTTCAATGTCTCAATGAAATTTTTAGCTTCGTTAAGACTCTTCTTCAAATTCAGGACTTAACCTTTGTTCTGATCAAGATCATCAAGGGAAACCAAGAGATGTTGTTGAACACTATTAGAATCCATTGATTCACACATCAAGATAGTCCTTGAGCTATTAGACTTCCTCTGAGGCACAAAGCTTTGATACCAATTATTGGTATTAAGGAACATTAAGAGGGGGATGAATTAGTGTTTGGAAATTTTTAATCTTATTAATCTAATTCTTTAACCATAAACCACATGCTATGAAAAATAAAATGTTGAAGCGCAAAAAAAGTATCCACAAAACCATAAAACAAGGATTTGTGTGTGGCAATCTAGTAGGGGGGAAACCATGATGGGGACAGAACCCACAAGATTTACTCTACAGAAGTAAATAACCATGTTAAAGGTTTAAGTACAAAAATTGGAATGTGTGTGCATTCAGGCACACTGCCTAGAGCTCACTTCTCAAATACAAAATGGAAGGCTTATTTCCTTAAATACATATGGACTACAATCCATAGGAAGATTGAACTGATTTGTTGCATCTACAAATGCAAAATCATTTCCAATAAAGAATGGTAAACTGAATCGATATACTTTATACTCTATCATTGATTTCCTCTAAATCAAACCTTTGATCACATACTCTTCACACACATAGAATTTATATCATACGCAAAAACAATCAAATACACAAATCTCAAAATTAAATCAACACTGGGTCGACCTCAAGAACATATTATAAAAAAGATGTAACATGTGGAAGGTCGGTTGGATCGACATGAAAAACTTAATGTGGACCTTGATTAACCTCATCAAATCATTCTCCCATGGTGGCTCATCAACCTTGAACTTATAAACTAATCAATAGACATGATCTAATAGATCCACAAAATGATCTATTAAAGTTTGTCTTTGTTCTTCATTGTATACCACAAAAATGATACACAAAACCTCATAACTCAATCAAATGATAACATCAATTTTTGTGAAGATGGGATATGATAGATTATACCTTTATTATTCTTTCCCTAGGTTCTCACCTCAAAATCCAAAACTAGGTAGTCATACTGAACTTTTTCTTGTAAACTGTCAACTGTCATGTTTCTGTTATACTTAGCCAAATCCTCCTTCAATCATTCGGTATGATCAAAACATGATATGAGAACATGTGAAATGCATTTGTTTTCCATCAATGAAAACCTCTAGGCTACAAGAGTAGTGTCTATTGCTAACAGTAACAATGAACTCCTCTAGAAATGTAGTGACAACCTATATGGTACAGTTATTAAAAGCTTGTGTTTACATCCATTGTGTGCAATAATTAGTAGCTAGAAAGATATACATGTGTTCCATAGACAAAAGAGGGTTAATCATTCCAATAAAATCAAGGCCCCATTGGGTGAAAGGATGTACCTCATAAAATGGTTGAAGGGGCAGTGTACGATTTATTTCTTGCATGGAATTGTTCTAGAAAATGTGACATGACCTGACATGATCATTGGTATCATCAAACAAGATTGGCCAATAATATCTTGATCTTAGAATTTAGTGGGCATTTCTTTGGAAAATCCATTCCTAGGACCATACTTATCATGAAAATCAGTTAGGACTTTCTTGGCCTCCTAACTATTCAAACACCTTAGGTAAAAGCCTTCATAATTGTGTTTGTAAATTTTCCCTTTCTTCAATATGTAGGATTTTCTCCTCATCTTTAATGCTCTTATTTGTGAACTATTCATACCTATAGGAAAGTAATTTTACAACAAATAGTAAACTACATCCTGATACCAAACATTTGTGATCACTCCTTCATTTGTGTAAAGTTGATATACAAGACCTTCGTCTAACTCATAAATCATCTTGGCCAATTCTTGTCCTCTCACGAGCTTCATTGGCTTAATTTCCAAGTCAAACTCCTAACTAATTGACATCCATTTACCTCTTCTTTCACCCAACTTTTTCTACATATATAATGACTTTATTGTTGGGTCTGAGACTATGGCTATCACCTTACTTCTCAAGATATAGTGTTGAAATTTCTTAACTACTTTCACTAGGACAATGGATTTCTTATCAAAATTTGGATATCTTATCTCAACATTTTTCAAAAGACAAATCATAAAGGTAATGGGACTTTTTTAACCATCCCCATTTTGGGTGAGTATCCAAGCATAGGAATGTTTGGATGTGAAATAATACACCTTAAAAGGTGAGGTATAATCAAGACTAGCCAGTACTGGAGTGCTAACAAAAGTGATCTTAATTTCTTCAAAATATTTCTTGATCAAAGACATCCATTCAATCTTTGCATCTTTCTTCAACATGTCATTAAGGGGACATACAATATTTGCAAAATAACTAATGAGTTTCTTGACAAAATTAATTTTACGAAAGAAAGACTTTAGTTCCTTGTTTGTTAGAAATGGGAAATACTGAGAGGGGGGTGAATCAATATTTCACAAACTTTTACTTTTGCCCAATTATGGCTATAATAAATTAACTTGTAGCTTGCATAAGAAACTAAACTATGTAAACTAAATAACAAGCATAACAATAAAATGATTGAACTCATAACACCATGATTTTTCTCGAGGAAACCCTAGCCAAGGGAAAACCCCAGTGGGGATGATATCCACAACTGATCCACTAATCAAAAGTATCTGGTTAAGGATGTTGACCTTGTTAGGATTCAGTTACATACCTATAGTGTCTCTATCATGGTTAAAGGACTTTAGGCCTTGTTAGAATCCTCAACCCTGTTAGAAGTTTCTATTACAAAAGAAAGATGTCTGCAAGATGAGCTCACTTCTCAAACATGCAATATACAATGATAACTTTAGATACAAAAGGTAAGATACAAAAATCTTTTACTGTTATTGAATAACTTTATTATTTTGATCTAGCTTTGTAGGCTCTTCACTCTTATATATAGTACTTGCTTCTTTTCTTCTTTACAACTTACAATTTTGCATTATACATATCATATATAAACTTCTTACAACTTCTGTGTACTTCGCATTACATTATTCTTACTTATATATAAGCTATTACAAAAATAACTTCCTGTCGGCTTACAATACATTATACTCTTCTCAAAACATAAATTCATTATATGATGCCTTAGGGTTAACATCTAGGATGTTGTCCCTAATTAGTTAAATCATTATTTTGATAAACAAAATAATCCCTTAACTCAATGTAATCATATCCTGACTACTACTCTATTCTGGTCGGCTCGACACTGTCTCTATAAAACATTAATATCTCTTTCTGTACATGCCATACAGACTTGTGCTCTCAAATGTATCTTTTATATACATAGAATGATCTATGTTCAAGTGTACATGCACTGAACTTGCTTTTGTTAACATCGCTAATCAAAACTATCTTTGTGAAGACTGGTAATCACTGTTATACTTAGACAATTTTCAAGTATGCTCATACAAAACTTCTTCCTTCGATCATGTTGTCTTAATGTTGAGTATATGTTTCCATAATGACAACATTTTGATAACCTACTTAGCCAAATTTCCAACAATCTCCCCCTTTGTCATTGGTGGAAACATATGGGAAAATTGGCTAAGTCTCCAAAACAAAAATACTTTATTATAAACATACAGCCATTACAAAAATTATGGATCATACATGTCTACTTATTTCTCCAAAATGATACTCCCCCTAAGATTATACTTCATGCTATTTCGTATATCTAAATCTTCTACATATATACAATTTTCATACTATACTACTCCCCCTTTGACAATAATGACAAAGGTATCAATTCTATAAGTATAAGTATGTCAAAAAATTATTTACCTCCTCGATCTCAATGTTGCAAAGCCGGAAGACTTTCTATACAATCTGCAAAATTTTCCTTCAAATTATCTATGTCCTTGTCCCATGTCTTCTTGACTATATCAGAAACATTGAGTAATGCACATAGTCCATAAGACGCTATCTCAAATGCCTTAAGGTTTGGATATGCAAAATTTTCATATGATGTCTTTGATGAAAGACATTCTTCCAATTGATTTTCTACATTGCTAATCTTCAATGATAAATGCTCTCTGAGTAGAGTGAATCTCTTCAATTTTATATCTTTTTCATCCTCAAGAATTCTTATTTCATCAAAGATTTTACTTTTTCTCTTCTCAATATCTGTGATTTTTACATTAGGACTCTACAACTCATTCACTGTCACTTTCAACTTTGCTTCTTTATTCTTTATCTTCTCTAAAATTTATATTGTGTGGCTGTGAGATAGTGTACACTAGATGCACAATGATTTTCCTCTCTCTAAACATCTCCTCAACTCTTTTATACATACATCCAAGTTATCTAAATCATTTATGATATTTTGACACATAACTTGAAATAAGTGTGCATCATGGGCTGCTTGAGCTCTGACTGATGTAATATCTAAAAAATTAGTGAATTCAATGTCAAAAGCTTTTAATACCTCTTTTACCTTAGCTTGGGGGTCAACCTCACTAACTTGAGTTGATATCACTCCTTGAAGTTTTCTGGTTACCTCAAGTAACATTCCTTCCGAGATTTTTACCTTCTTATTCTTTCCAATTATCTTATTTAGAGATTAGATCAGCTCTATTTGATCATCATCGTCAACTTCTTGTCCTAAGCTTGCAAAAACTGATTCAATAGGTGGTCTAGATGGATTTTCTATTGTGCTCTTAATCTGTGAAACAATTTCAGTCTACTCTTCTTGCACCGCATGCTCCTCTTCTATTATTATAACCTGAAGTTCTTATTTCTTCTCTTTTGTTCTTATTTCTACAACTTCTTCCTTATTTTTTGCTTCATCCTTCTACTCATTAACTTCTATCAAATTCTCAACATTTTCTCCTTGGTCATCAAATGGGTTCTCCTCTCTGTCTATGGTGATATTTTTACCTTCTCTATTCATACACTCATCAACAATGTTGATGGAGGGTGGAAAAAATGGATATGATTCAGTTAGTGTTTTTTCTTCTACTGCTTGTTTAGATTCACTGAATATTTCTTTTGGTCCATAGGTCATTACCTTGACAACCACTTCCTCAGTTTCTCTATTTATCTCTTCATAATTTTCTCCCATTATCAAAATTGTTCTTCTTTTCCTTCTCAAATGTATACTAAGGTTCTTCATGATTTCTCTAAAGTGATCTTCATCCTTAATCTCACAAAGTTTCCTCACATGTCTTTCTCTAATGCCTTTGTCTTCTTTTATAGCTCTCTTCTTTCTGTTTATCAACTTCTCATATAAGTTATCTAGAATCTTGCCTTTTATATCTTCAAACTTCTTGTCAGCAAGAATCATATGTCTAACAACTGCATTTTCAAGATTCATCTTCTCAAAGTTGTTATACATTTCATAATACCTATTCAATTTAGTGAAATCACCTTTATTTATGATTAAAGGGTTCACTTTGTCAATCTTGGGCTTCCACTACTTCTTTTTGTTGCTACATGCCTCTTCATCTGCTTGTGTTTCAACTAGAGTCCTTATTCTTTCTACTAGAATGAAAATGGTTTTATGTCTCTTGCCTAGTCCACTTTCCATCCCTTTAACTCTCTTAGTTGGTGTAGTAAATGTGGATCTAGTGGATTTCCTTAATGGTGGCACATCCAATTCTACAATGTCTTCCTCAATATCTGGAATATCTTTAGTAGGGGTTGCATGGGTTGTCAAGGGTGGAATTGACAACACTTCCTTCTGTCCAATATCCCTAATTATATCTTTTTTCTACTTTGCAATGACAAATTCATGCTTGTTCATACCTGTATCCTTCAAGATTTTCTTTATTGTATTATCTACTCTCTTCTTTACCAATTTATACACGTGTGACTGTTGTGTTATACCAAAATTCTCTTCATAGGTTCCAAATCTAGAAATCTTGGCATCCAAATTACTTTTAAGTATCCTTCTCACATAGCCTTCAACTTCTACTTCATATACCTCATACTCAAAAGGATCTACAAATTATATTCTTGTCTCAACTGCTTCAATGCAGGTAAAGTCTATATCTACTAAGAAACATATCTCATCTTTGTACTTCTAAACAATAGATGGTGGAATCCTTGATCTTCTTCTCATTTCATTCTGAAAGGTCTTTATGAAAAGGGTTTCACTCTCATTTACTTTATCAATGGCATGTCTTAAGTATACATTATTAATTCTATCCATTTAATTTCTTCCATCATTCCAATCAACTCCTATGGTGTAAGGGAATCTTCTCAAAAGATGGAAAAACATATAAGTAATCAGGGATGAGAATATAAAATGTAAATTCTTAGTCTTCTTGATTTTCTCAAGATTTCAATCAACTATATTCTCAAAATCCCACACATATCTACTTCCACTCTATCAATACACATAAGATAGGTTTCTTGCACCATGTCTGCTTCCATGTCACCTTCCCTAGAACTTGCATAGAATTTTGAAGTTAGGATTTTACATACGTATCTTACATCATCTTGTTCAATCCTGCTTATCACTATTCCTCTTCCATTATATGAAGACTTGGTGTTGTCCAACAAATTTTTCTTAACATTCTTCTCATTCAAAGGAATTGCTCCTGTCTTAGATAGTCTTGTAACCTCATGTATAAGATCTATTGTAATGTCTATAACTCTATCATCCAACCAAAACTTTCCATTATGTATTCTGCTCAAAATTATCTTGGTCCATTCATCATTCTGAAACTCAATGAAATGTGTACTTAATGATATCCATTTGACCTAAATGTTCAAATCCTTCTTTGTAGGACATGTCTTGTTTGTGAATTTTATTGTACTCCATGGTTAAAATACCATCTCCTACTATCTCAAACTTGCATTTTAGATATCCTTTCACATCTTCCAAATGTAAAACTCCATCTGGAACAGTTGATAAAGCCAAACTAGGGTCTTCCTCTAAGGGTTCTACTAGTTCCTTCTTCATCTTAGCTCTAGTTGAGTCTCTGATGTTGTGAACTAGTGATGCATCCATGATTCTATCAAAAAGTAATTGCTTTGATAATGAATATTTAGTTAAATACCTCAAAATCATGATTTAGGGCATTATGTAGATCTAGGGAAGAATCTATCTCCAAATCTTGTAAACTGCTTTCAAACTCCACTGGCTAGCTCTCTATAACACTTGTAAACACTTGAATGATCAACTGATGTCAATAATCTTCTTTAATCCTTCAAATCTTTCAAGATAAAGTCATCGCATTAATTTCTTAAGTGCATTCATGCCAAAACTTATTCCTGGTTACCTGCAAAACTTCATTCTTTCATGTAGTCGCATACATGTTCATCAATTCATGCACACTTAACCATAGCTTTCTTATATCAAATACTAGCTCATATTAAGTTCGCAAGGTTTAATTCAACTTATTCTAAATTCTATACTATTCTGATGCTTATTCTAATACATAGTTCATGAAATTTGATGCTTAATTACTTTGGGATGAATTAGGAAATGATTCACACTTACTCTAACATACTTCACCTGTCTGGTTTCCTATTATACTGAGTGTGCTCACTTGATCTGTAGCTTTAACAAACTCAATTTCCTCCAAGTTACTGCAACTTTCTTTCTAACTGTTGTTGGTGTTCACATTTCTTCTGGTGTAGTTTTCAATCCTTCTAGGATTAGGATTTCTCATGTTGTTCATTCTGAAATACCTCGTTGTGTGACCAATATTATTGCATATCTAATAAATTATTCCATTGTTTCCATATCTCAGTCCTGACTGGTTGATTTGTGATCTGTAATTTCTGGCAATGTCCAAATTTGTTGCATCTATAATACACAACTCCATTTCTTGTGTTCACTTCTTCAATAGGTCTCTTATCTGCAGGGTTAGTATTTCTAAACATTCTACTCTTACCATTATCATTAAATATAGGTTTCTTACAATCAATAGCTCTATGTCCAAAACCATGACAATTATAATAATAACCAAAGATAGGTTTGAATTCCTTACATGTGCAATCTCTTTTCATGTGTCCAAAAGAATTGCATGAAAAATATCTACCTTTAAATTCTCTTCGCATCTCTTTAGGTGGTTCATCTTGCTTAGGCGGATTAGGTATATCTTCAGATTTGTTAGATTCATCTAGTTTCTTTTCTTCTTTATTCTCATACTATTCCGGATCTGGTTCTTTGCATTCTTCAATCTTCTTTGGGAATTTTTCTTCAAAATATCCAAGACCAATTTTATCATAAGAGGATTTTTTATAAGAAATATGTTCATCAATCTTTTCACTACTGGAATATAATTTCTGAAGATGTTGTTTATGTTGGACATTTTCCAACAAGCCAGTGTTGACTGTATGCTTGTCATTGATGACAACATATGGTAAGAAGCGTGTGTTTAAGTCTTATGGAGAGAGCCTTGAGAATATGTTTCTTAGATATGTTATCAGCATGATATCATAGACGCATAGGTTGATTCTGAGTACAGACAATTGAGTAGTTGTTTGTATCAGTAGTGTTCCTGACAGTGTTACAAGCAGAGTTTTGTATGCGATTTTCAGTACGGTTATGATGGAGCCTTGCACGTTTATATTTGTGTAGAAGACATGTTTATGATGCTATGTTCATGGACACAGAGTTAGTTGTGTAGTGCAAGTGGAGTTATGATGTTTCTATTTGTCAGTTACAGTTTCCTGAGTTTATCTGATGGAGCTGATAGTGTTTATATTGTTTTAGTAGTTGCGCCTATCATTTTGATATGCGTGTTTGGTTTAGTGTTTGATGATAAGTTAAGAATGTTTGGTTAAGAGTGCATAACATATTTTAGCATGAGAAGAAAGTTTCAGTTAATTTTGTGGAGCCAACTGTGTGATGCGACGCATTTACTCATATTGAGTTGTGTGGTCCTAATTTGTGTTTTGTGCTTAGTATAGCCGTTGGAGATGTTATTGAAGAGTTGTATTATTTCTCTACTATGATTTCAAGGAAGTTCTAACAGGCTGGCTTGATTATATCATTTGGAGAAGATACTTATAGCTAGTCAGTTGTGATTGTTAAGTATGATTGTGATTGAGAGAGAAGAGAAGAATATGTGAATGTACTGAGATAGACTTCATCATTTGAGCAGTGTGCTCCTAGACAGTGTGTCCTCACCTTTAACAAGGTTAATTGTAAAAGACTCCTAACAGGGTCTGACCTTTGACCAAGTCACTGTACTTCATGCATTGTAAAGATCAACTCCTAACATGGTTGTAAGATCTTCTAACAAGGATCATTATACTTTAGTGAATTTTATAGTGGGTGCTAATTCCCACCGAGTTTTTTACCTATTTGGGTTTCCCCGTAACCAAAATTGTGGTGTTGTGTGTTATCTCATTGTGTATGTGCTTAATGTTCTTCTATACTTAATTAGATAAAGAATTGAATCTTTTAGATAACTGATTCACCCCCCGCCCCCCTTCTCAGTTATCTCTTGGGTTTATTCCTAATAATTGGTATCAGAGCCAAGTGCCTCAGAGAGAAATTTTAACAGCTTGAGGTTGATCAAATGGAATTCTTTAGAAAAGAAAGTCCTAAGTTTGATGGAGAGAATTATCTATACTATAAGAACAAAATGACAACACATTTGCATTGCATTATTTTTGAGATTTTTGAAGTAGCTACTAAATAAGTTCAGATTCCCTCTTTCTCAGATCTTACAAAAGATGATGCAACTATTAAGCAAAAGGAGATTTTTACTAAAAATTCTATTGCTAAAGAAGCCCTTATCAGCACCTTGTCTGACAGTGAGTTTTCAGAGATCAAGAAAGTAGATAAAGCCTACAAGATATGGAAGTATCTAGAAGACGTGTTTGAAGGAGATATCCAAGCCAAGAATGTGTGTAGAAAGACATGGAAGAAAAAGTACAATACATTGGAGATGCTACCTGAAGAAAACATCATAGCCTACAATCAAAGAATAAATGAAGCAGTTGCAAGAATCAAGAACAATGTGGAGAAATTTTAGAAGAAGACATAATGGATAATTTGGTGACTACTCTAATAGCAGAATATGAGAGCAAGATAAACATCCTAGATGAGACTATGCAGTTTTCAAAAGACTTCAGAAGAGAGACCTTAATAAGAAAGATTTCAGCATTTGAGATATCAAGTTTGAAGATAGAGCCTAAAATTGAAACAGCCTTCAAAGATTTAGTCCATGGTACGAAATCCTTGAACACTTCTGGTAATTTTGATAATGATAATGAAGATAAAGAACTAGATGATTTCATTGCTATGATTGCTAAGAAAGAAAGGAAAAGGAAAATGAAAATATGAAGGTCAGTCACCATTCAAATGTTTTTCATGTAACAAGATTGGTCACTTTGCATCCAAGTGTCCTACAAAAGTCAAGAAGTTCAAAACTAATTACAAGCCTTAGTATACAAAAGAATGTTACTATGTTGGAGATGGAGTATTAGATGAAGATTCAGTAGAAGATGAAATTGGATTCATTGCTATTGAAGATATGGAGAAAATGTTTGATGAGATGGATATAGAAAATGAAAAGAAAGCACAAGAGTTAGCATTAATTTTACAAGCTGAAATCAGAACAATTTGGATCATTAACAACGATTGTTCACATCACATGACAGGAGACAAAGATGGATTTGTACATCTGGATAAGTACAAAGGTGGCATGGTTATATTTGGAGACAACACTCCTAAACCTATCATAGGTAGAGGAGCTATCACCTTGGATGGAAAGAATAATATTGATGATGTTCTAAATGTTGATGGTTTGCAGCATAACTTACTAAGTGTTGGATAGTTTCTTGACAAAGGATATCAGTTGGAATTCAAAGACAATAAGTGCATCATTAATAATAAAGAAGGAGAAATGATTGCATCAAGTTCAAAGACAAAAGGTAATGTTTTTCAGCCTAATTCAGAAGAAAGTTGTTTTGTTGCTAAAGTAGATGATATTTGGTTATGGCACAAAAAACTATGTCACATCAATTTTGACAATATAGTAAAGATAAGCAATGTAAAAGTAGTAAGAGACCTTCCTAGTATTGCAAAACCAGTTGATACAATATGCAGGGAATGTGTGATGGGAAAAAATGTGAGGAACTCATTCAAAAGAAAGCATAATTCAGTAGAGAACAAATTGGATCTGATACATACAAACTTATGTGGACCAACTCAAACAAGATCATACTATGGTGAAAGGTACTTTATTTTCTTTGTTCATGATTATTCTAGAATGATGTGGGTTACGTTCTTAAAAGATAAATCTGAAGCATTTGAGAAGTTCAAACTATTCAAAGCTAAAGTTGAAAATGAGTCTCGATTAAAGATAAAATGTCTGAGATCAGATAGAGGAGGAGAATTCACCTCTGACATATTTTATGAGTATTGCAAAGAAAATGGGATAAAGAGATAGCTAAGTGCACCTAGAACCCCTCAGCAGGAATGGAATTGCAAAAAGAAGAAATAGGATCATACTTGACACAGCGCGCACTATCATGATTGAAGGAAAAGTTGCACACACCTATTGGAGAGATGCGGTCAATACTGTGGTCTATACTATCAATAGAATTCAATTAAGGCCAGGCACAGACAAGACACCTTATGATCTATGGTTTTGGAATGTACCTACAGTAAAATACTTTAGAATCTTTGGAAGAAAGTGCTACATCAAGAGAGATGAAGCTATTGGAAAGTTTGATGCAAGAAGCGATGAAGGTATTTTTCTTGGTTACTCTACTAAAAGCAAAGCTTATAGATGTTTTAACTTAACATTAAAGAAGATCATTGAAAGTGCTCATGTAAAGATTTATGAAAATTTTATGATTCAAGAGAGATATCATGATTATGCACCTATGATTGAAGGAGAACCTAGTCCTATCAGTAGAGAAACAATTTTTGATGAAATGATTGACAGCATTGATGTATTATTCAATTATCCTAAAACAAGTGAAGAAGAATCATAGAAGACAGATGAGAGAATCACACCTAATGTTCCAAAATTCACATCTAGATACAATTCAAAAGAAGATATCATTGGAGATTAGAACAAAAAATTCATCACAAGATCAAAGGCAAAAAGTTCAACAATTGATGAAGCAGTATGTTTACTTTCACAAATTGAGCCCTTAAGTGTTGAAGATGCATGTAATGATTCAGATTGGCATGAAGCAATGAAAGAAGAGCTAGATCAGATAGTTAAGAGTGATACGTGGGAATTGGTCCCTAGACCTAGTGATAAGAATGTGATTGGAACCAAGAGGATATTTAGAAACAAGATGAATGAAGATGGTACAGTAGTAAGAAACAAAGCAAGACTAGTATGTAAAGGATATGCACAGAGAGAAGGAATTGATTATTCTGATATATTCTCCCTTGTAAGTAGATTGGAAGCCATAAACTTATTTCTAGCCTATGCAACAATCAAAGACCTTAAAGCATATCAGATGGATGTCAAGTCAGCATTCCTGAATGGAGAGTTGAAGGAAGAAGTCTACATAGAGAAACCTGAAGGATTTACTTTATCAAACAAACCTGATATGGTATGCAGACTAAAGAAATCCCTCTATGGACTTAAGAAATTCCCTAGAGCATGGTATGAAAGACTAGATGGTCATTTGACTAAGATTGGATTCAAAAAAGGAGAAGCAGATTGTAACTTATTCACAAGAGAGACACCTGATGGATTATTACTAGTTGCTATTTTTGTTGATGACATTATTTTTGGTGGTAATGACAAGCTTAGTGTAGAATTTGCTAAAGAGATGCAAAGAGAATTTGAAATGAGCATGATTGGACCTATCAAGTACTTTTTGGGACTGAATGTGCAGGAGACGGACAAAGGTATTTTCATTAATTAGTCTAAGTATGTGAAAGAGATATTGAAGAAATTCAAGATGGATGATTGCAAGCCAATAAGTACCCCTATTATAACAGGAAGCAAGCTTTCAAAAGGAGATGATTCTACAGCAGTAGACAAGACCTTATACAAGTCTATGATTGGTAAACTCATATATATTACTCAATCTAGACCAGATATTTCTAATGCAATTAGTATTGTTGGAAGATTTGCAACAGAACCTAAACAAAGTCATCTTATGGCAGTAAAGAGGATATTTAGATATTTGAAAGGAACTATAGACTATGGTTTATGGTATCCTCATTCACGGAATGTAGAACTTCATGTATATACAAATACAGATTGGGTAGGTTGTGTGGATGATAGAAAGAGTACCTCAGGAGGAGCAATATTTCTTGGAGATAGACTTGTTACTTGGACAAGCAAGAAGAAGAATTGTATTTCTCAGTCCACAATAGAAGCAGAGTATGTAGCAGCAATATTAAATTGTTCACTAGTACAATTGGCCCCCATTTTTTACGGACAATTGGTCAAATATTCTACCAAAATTGATCGAATAATCAACAAATGGTTTGGTCGCTATTTTTCAAGTCAAATTTTTGACATATCGTTGTTAAGGTAGAATGTTCTATGCCAATGTTGGTTGAAATTCACATTTTCTATTAGGAAGTCATTAGGTCAAACTTTTTTCCAAAGCAGGTTGAAAGCTTTAGACCTTTCGACCAGGATGCCAAACCCACGACACTAAATTTTGACACAAAGTGATCGATATTTAGACCAATCTTTGTGAGGGTTTCAACCAAGGTTCATCAATATTTCAACTAATAATGGAATGTTAAAAAAATAGCAACTATCTAGAGTAATCACCAATGGCATCCTGCTCAGTGATTAGTCTAGATATTTATCTTCAGGTGTTACTTTGCATTAATATATATCATTGTGTATTTTGTTATGTTACTTTACTATTATTTTTTAACAATAATTGGTAATTTTATTAATCGTAACGGGTTAGAACCTGGCCCGAACCATAGATAGCTACATTCAGGAGAGCTATCTCCCTAAATATTTGGTAAACCCACATCAATCACACAAGCTTCAAAAGATACAACTTCCCATGTTGATGCAGATGATCATCTGATCACTCATACACCTTGTCTCGGCACCCAACAGGTCTTTTCTTTTCTCTGCCCTCTAGTGTGGCTGCTACCTTTCTAGCACTCTGCCCATCATCCAAACCATCCACTCCCTTTGTAACATTGGTCACTTTACATGTATTTCCAATTTCCTGATTCAATGTCTCACCATGCACAGCTTGAGAAAAACTCTTTTGCTACTTCACCTTCTTCTCCACCATATAATGATGGTGTAAGACGTCTTTCCACCAGGATGCAACCTTGGACATTCTTTTCTTGGAGCATTGGGAAACTTTATGCCCTGTCTGAAAACACCTCCTGCACCAGAATGGAATCCCTTCATAATCCAGAGGCTGTTCCCAGCACCCTTTACTAGTTTTAAGTAATTTTATACAATCACTAGCACATTTCATGCATGGATGAGAAACTGTATCCAAAGCTTCTAGATTCTGAGAAGAGGTATGAGTGGAGGCCAAAGAAGGGATATTTGTGAAGGTTTTATAGACATAGGTTATTGAATCATCATCTCTGCACTGGTACTCAATCTAGAAACCCTCATATGTATATAGCCACTCTAGAAAATCTCCACAAAAATACCTTCTAGCCTCCACTGCATATACATCTTCTCAGAATCTAAAAACTCTCCATCATTGATTCTCATCAATGTACAAATAAAATTATGAGAAAATGCTTAATCCCTAATTCAATCTTTGACAAATAAAATTGTGACAAAACACTTAAAGAATATGGAAAGCTCACAATTTAGAGACACATTGACTCCAAGTGTCATGTACAACAAAAATAATTTATCCAATTTGGATAGTAAGTCTAATTTAATTTGTTTGTGGACTGAGACCTTAAATTATTGAGCTTCTCCTTGTTTCAAGAATATTTTAACATTCTCTACTTAACAGGGCCAACCACATGAAGGTGGAAGCTCATCTGGCCCCTCCTAGGAGCCTCTTATGACCCTTTACGACATTTTAAGACCTCTAAGATGTATTCTTAGGGATTGTAAAGGGTCATAAGGGGTCCTGGGACACAACAGCTGAGAAACATAAATGTAGGCATCATGATCACAATTTTTTGGAGACAACGTAATTGAGTGGTATACCCGGACGATGCAAAGCAACCACTACTCCTCTGGTTCCAAGTCGACACTACGGGATCCAAAAACCATAGATAAGGAATAAATTTAGAGAGCAGAGGAGGGCCATAACAACCAAAATAATATAGGACAAACCTCAAGTTAAATGAGGCAACTGCAAACATTTTAATAGATATTCATTATTAAATAATGAAATTTGCATATACTACTGTTCTAAGACCCCTCATTACATGATTTATTATTGTAAGCCCCCTCTGACTTACGCGTCTAGAAAATGAAACTACAACCTATTGGGATTGAGACAAACCTTATAAAACAACAACAGCTAAGAAGGATCGCTTGCCAACATCTGTTGAATACATATGTTGGAGGACCTTGTATTCAGCAGATGTTGGCAAGTGATCCTTCTTAGTTGTTGTTGTTTTATAAGGTGTGTCTCAATCCCAATAGGTTGTAGTTTCATTTTTTAGATGCATAAGCCAGAGGGGGCTTACAATAATAAATCATGTAATGAGGGGGCTTAGAACACTAGTATATGCAAATTTCATTATTTAATAATGAAAATCTATTAAAATGTTTACAGTTGCCTCATTTAACTTGAGGTTCATCTTGTATTATTTTGTTTGTTATGGCCCTCCTCCGCTCTCTAAATTTATTCCTTATCTATGGTTTTTGGATCCCACAGTGTCAACTTGGAACCGGAGGAGTAGTAGTTGCTTTGCATCGTCTGGGTATACAACTCAATTATGTTGTCTCCAAAAAATTGTGACCATGATGCCTACATTTATGTTTCTCAGTTGTTGTGATATCTACATTTATGTTTCTCAGTTGTCATGTTTATGTGCATGTTTTTTATGTGTTTGGGAAGACATCTTTCTAGCTTGGGCTTGGATCCTTTGGCAATTAGCTTCATAATAATGAAGTAGATGACAGATGAGCAATTAGCTTCCCAAGAAAAATCTAATAAATGAACTATGTGTACCCCAATTCATGTGCCCTTTGTCTGTACCCAAATGATATATTTGAAATAACAAGGGTAAGGCTTAAAGAAGTTAATTTTGCATCACAGTCTGTATATGTTGCAGCAGCAAAGCATTAGGCACCACCTTCAGCACAATATGATCACTAGACAGATCTGTATGTTTTATCCACAACGACCAAACTTTATAAAACATACAGACTTGTCTAGTGATCATGTTGTGTTGAAGGTGGTGTCTGATGCTCTACTGCTACGACAACTACAGACTATGATGAAAAATTAACTTCTTTAATCCTTACCCTTGTTGTTTCAAATATATCATTTAGGTACGCGCAGAGGGCACAGGAATTGGGGTACACATAGTTCATTTATGATATTTTTCTTAGGAAGATAATTGCTCAGCTCTCATCTACTTCATTTATTATCAAGCTAATTATCGAAGGATCCAAGCCTAGGCTAGAAAGATGTCTTCCCATTCTGTTTAAGCCATATTCCTTGTTCTTGCCAGACTTCCTTGCTACGGTAGGCCTGCTCTCTGCAGTACTCTTCTTCAATATGTGTTCAATGATAAGCATCTTCTTCTTCTTCCTAATTGTAGCCAAAGCTTCCTTTTCATCAAGATTCAACTCCACTTCCCCCATCTCATCATCCTTGTCACCCTCAGCTGCCATCCTAAGCCCTTCTTCCCTCTCCAGTTCTTAAAGCCTCTGCAAGATATCTGGATCAATAAAGTTTGCAACATCGTGTCCATCCATGATCTTGGGAATATCATCTTCTTTCCACTCTTCATTTGCCAAAATATACCACTTCTTCAAGCTTGTAGAGTAAACTCCAACCCCACCATTTTCATTCTCAATATCCTTCTCCAGCTTCATGGCCTCCTTGGCAGCACGCGCCCTGGCATCCAAAATAGCTTGAGGAATACAAGGGGGCCTCTCTTTCCCATCTCGTAGCTTGGGCATTGCAACATGAATCCTATTGAGACAACTACTGATCTTCTTTGACTTCATCTTAATTTCTACTCTCTTCTCCAACAACCTCTCGCATGCTGCATTCTTCACCGCAATCACCCCTTCTTCCTTCAAAGCACTCATAGAGAGTAGCATGACATCATCCCCCCCCCTCCTGATTCCCACCCACCCGTATTTTTCCCAGCCTCAGATCTCATCTCTGCAACGAATTTTGCATCCTCCTCCAATAGTGTCTCTAGTGGTTGCAAATCAATCTTATTACAAACTACAATAAGAGGCTTATTAGAAAATAGAGGTTTTATGTTGTGAAACAGAGCTACCTGTTGCATAATACTATAACCACAGGACCCTGAAATATCAAGGAAAAACAAAACAGTCACCTTCAAATGAGCCAAGGCAATAATACTGAGCATCTCAATGGTGTTCTTGTCCTCCAAGGGGTGGTCCAAAATACCAAGGGTATCAATAACTTGATACCTCAAGTACTTATAATCAACATGCCCGACAAACAGAGACTTAGTAGTAAAAGCATAAGGTTTCACATCCACATCCACCCTAGTAATCTTATTAATAAAAGAACTCTTTCCAACCTTAGGGTACCCACAGATCAAAATAGTCCTGGTATTTGGGTCAATAGACGGCAACCTTTCCATATGCTACCTCACCTGTTCGAGGCAAGCCAAACTCGGTCCAATTCTCTTAACAATAGTACACATTCATCCAAGTGCAGCAACCTTCAAAGATTTGCAGCGGTAAAGAGAATCCCCATATTTTATCAGCCTAACATAGTCTTTGGCCACTTTGGCAATGAGATTGTGAGCAATATTGATCTGGCCCTTAGCCAGATTGTTCCTGAAAAAAAATTACAAAACTGAACCAATGGCATGTTTACAACAAAAAACAAATTACAAAACTGAACCAATGGCATGTTAACACAAAAAAAATTTACAAAATTGAACCAATGGCATGTTTACAACAAAGAAATAGAATGATAATAATATGCTGAAAATTCTATTATGTTTAATACATGCCAAAGGACCAGTCCCAACAATTCTTAAACATACTTTATCTGATATGATGAATTCTTAATAAAGGTCTAATTTTGTAGACTGCTAGCATGAAGGAAGATTTGACCTAGCCAAATCTTCCTTGTACCACACAAAAAACTGTGTGATAATTATGTCTACTCCAACCTTAATTGTTTAAGAATCCATCATATCAGATAAAGTATGTTTAAGAATTGTTGGGAGTTCTATTAGACCTTTGTTGTAAACATGTCATTGGTTCAGTTTTGTAAATTTGTTTTTTGTGTTAAATGCATTTAAACGGAACATTAAGCATAGTAACAATATGCTTAATCTATTAGTAATTGGCAGATTAAATGCAGATAACACCTTTATCAGTTTAGCATGTTTAATGCATAGTAATTACAAATTGATTCTTACCCACATTGTTATAAATTTACTGTTAGACTAATTCTATAGGGCACTGGACTTTTGCTTGTGTGTGCAAACTTGGCCCTAACTCTACATAGTTATAATATGCTTAATCTGCCAATTACTAATAGATTAAGCATATTATTGTTATGCTTAATGTTCCAAGGCACTAGACTTAAATACAATAAAAACAGTGAAGTGAAAGAGTGGAAAGATAAATGGATTGCTATTAAATGTTTGGATGGTGCAAGGCTCCCCTAAAGCTATCATTTTTTTATATTTTTGTTGTTGCTTCAAAATTTTCTAATATCAATACACACATACGCCTATATGTGCATACACATAGGATATAAATTCATTTCAAAGTGTAAGGTGCAGATTTATCTCAAAGCTTGGGATACTTTTTCTTCATAAAGCTTAGTACATTACAATGTTTTGTACAATATGTTTGACAAAGAATTTGAGCCAATTCCCATTTAGTTTGGACTCATTTTGATTTGAATGTGTTCTCTTAACAAAAAGTAGCACACTCTTGTGCTAGGTCTGACTTATATAATCAAATGTTGATCCAAACTCTCTCAATTATTTAATTAGTCTATATTTATATAAAAATATTATATCTTTATGTAGTTTTATCTATTGGTAAGGAAAACATACCTATATCATGCCTATTCACACTAATGCAACCTAATCACAAGAGGCTATGTGAGTGTGCATCGATTCCTCCATGATAGGTTACCTCCCCTAGTAATGAATTAAATATGATTTGAATAAGATATGGGGGGAATATGTATTGTATTGAGAGATTCTTAAGTAAAGTTATATATAATACCCTTTCTAAGACATATCCTCGTTCATGCCTTGTTTGTTGTAGTCCTACACCTGGGTGGAAATGAATGGGTGGTTGGGATAAAAATCCTAAGAAGAGGGCAGATTCTGCCCCTTCAGAATTTACCTTTACTTCATCATCTTAGACTTAGTCATTTTCATGCCTTTAGAAGCCCTCCCTTTTAAGCTTGGACTTAGATTCAGGGACTTGATTGATTTTGATCTCACGCTTACTTCCTTGACTTCACCAAAATTCTTAATTTTAACTTTGGTTGTGTTAAAGGAACTATGTTGACTTTATTTTGTAGTTGTTTAACATGAGAGTTTATAACTCGTGTACCTCATGCTAGTGTGCTTGGATACCTTGTATACACTATTTTGCATTAGACTAGACATTATCCAACCGCTTGTGAGGGTTGTCAATGTTATTAATTGGTGTAAAAGGAGGACCACCTGTGTGTTATAGCACTTTATATAAATACTCACTGTTTGGATAATGTCTAGTCTAATGCAAAATAGTGTATACAAGGTATCCAAGCACACTAGCATGAGGTACATGAGTTATGTTCATCTCACTAGATATAGATGGGCATTAATGCTCAATTGAATGATACGTTCCCATAAAAATGTGAACTCCTATTAATCTACAAACTCTCATGTTAAACAACTGCAAAATAAAGTCAACATAGTTCCTTTAACACGACCAAAGTTAAAATTAAATTATCTCTATCCCTAAGATAAACTAAGTAGCCTTCATATATTTTATGTCAAATCTTCCTTCGTGCTAGCAGTCTATAGAATTAGACCTTTATTTTAAATGCATTTAACACAAAAAAAAATTACAAAACTGAACCAATGGCATGTTTACAACAAAGAAATAGAATGATAATAATATGCTGAAAATTCTATTCTGTTTAATACACGCCAAAGGACCAGTCCTAACAATTCTTAAACATAGTTTATTTGATATGATGAATTCTTAATAAAGGTCTAATTTTGTAGACTGCTAGCATGAAGGAAGATTCGACTAAGATTAGCCATAAAAGTTAGTCAATAAATACTCACTATTTTGATAATGTCTAGTCTAATGCAAAATAGTGTATACAAGGTATCCGAGCACACTAGCATGAGGTACATGAGTTATGTCCATCTCACTAGATATAGATGGGCATTAATGCTCAATTGAATGATACATTCCCATAAAAATGTGAACTCCTATTAATCTACAAACTCTCATGTTAAGCAACTACAAAATAAAGTCAACATAGTTCCTTTAACATGTTATACACATAGGATATAAATTCATTTCCAAAGTGTAAGGTGTAGATTTATCTTAGAGCTTGGGATACTTTTTCTTCATAGAGCTTAATACATTACAATGTTTTGTACAATATGTTTGACAGAGAATTTGAGCCAATTCCCATTTAGTTTGGACTCATTTTGATTTGAATGTGTTCTCTTAACAACATGTAGCACACTCTTGTGCTAGGTCCTCGTTCATGCCTTGTTTGTTGCAGTCCTACACCTGGGTGGAAATGAATGGGTGGTTGGGATAAAAATCCCAAGAAGAGGGTAGATTATGCCCCTTTGGAATTTACCTTTACTTCATCATCCCAGACTTAGTTGTTTTCATGCCTTTAGAAGCCCTCCCTTTTAAACTTGGACTTAGATTCAAGGACTTGACTGATTTTGATCTCACACTTACTTCCTTGACTTCACAAAAATTCTTAATTTTAACTTTGGTTGTGTTAAAGGAACTATGTTGACTTTATTTTGTATTTGTTTAACTTGAGATTCTAGGAGGAGTATAGTTGGGTATTAAATAAGTCTTCTAAGTATTTAAAATACCTTAGAAGTTTTAGCGATCAAGTCACATTTTAATGTCTAAACATCCAACTAATCCCTCTAACCGGTTAGGAGTGGTTGGGGAAGTTGAGATGAAGGTTTATATGTATCTTTTGGAAGCCATAGTATGGTAGATAAGCCTAGTGTACGGATGAAATAGGAAATCAAATAAAAGACAAGTTTTTCTAATTGAAATCAGTGATCTTAAAGGTGTCAGTCTTGTTTTGGTTTTTCCTTTTCATTATGCAATAAGGAATAGTTTCCAAACATTCATATTCACTCATTGAATACTTTGGGGGCTTTTATCTTGATTGTCCCATGCGATAACCAGTCACTGTGATTCCTTGAAGTATTTAAACTTTTTCATTTTGGGCACTTAGGGTGTGGATTCAAATGTAAATCTTATTTGGTTCATGTTTAGTAGGAACCAACAAAGTATTTGGAAACAATATTGTTTGTTTGGATCAGTTTGAGAGTCACATAGCATGATTGTACCTTCACTTATAGTGACTTAGACTGGCTTATTCAAATTTCTTTCTTTATTTTGAAGTTTACTTGTAACTAATAACCATTCCATGGACTCAAAGGCCTCTAATCTATGGAATGAAGATTATTAACCATGTACAATATTGATCTAACTTGGAAGTTGCAGAAGTTTGAAGGAAAAGAGTGATCACTAGTTGTGACAGGGAGTGTTCCATGGAATTTTGTGGCACAAGTATAGCATGAGAAAGTGTTTGAGTTGAAGGGCATAGTGTTTTTATGATTGAAATAGTCTTGTATGTTGATTGTTAAATAATACATTGATTCTCTCTTTGTTAATGTATTTTTGAAAGAATTTTTATATAATAAATATTACTTTTATAAAATAAAATGAATGATAAATACTACACATTCTTAGATAAAACATCTATAGCCTAGGGCTTTGTAGAAATCACCTTCTCCTACAACTCACAACCATAATATTGGTTCTAACCTAGCCAAGATCACATTCAATCAAATATATATGTTTAAAAAAAATTGATCATACCGTAGCTTATGGTAAGGAAATCCTTATAGGCGGTCCTCCTTTTATACCAAATAACAGTGGCAACCCTCATAAGCGGTCCTCCTTTTACACCAAAATAACAGTGACAACCCTCGTAGGTGGTCCTCCTTTTACACCAAATAACAGTGGCAACCCTCGCAAGCGGTCCTCCTTTTACACCAAATAACAGTGGTAACCCTCACATGCGGTCCTCCTTTTAAACCAAATAACAGTGGCAACCCTCGCAGGCGGTCCTCCTTTTACACCAAATAACAGTGGCAACCCTCGCAGGCAGTCTTCCTTTTACACCAAATGATAGTGGCAACCCTCGCAGGCGGTCCTCCTTCGCGCACTCCAAGCTTGATCTAATAATGAAATGAGATATGAAATCTTTTTTTTTTTAAGTTATGCCCGTGTTGGTCAAAATTTTGACCTACACAGTATTGGTCAAAATTTCAACCAACACGGGCATGGATTTTAAAAAAATGAAAGTTTTCCTTCTATAATCCGACCAACCTAAACCTTTTTATTTGATGGTCGAAAATTTTGGTAGAAAAATAAGGTCAAATGTGCTAGTGGTTCTACAATTGTGTGGATCAAACAAATGATAAAGGATTTTGGAATTCAGATTGATTACCCTATTGCTATTCATTGTGACAACACTAGCACTATCAATATGTCAAAGAACCTTGTGATGCATGCAAAGACAAAACACATTGAGATAAAATATCACTTCCTAAGAGAGAAAGTTGCAGAAAAAGAAGTAAAATTGGATTATGTAAGAACAAAAGAACAACTAGCAAACATTTTCACAAAGCCTTTATCGAACGATACTTTTGAGTATCTCAAGGAGAAGCTGGGAGTAATTCCCTTCCCTGAATCTAATTAGAGTTTTCAGTAGTGCATCAATCCTCAGTGACTGATGAATGGTTGACTACTCTAATTCAGGAGTAGTACCTGTGATTATTTTTTTTGGCGCCCTTTTCCATTGATGTCAAAGGGGGAGTATATAGTCATGAAAAACAAAATAGTTGAGGAGTATGAAGTAAGGGGGAGTATTCAGTAAGAAGATACAGTAGTTGATATTCAGAGCATTCAGCAGTAGATGGAGGATTCATCCTTGGGGGAGTTTTTGTTGAGGAAATGGAGAATGTTATAAAATAATTATACGTTTGGATTGGTGTTGTTTTTCATTCCATATGTTGCCATCAATGCCAAAGGGGGAGATTGTTAAATATTTGTCAGCAACCCAGTGTTGACTGTATGTTTGTCATTGATGACAACATATGGTAAGCAGCGTGTGTTGAAGTTTTATGGAGAGATCCTTGAGCATATGTTTCTTAGATATGTTATCAGCATGATATCATAGACTCAGAGGTTGATTCTAAGTACAGACAGTTGAGTAGTTGTTTGTATCAGTAGTGTTCCTGACAGTGTTACAGGCAGAGTTTTGTATGTGATTTTTAGTACGGTTATGATGGAGCCTTATGCATTTATATTTTTATAGAAGACATGTTTATGATGTTATGTTCATGGATGCAGAGTTAGTTGTGTACTACAAGTGGAGTTATGATGTTTCTATTTGTCAGTTACAGTTTCCTGAGTTTATCTGATGGAGCTGACAGTGTTTATATTGTTTTAGTAGTTGCACATATCATTATGATATGTGTGTTTGGTTTCATGTTTGATGATGAGTTAAGAATGTTTGGTTAAGAGTGCATAACGTATTTTAGCATGAGAAGAAATTTTTAATTAATTTGGTGGAGTCGACTGTGTGAAGCGACGCGTCTACTCATATTGAGTTGCGTGGTCCTAATTTGTGTTGTGTGCTTAGTAAATTCGTTGGAGATGTTATTGAAGAGTTGTATTGTTTCTCTATTATGATTTCAAGGAAGTTCTAATAGGCTGACTTGATTATATCATTTGGAGAAGATACTTATAGCCAGTCAGTTGTGATTGCTAAGTATGATTTTGATTGAGAGAGCAGAGCAGAAGATGTGAATGTACTGAGACAATCATCAGTTGAAGATCTATGTGAAGAAGAAGAGAGTATATGCTATTCATTGGAACTGATCAAGACAGCAGGTCTACTTTCCAGTTCACCAAGATCCAGATATAGTGTGTATCTATTATGTAGAAGGTTGTAGCCTTCACCATTTGAGCAATGTGCTCCCGGATAGTGGGTCATCACCTTTAACAAGGTTAATTGTAAAAGACTCCTAACAGGGTCTGACCTTTAACCAGGTCACTATACTTCATGCATTGTAAAGTTCAACTCCTAACAGGGTTGTAAGATCTTCTAACAGGGATCATTATACTCTAGTGCAGTTTATAGTGGGTGCTAATGTTCTCTCATTTTGGTTGCAGTTTACAATTATTGTGGTGTTGTGTTAATTGTTATCTCATTGTCTATGTGCTTAATGTTCGTCTATACTTAATTGGATAAAGAATTGAATCTTGTAGATAACTGATTCACCCCCCCCCACCCCCCCCCCTCTCAGTTATCTCTTGGGACTATTCCTAACAGTTTAGACTGAGTTATTTCTTCTTTCAAAATTGTGTTGTATTTCTCAAGTTTAGCATACTACAATTTTGTTGTCTCAAGTTCAGATGTCACTTTGGTAAGTTTAGATCTTAGATCTGCATTTTTAGATTTTAGATTTGACTCATCTTTGATGTTATCATCTTTCAAGCTTAACTTTATATCTAGAATCTTTAGTTCATGTTTAAGGATCTCATTTTCTTTCTTCAATTTTGAAACTTCATCACAGTCCTTGATTTGACTTGTAGGTTCTTTCTTTGATTTCAGATCTTCTATCTTTTATTTTAGTTTCTCAATGTAATCTTTCGCATTATCATATTTCTCCTTTAGTGTATCTCTTTCTTCAGTAAGAATATCAATTTGTTCAAGAGCTTCATCAATGTTTTTCTGTAACTGGTCCATATCCATAGAGATCTTACTCAAGTTGTTAGGCTTCCTCTGAATAACTTTGTTCTAAGTAACTAAGCTTTGATACCAATTGTTAGAAATAGGAAATATGAGAGGGGGGTGAATTAGTATTTCACAAACTTTTACTTTTGCCCAATTATGGATATAAGAAAGTAACTTGTAGCTTGCATAAGAAACTAAACTATGTAAACTGAATAACAAGCATAACAATAAAATGAATGAACTCATAACACCATGATTGTTCTCAAGGAAACCCTGGCCAAGGGAAAACCCAATGGGGATGATACCCACAATTGATCCACAAATCAAAAGTATCTGGTTAAGGATGTTGACCCTGTTAGGAGTATGTTACATATATATAGTGTCTATGTCCTAGTTAAAGGACTTTAGACCTTGTTAGAAGCCTCAACCCTATTAGGAGTTTCTATTACAAAACAAAGATTTCTACAAGATAAGCTCACTGCCCAAACATGCAATATACAATGATAGCTTTAGATATAAAAGGTAAGATACAAAAACCTTTTACTATTGCCGAATAACTTTATTATTTTGATCTAGCTTTGTAGGCTCTTTTCTCTAATATATCATATGTTCTTCTTTTCTTCTTTACAACTTACAATTTTGCATCATACATATCATATATCAACTTCTTACAACTTCTGTGTACTTCGCATTACATTATTCTTACTTATATACAAGCTATTACAAAAATAACTTCCTCTCGACTTACAATACATTATACTCTTCTCAAAACATAAATTCATTATATGATGCCTTAGGGTTAACATCTAGGATGTCGTCCCTAATTAGTTAAGTCATTATTTTGATAAACAAAATAATCTCTTAACTCAATATAATCATATCCTGACTACTGCTCTATTCTAGTCAGCTCGACACTGTCTCTATAAAACATTAATATCTCTTTCCCGTACATGCCATACAAACTTGCGATCTCAGATGTAGCTTTGATATACATAGAATGATCTATGTTCAAGTGTGCATGCACTGAACCTTCTTCTGTGAACATCGCTAATCAAAACTACCTCTATGAAGATTGGTAATCACTGTTATACTTAGACAATTTTCAAGTGCGCTCATACAAAACTTCTTCCTCCAATCATGTTGTCTTAATGCTGAGTATATGTTTCCATAGTGACAACATTGTGATAACCTACTTAGCCAAATTTTCAACATGTTTCTATTTGGAGGTGTCAACTTTAGGATTACTTCAACTCTATCTAGATCTATAGCTCACATGACCCAACAATTCTCCTTTAGTGACCCCAAGTTTGCATTTTTTGGGATTGAGAGGTATGCCAAATCCACTACACCGCTTTAGCACCTTGCGCAAATCACCAACATGATCTACATGATTCTTGGAAAATACTATCAAATCATCCATGTAAATAATGATGCACTTTCCTACCATTCCTTTGAAATTTGTATCCATTGCATGCTATAATGTGGCACCAGAATTGATCGACCCAAAAGGCATGCATTGATAAGTAAATGTCCCCCATTTTGTGGTAAATGTCATCTTCATCCTATTTTATTTTGGACCATGACTTGATTGTATCCCAAGTACCCATCTAGGAAAGACATCATATGTGATCCATTCACCACCTGTAGAACTTTGTCCAATGACAGGAAACAACAATTGCCTTTCTAATATGCTATGTTAAGATTCGTGAAGTCAAGAAAAAGCCCAATGTCACCATTATTTTTCCATATTGAAACCAAGTTAACCACCCATGTAGAGTGCCTCATTGGAAAGATAATCTTAGCATCTAACAATTTATGTACTTCCTTATGTATCAAGGGCTCAATTAAAGAATTGACAAGCCTTTTCCTTTGACAAAACTATTTGGCATCTAGCTTCATTAATAAAATATTATACATGATCACCGAGGTATCATAAGTCTTCAATCATTCATAGATCCATGCAATAACATCCCATTATTCCTTTAGAAGTTGTACAATTTATTGTTTCTCTTCACTTGTACCAACTTTTCCAATGAGGACATCTCATCGTTCTTTTTCAATACCAAGATTATAAATTCCATATTCATTGCCACTCATGAAAGGTGTTAGCTTCCATTTCATTGCATATTCATCCCTATCAAAAATCTTTTATAACCATGCCTTTGGGAATGGTGTTAGTTTTCAATTTTAGGATTTTGTGATCAACTAATTCTTCATACTTGAATTGTTCCTCATCTATAATCTACTTTTTGAAGACATTGCTAAACATGATGAATTCCAGAATATGTTGATCATCCTGGGATACTTAGAAATTAGTGATGTTATCTAATATAACAAGAGAAATGACTAATTCAAGTGATAATTTATTTAACCTTGATTTCTCCATAGAATGTAATGAAATTTCTAACATCATGAGATCATCTATAACATTATTCTTCTACCTTGGGATTGAGATGATGTCAAAATCTTCAAAATATTTGATAAGGTACAATACTCGATTTCGATACACACACAACCTTTTGTCATTACAGGAGTATTGACCACGGATCTTCCTTATCATGAGTTGGGAATCTCCTACTATAAATGTTTTTATTTTATTCTCGTGAGCCATAAGGATGCCTTGGACTAATGCCTCATATTTAGCAATATTGTTAGTACATAAGAATTATAATTTGTATGTTGCATAAGAGGACTTACCTCTTAGGTCAATCAACTCAATTCCATCTCATGCTCCATGTTTGCAGTTGGAGCCATCAAATCATAACTTCCAGACTTGGTGTTACTTTAATGGATTGAGCTTGGGGTACACCTTGATTTTTCCTTTAGACATTGTCGGCTCTAAGGTAGGATCGAATGAAACTTCATGGGGATCTTCTTCTCCTATAGATGGGGTGATTCGGATTCAATCCTTTCAATTTCTTCATCTTTCAGAGAAAATACCTCTTCTTGTGTTTCCCCAACTCTATCATCCTTGTGAATTAGTAATTTCTCGCAGAGAAATAAAGACCCATCATCAAATGTACTCACTTTTTACACCTGGCTCCAAACTCATATCTTTGAAACTTGAACTTTTCAGAGGTCCCTCTTGAGGTATTTGGATCAGCACTCTTGAGAGACCATCTTGACAACAAAGGTGAATTTGGAATATTTTTGATGTTGGAGACGATAATATCCAAGTAACAGAAGAATGTATAGATCAACATCTTTCCCCAAATTTCGTAGGTTTTTAGTCATTTTTTGGGTGAGATCTTAGAAGACTTCTTCGTTAGGACTAAATTCTTGTAATCCTTCCACGGGGCTACCATGAGCACTTTCCTTTTCTTGGGAGTGAAACACAAAGATATGGTCTAACTTGTATACCCCCAAGTTAGACTGAGTGAAGAGAACTTCATTCTATGTATTGTAATCAGTAATCATCTTCTTCAACTTAGGTTCAGCATCGATCTTAATCCGGTCATTCCAACCTCTCCACGGAATCCATAGTTGTGTGAAATTTGTTGACAGCCATACCCTTAAACACTTAGTCTATTCCCTTCTTAGTAACATGCCATATATTTTAGGAATGTCTACCATGTGGATATCGATGTATTCCTGGACTCTCAAATCAACCATCAACTGTATGTAAATATTCTTAAGGATGCCTACAAATTTCACCTTTGTCTTAGCCAACTGTATAATGACCCTATTGGTACGTTGGGGAACCATCCCAAGCTTCTAGAACATAGAGGGCAGAATGATGTTGCAAGAAGCCCCCGAGTCTATCAAGAAATTATGCAAGTATTTAAATAAAATTCATAGACTTAACAAAAATAGGGGTACCTCAATCTTATCCTTGAACATAGTAGGCAATGCCTTAGATGCATTCGCATTTGACACAGAAGTATGGGTTGTGGTGATGGGACAACTCTATTTTGAGTGGTCTAGAGACCTTGAAAATGCCTCCCTCTAAGAAGGGAAGCTTTGCAACATGTCATACATGGAGATATTTTCCCTAGTCCTCTTCAATTCCTCTATTGCACTATAGTTCTCTAATATCATAGTGAAACTTTCAATTACCACAAGAGTGTTTACTGGAGGTAATGCAATAGCACTTAGCCCTTTAGGTGGTGTTAGATTGTTTCCTACATGAGGGTCGGGTGAATTTGAGTGCATCCTAGGATTAATTCCATCTATAAGAGGTTATTTCCTACTCCTCATATTATAATTACTATGATTGCTATTCTAAAAAGCATGTACTTCAGAATATTCAAGCTCATTTTCTCTTTGAAAGGGAAATACGAACTCATCCTCTTGGGGAGCATTGTAGCACACTCTCTTACCTTTGGAACATAGGAATTGAACACCATAGCATTGAGATGTGTATGTAAATTATTAGGAATTTGATGTGACTTTGTATGTCTCTTTGTTGTATAGAATTTCATTCTAAAATCCGCCTGCAGATCTTGTGAAATTTACATCAGTGCATTCGTAAACATGTGCATTATCTGAGGGGACAATACCATTATTGGGATGATTATTCTAAGGATAGTTTGGCCTCTGTTTTCCAAATCCTTTTCCTGCAAATTTATTATTTAAATGTTATAATTCTAGTTTGATTCTGCAAATAATAATTTGGGGCAGCAAGTGAATGGGGATATGTGTTCTCAGCTACAGGAGGATTTGATTTCAACCTAGTAAGTACATTGGTTACTGGCAAAAGAGTTTTATTCATGGCTTCAAGTTCAGATGCAAGGTGGTTATCGAGCTCACTAAGGGGTAGTGTTCATTGTCCAAGAATGCAATTTTATGAACTTCATGCCCTGGTTGTGTTATTTTTATAGGTGTTTGGATTAAAGGAGCAATAGGGATTGGATTCAAAAACAATGTATGATTCGTTAAGACATAATTTATTCCTAGAAACATATCCATTACAGCTAGATTTTTGAGTTATGGTAGATTTCCAAAATTACTTCCATCTTGAGGGTCTATCTATTGTATAAAAATAATGGCCTCATTACATACCTTTTTCAGCATGTCAATATTTTGGGGCGGGGGACTTTTAAGGAAAATTGATGTCAATGGATCCAAGGCTCTAAGATAAACTTGAATTGCCGCATCACTGGGCATGAGGTAAGGATCCTGTAACTTTTGATGCAGCTTATGGAAATGATGATTAAACATGGCTAAAGGTTCATTGGGTTCCTTCCTACAAGGCACAAATTAGTGATATAAACTTGCAGGATCCACATAAACTTTGAACTCATTCAAGAATTTAGTTTCAAACTCTACCCAAGTGGTAATGGATCCAGGAGGTATGTTCAAATGCTAGTTGTATGCAAATTCATCAAGTGTGTAAGGGAATAGGTGAAAAGCTACATCTTGATGAGAAACATCTTTCTGATTACATATCTCTTTAAATACACGATTGTGCTCTTCAGTTGTGATGAAGGGTGCTCCCCTTAATACCACAAACACATAACAGAAAGAGAGAAACAACAACAATAATATGCAAGAACAGAAAATTTGGCTTCTTATTATCTCCACAAATGTGGAATTACAAACTTTCAGAATTACAATATGCAAAGCCACATGGGCATTCCCTTACAATATTCTGTAGGACAAAGCCTCGAACTATTACCCAGAACTATTCTGAACTGCCTAAGACAATAATACAGCCTTCCTTATATAGGCAATTTTCCACCGCCTGGGAAGGTTCCAGAATTTTAGCCAATAAGGCCGACCAAACTTAGAATTATTTTATTTTACATTTTATTACATCATAGTCGGCTCAAGATAACCTTTGAAACCCGAACAGAAATTTTGAAGAAAATTATTTTCTGCCATTTCGGGTGGCCCAACTTTCGAAGACCATAAGTCATCACCAGTTGACCCGATCGGCTATTATAACCCCATTTCGGAAATGCCACGAAGCGCTCTACAGGCTTGACCCGCGCAAGCGCCCGTCACCCAAATTTTTGACCTCATCCGGGGCCTCTAAAGCCTTCAAAACTGAGTTCAAAGTTTCTGTACCCTGCTGCCAATACCGAAAATCTTCAATATCTTCCAATATACACTTGATCTGGCAATGAAACTTTGCTGGAAGACTTATATGACCAAAATCAACCTCCAAGAAAGAAATCAGATCATTCTGAGCACATACAAAAATTACCAAAAATAGTAACTTTCCATAAATAGCAGCTCTGCACAAGATAGCCCTTATTGAATTCAAAAATAAAAATATTTTTGGGTGATGCAAGATTGCTCTTACACCCAGGATGCTCCTGCATCAAGTTGTCTTAGACTCACTATATATGAACTTTGGATAGAATGTCTTAGGATTTTTAGGCAATTCATGCAGCAGGTGTGTCAAATTCAAAGGTGAGCTCTGAGTTTTAGTGAAAAATGTCATTTAAATAGTTAGGGGTATGTTTCAGTTGTGTAATACAATAGTATCAGGGGAGATAAGTTGTAACTATCGTAATTGTTCCCCTCCTTGGTGATCAAGGGTGTATGCTATAGATTTACCCTTTCTTTTTTAGTCTTTCGATGAAGGGTGATTTCTATGAACTCACCTTTATAAGGAGATGATTTGAGGACCATTTGGTATATCTCAGGTGAGAAATAAATAATATTTTCTAGTCTTCTAATTGTTGGCCCTCCTTCTAGTGCCACTTTTCTTGACCGTCATGTTAGCACGATGCAACGACAAGGATGAGAATATCAAATCCCTCTCTTGAACTAATGATAAGGATCACTCCCAAAGTTCTCAATGATTGGGTCATAGTCACGTTGGGAGACCAATGAAGATTCATGTGTAAAAACAAGGTAGGCCTTTGCTAGTTCTTTGGGCAAAAAACTAAAAATTTGCAATTCACTTTTTTTTTCTCAATATCTAAAAACTGAAATTTGCGTTAAAGTAAATTTAAAACAATAAATTTACCACTATACCAATTGCTTTCTAACTATAAATTTTAACAAAATTCAAAAGATTAAAGAGTAAAAAGAGATTTAAAGTAAACAACAGGAATTCAACTCCTACTGACATCAATCATTAAAAACTTTAACTTGCATAAGAAATAACAAATTTGGCCTTTTTAAACTTGTAAATAACATGAATTGGGATTTCACAACTCAAACTACCCAAGTGCAATCATCTGGGGAAATTAAAATAAAGATTTTCAAGATTCATCAAATCACACAATCATGCCCATTCATGCCCACATGTGAGGCAAATCCATCCTTTAGCACATAATAGACTTGATCAGATCCATTAATTCACCTCCACAAGCAAAATGATCATAGCTAACACCAACTAAATGAAGGCAAAAAAAATTCACAAAAGAAAAAACATTAACTCCTGAATTTGAAAAATATATTCCAAAATCACAAAATTAGCAGAGATTCACACCAAGATTGCAACACGAAATGTATTTTATATTCTATTGCAAAGATCTTAACCCTTATTACAATTTGAAAATACATTTTTATAGTTTTTACAACTTTGAAATTGTCAAACCCATAACTAGGGTTTATGGGCATTATTTCTACACATAATAAAATTAAAACTAAAGATTAACAACTGAAATATACTCCTAAACTATTGTATCAAATGCTGACTTTGAGTTTTTCATGTTCACAACTCAAAAAGAGGTCATTTCAACCCAAAAACGTGCCCTAGAATTTTGGGACAATTCAAGTTTGACTACAACAAAAACTTGGATGTTTAGATCTATTTTTTCAGCAAAAAGAATAGGTTGGGCCATGAGAAAAATGTCTCTCTTCATGTGCTCAACCCCATAGAAAATTGGAGATATCAAAAATAGAATCTGAAGAAATATTCGACCTCTAAAAAGTTGTCGCTTCCAACAAAAACATGGTTGCCTTTTATTTTCAGTAGTGTATAGAAAAATGAGAAGTTAAACAAAATGATGCAACATCTCAAGATTCTAAATAATGTTCCAACATGTCACAGAATATTTGGTGGAAATTATTGACAGTTTTATTAACATCGTCAAATGAAGGGAGCTTCATGTATTTTAACTGGGTTTATTGATTTTTCCCGAAAGTGCAAAGTTGCTTCCCCACTTGTTGTAATTAATGCATCTCATTTGACTTCTATCAACCCCCATTTTTTTGCTCTACATCTGGTCAACATCCTCTTTAGTGTTGATGCTCGCAAGATTCCCTTTAAACTGATGAATAATATTATTTATGCTATAGGTATTTTCCTTATCTTTATCTTGGTATAGATGGCATGCTAGAGACTATGAATTCTTCAATATGTTGCACCAAAGACATAACTATGTCTATTTTCTTCTCAATAAGTTCCTTCCTTTTATTGTAATTTTTTACTGCTAGTTTGATATCCCTCAACCAGGTGTTGAGCTTATCTACTTCTTCTTCAAAAGCAGTTGATTCTACTAGCTTATTTACTTTGGCCTTCTTCATTACTCTCAAAATACAGGAGAACTCACCCCACATTGTTGTATTCCCCTCAATACTAGTACCTTGATTATTATAAACCATATAATTTGATGTAATAATCTCATTCACGATAGTGCAGAAGTATGTCAAAACTTGCCTCATGGTGTCCTCATCAAGCTCCTCTACTTCTTTCTTCCATTCCTCATAGGCCTTGAAAAAAGGGACTACCTATGACAGTGTCATCCGTGCCTCTAGTGCTTCTTGTAATGCATCCTTAGAGTTAGCAGGTTCTATTGGACATACCAATTGAACTATATAATCTTTCAAAAATTTATTTTGGGCAACCAAGTCCCTTATTTCAGTCTCATCATCATGCATATTCTTGAAAAATGAAGTGACCCCCAATGAAACCAATTCCTTACCTCTTTCCTAGGTAGGGATCCTGAGATCAACTTCTTCCATCAAAAAATCATCAGGAGTTTTGTCCTCCATTGCCTTGTCTAGAGGAGGAACGGCCACCTATGCTTTCCAATGTCCCCTAGTGTCCTAGGTGACATAGGAGATTATTTGTGCTTTCCTCTGCCTGGACTCCCTTGTGTGAAACACATTGCCAATCTCTAAAAGATTATGGGCATCCATCTCCCGATATGTTCTCTTTCTTGGTTGGATGGCCTTAGTCAACCAAGTTCATTTAGTGTTGGCCAAGAGGGGCTGATATGTCTCAAACTAGAAAATAATGTTTTCTCCCTCTTGCCTCTCTTCCTTGTTACCTGAGGATTGCCCCGAGGAAGGAGAAACAATCGTATGCTCTGAGGGAAAAGGAGAATTATGGCCCTTATCTTGTTCTTCCATGGATTTCTCTATGGACTTCTTTATAGGCTTCCCTTAATGGATTTCCTTCTATACATCCTCTCCACCGAAGACAAGCTCTTGTCATATTTCCTCTTCACCTCCTACCTCCTCATTTCTACCCTATTCTTCTTCTGTAGATGGAGGAACATGTGTTTCTATGGGAAAATCCTCTTGCCCATCTCCATCTCCACTCAGATCACAAACCATTTCTTGTAGACATACACCTCTTGCATCAGGCCCTAGTGGTGGTCCCATCGATGATTCCTTGAAACCTGGAATGCTCTCAAAATCAAAGATATCAAACTCATTGAGTCCTAGAGGAACTTCAACTTGTATCCCTTATTTTTTTGGATAATTTAATTCAATATTATGTATTTTGGGGGAAGCACCTTGATCTATACCAATTTAAGGGGGTTTGAAGAGGTCATCTGAAGAAGATTCTCCTAGGTTAAGCCTTTGGAAAGTAGCTATAGAGAACCTCATTCTTTTGATCAACTGAGGGACAATGTCCTCCTCGAGCTCCTCCAAGACTTCCATGACTGGACTCTAAGAAAATGGTTTCTTCTTTAATATTGTATACACTCTGTGTGCGGGAACTAGAGGAGGTTATGTCTTGGGATTCTTGACCTTGATCTTAAACAGTTCAACCTTGGGGTCAAAAAAAGGTACATCCATAGTAGGAGTAGCAGCAATAGAAGTAGTGGTAGTTGATGTAGATGGAGCTACTAGCGGAGGAGGAGGCTCAGTAGTAGATGGTGAAGGATTTGTTGGAGCTATAGGTGATGGGGAAGTAGTGGAAGTTTCTCCTTTTTTTTCTGTTGCCTTTTGTTGCCTCAAGACTTGAGGGGGATATTATTTAGCCACCTCCCTTGCATGTCATGTGACTTCCCAAGTGAGATAAGTATCTGAAGTCTTTTGAAAATAGGAATATGGACCTTCTTTACTTTTCTTGTATCTACCTTCAAGGGCTTATCTTCCTTGGATCCCATTACCATGGGATCCAGTCTAAAAATATTTTATAACCAATCCTTTTCACATCGTATCACATGCCTCATTCAGTGATTTATATCATCAAAATCATCAGCTCCTATCTCTACATTTGAAATTGGCATGTCAAAAATCATATCTGTATTATACAAGGGTAGTAACACATCCTTAGAATCCAACTCTCGGTTCTTCTCTAATATGTTACAATTTGATGGCATCTTGAGCCAAGTCCAACCTCATCCTACAATAATCCCTAATTATGACCTTGTAATCATAAACATAATTTTCCTACTAGTCCTCAATGTGAGGCTCGTGCTTGAAATGGGCTCTCATTATGCGGCTAAATATACCTATGGGTCAAATTTGCCCCTAACTATTGACAAGTTATCTAGTGGGAACACATCCCACGCAAGACAAACCGACTTCGTAACCTTCACATCTTGAGCCAAGTGTACCCCTGTATGGAATGATGTCGGTCTGTTGCCACTTCCACTAACTTTGGTTGGTGAATATTCCAATTTCATTTCAAAATCCCCCAACCCCAGCCCCAGCCCCGACTATTTTGAAGGGGCAGGGGCTAGGGTAAGGGTAAGGGTAAGGGCCTTTACGCCCAGGATCTCCTCCAGTTCTAGGACTATAGCCCCCAACTTCCATTCGCTCGGATCCACGAATACCCCCTTTAGAATAGTAGGGCATAAGTTAGGGTGGCAGCACTTTTCAAGGGTCCCAATTAGGAATTGGAAACATGGTATGTGCTTGGTAACAATTAATCAGTGTGCATCAAAGATTTTCCAGCACAAATCCATCAAAATTAAGCCATCTGAAGGGTATCTTGGAAGCTTCTTCAGTTGCAATGTGAAACCATCTACTCTGATATAAGTGAAGGTCTTGAATTGAATGAAATAGTTGCCCACCTCTCTGGTTTGGGCAGCATCCTCTACGGACATCCTCTTTGCAAAATCTCCTTCAATGGATCGGATAATGGAAAGAATGAATGCATCAATAACGATGCAGTATTCAGGGTTGAACTCATCTAGCTTATCCTTCTTAGACAACTAAGGATAGACTTTATGCACCTATGCCTTTGGATCACGTAAGGATCCCTTGAATTTCAACCCCAGGTAGGAAGCTTGAGTCGCAAGCAGATAAACAATATAGGAGGTCATGTAAAATTTGGGGTCAGTCTTGACCCTCTAAATTTTTTGGTCTAAACTATCACTTATGATTTGTCCCCAATCTATATTTATCTTCCTTTTTCAGATAGTGTCATTGTCTAACACTATCCATGTCTCCAATTATCTTGCATGTGGGAGACCGAATACCCTTCTTAACAACATCACACAATTCTTCATATCTTCCATAAGATTGGCCCTATGATGGTTTATCTTATCTAGTTGTCCATCCTTGTTGGGCCTCTCCAAATAATTATAGTTAATTTCAACCTCAATGTTGGGTTCATCCCTATACCATCTTTCTACCTTATCTATGGAGATATTTGTGTATTCATCTACAGGAGGAATGTGGAAGACTTCCTCAATAATGTTTGGCCTTATATCTAGTACCACCTCCTCTTGTTTGTTCAAAATCATCCTTTCTTCGGGCTTTTAATGCTCTCTAATGGTCATGATGAGGTTTGGGGATTGAATGTCTACTAGGAACCCTGTTGGATGAACTAGACCCGACATCACCATGGAAGAAGCAACAGGAGTACAATTATTTGGGTTTCATATCTTCCTCAAGAAATCATTGAAGTCCATGTATCGAATGTCAGTGTCAGTAATTTCACTATGCAAATTGCCTAGCTTGGAGGGCTTGTTGTAGCCCATGAACTTGAACTTCATTGGTTGCACTATCAACATACCTTGTGATTTTGCACTGGAAACAAAACACTTGTCAATATTTCTTATTAGAAATTAAACTAACTACTAAAATGAGAACCAAAACTAACAAAGGAAATAGAAAAGACAAAGCAAAAGAAAAAAAAAACCTAAAACAAAACAAAAGAAACCCCTGCATAGAAAAGAAAACCCCTAACACAAAAGGGAAAACTCCATAAAAATTGCATTAACTTTTAGGGTTGGGGGTGTCAATACCCTTGACACTGTGAAAACCCCCATACTCCCCAAAGACATCTTTAAAAAGTATGCAATCGAGGCTTCGGGGGTACTTGATCCCTGATCGCCCTTTCGAGGGTCAAGGGTAAAGACACCCTCAGCACCCTAATATTGGTCTAACAGAAATTGGATATTGAGTTTGGGGATTAAGGATGGATGATCCCCAATCAATCTTTTAGGGATTGGCAATCAAGACATCCAAGACACCCCGATAGATGTAAAATGTCACTCGCATCAATTAAAAAAAACTGTGGATTGGGAACCGCATGACCCCCGACCCTTTTCAGGCATTGGGGATCATGAGGTTCCCTATTCACAACATCAAAGAAACCTAGGGTTTTAGATGATGTGTTTCACTCCTCTTTAACCCCAAATTGCATGAAAATAACATGTTTTCTCTATTAAGGGTTCAAACTGACAAGACTAAAAAAAATTCACCAAAAGAAGAAACCCAAAACAAACTGACACAACCAGAGAAGGAGCAGCAAAAGGACAACTAATCTAAGTTGGAAGGAAACAATGAACATGAATCACTCAATAATGAACGCCACCCAAATCACCAATAGTTTGTCAAACATGCACACCAACCCTAAAACTCACTAGTAGAAGCTCCAAAATGTAAAGGGCTCAATCGCTTGATAAAGGCAAAGTGACCAAATGAGAGCATCATGGCCCTTTTATAGGGTGAAGGCTTTCAGCTAACACCACCCCGATGTTCAGTCGGGCATGAGGGATTTAGTGTGTGAGGGTGTCAGGGGTCCTAGGACCTTTGAACATCCCCAAAACACTAATCTCCGACTGAAGATCCTTGGGTTTTCAAGCTTTCAAAGATCATGCAACAGGAGAAAACTACCTTCCACCTCTGAATGCTCGAAGGGAATCCCAACTTCAACTTAGGCAAGAACAAACGAGAAAAGAAAAGAAGAAAGAGAAAGAGAGAAAGAAAAGAAAAATAGAAAAAGAGGACAAGACCCCTACACACTTCAGACATCAAACTATCGGGAACCTAAAGCCCACAATCTGACCCACCTGATGTGACTGACTGACAAGGACTTTGTCAAAAGAAATGAATGAAAAGCAAAAAAAATGGGTCCCCATTAGAGGCCACTAAACCTAATGGGGTGTGAGTTGTGGAGGCACAACAAATAGCCCTAACAAAAGAAGAAATGACCAAAGCATTTCTTTACCAACAAACAACCTTAGAACTAACCCCAGACTAGGGATCTAGCACATAGTCATAAGATGAGAAAAAATAAAAGTTGTATTGCAAGCCATGAGGATAGACTTTAAATGATACTAATTTATGAGTGGTTCAAGAGTACTTCTCATTTCACATTAAACCAAGGAATTAATAAATCCATGATGAATTACTAGGTGTAGTCATGGTGCAAACAAGAGTAAACCTTGGGAGTAATTGGGATTGATTTAATCAACCTTCAAAAAATCATATGATGAAGTTGGATCAAATCCTAACTATATCAAACAAAACCAAAGAAAGATTGTGAGCACTAAAGCAAGAAGTGAGAGGAAAACAACCATGTGAATTACAAGGAGAAAATGTCAAAAAAGTGGAGATAAGCATGATCATAGTACTAATGAAGAGGAGAAATAAGCTAATAGAGACCTAGAATTGTGAGGACATAAGGACTCATTTGATCAAAGAAATGGCAATGCATATAAAGAAAATCATCCCCACTTAATTGTGATGGAATGATACTAGGTGACGGACCCAAAGCATGGTCACTGATATGGAAAAATATTTTAAAATCATAAACCACTTGAAATAACAAAGGAAGTTGGGGAGCCTATCATTTTTCTAGTGAAGTATCCACTTGGTGGATGAATAAGAAGATAGAATTCAAATTAAGTTCCCTAAATTTGACATGGAACCAATTTGTGGTCATGTTTTGCAAAAGGTCTTTATATAAAGTGTACTTGGATTAGAACTTGACTTATTTTCAAAATCTACGTCAAGGATATATGTCAATAATAAAATATTGGGAGAAATTTACAAGACTCCTAAAGTATTTAGCTTAGTACCAACATGATGAAAGGTTTTCTATAAGAAAATTCATCATGGATTTAAAAGATCAAATTGGAGATAAATTGGATGCTCATGATCCAACAACATTAGACTAGGTTTCTAAGAAGGAAATTAAGTAGGAACAAAAGTTGAAGTTTATCTCAACGTATTAATATAAGACTCAAAAGAAGTTTGGATTTATGGAGTAAGGAAACCTTCTAAATCTTGTTCAACAATTGAGAAGTTAATTTTGAATTTCAATAATATAGTTGACAAATATATTTCCAAGGAGATGAAAGACAATATTAGGAAAAAGTTTGAATGATTCCTTGATAGATCTTCCCCCTCTTTCCTCAATTAATGAGTTGAATGAGCAAAGAGGACTTCTTGAAAAAAGATGGGTACTAAGGTCAATATTTACTAGTGGAGAAGACAGGGGAGGGATAAGAAATCAATGTCCTCTTGTTAAGGATCCAAAGCTTGATCAAGTAGAGAAAGATGGTTTCATTGATACATTAAGAATTATCATGGGCCTTGAGATTGATCAACTTTATTGGATTGGAGATTGTTTTACACAATATAAAGTAAAAGTTGAGTATAAGATTACTTTGATTAGGCTTATTTTATGGTTTAATTGATCAAGCACTTTTTGCCTAGAAAGAAATTTAATAACCCAAGTGTAGTATTTTTATTTGGCATGCTAGGCTAGAATATTAGATCCTATCCTTTAATAACCTTTATAAAAGGGTTCCTTACGTCCTACGATATGTTGTCTTTATAGACAAGGCTCAAAAATTGCTGATCATTTGTTTCAATTCTAAGAAGATTTAGGAATTGTCTCTTAAAAGTATGTAAATATTTAGGAATAGGCTAGAGATAATCTATGATCGTTTTTAGTGCTGGTCAAGTGGAAAGATAATCTATGATCTTTTTTAGTGCTGGCCAAGTGGTCCCAAAAGATTGAGATTATTAATATTTTTCTTCTACAATCTTCAAGGTATGTGGCTCTTAAAAAATAGGATTTACCTTGAGATAAAATATTCATGGTAATGCTTCTAGATTTGAATTGAAACCACAATAATGGACATTTATTTTAATAATGTGACCCTCAATAGCGTTGAAGTTATAAGAAAATAGTGAGGTTTCAAACCTCCATCTATTTATGTGATTAAGAGAATGTGACCAAGCGACCAATTTCTACGATAGGGTTTTTTTGGGCACCCCCTACTCGAGGTTATTATGAGATTAAACTAAAGAAGTTGATAAACCTAATAAAAACTTGGTTGTACAAAAGGAGGTTATTTTGTAGAGATTCATTGTGTTCCCTCGTTTTCCCACAATGTACGTACTACAACGAGGCTGAGACGACGACATCGCTGCATGGCCTTTGAAAGACTTTCAAGCTTGGGATCCAAAAAATTTGATTGTAGAAGGGGATTCTATGTAAAAAGATATTCAAATGACGCAAACGAGGGAGGCTGACTTGTCACTCGATAGTAATTTCTCCTCGGAGGCCTCTCCTTTCGATCAAGTTTATTTCACCCTCTGCTTTTGAGAGTTCAATATGGTCCTTAATATTATAGCAACCACCAGAATTAATCGATTCCTTTTCTCAATGGAGATTAATTCAAACCCTAGCAGGCAGTCCAATTGAGGAGATTATGAAAACTTGTCAAGGTGTAAGTATCTGCCTCAGAATTGTCGATGGACAACAAAGTGAATCTGCAATTATTATTAAATATATACTTAATTACTATAGATTAATAGATATATACGTTAATTATTGTATCCATTTCCAATATACGGGACTTTCTTTGAGCATCCACCTAAGACTTCCTCGTGGATGCCAAATACGTTTGTCACTGCTTATTTGCTTCTATCCATATTATACAATTTATAAATTGCTGTCGTATAAGTTTCAACGATAAATTACTGAGACTTCCAAGGCAAACGTGGTGGCTATTATGAAATGCAATGCTGGAGGTTCTTCGATATAATATATCATTCCAGTTCAGTAGTTCGTGGAGATAAAAATTAAGTGTTAGTCGAATAATCCATCTTAACATTCCGTACAATTCTAGCCTTTGAAAAGTGAAGCATTTCTACTTTTCTTATTGTCCTTCAAAAAGTGAGGCATTTCTGCTTTTGTTTTTTTGTACTTTAATGATTTGCAGTTGTGTGCCTTATTTCAATGCATCCAAATTCCACAGCCCAGAGTCTTACGAGTCCACCTACAGAAGTACAATTGGGGCAGTATCAGTGAGCCCTTGGATCTTGTGTGGCTTAATCTGGATTGAGGGGTCTTTCCTTGCTGCATTGCCATCTGGTTCGCCTGCCAAGGTCGTGTTGGCCCTAAAGAGGCCTATATTGAGCTATCAAATACATTCGGCCTAATTTCATTATTTGTTATCAGCTTCCAGACTGCATTAATCATATATGAATTTTTTATTTTGTTATATTATTCTTCTGCAAGGTTAAGATTTGCAAAAGAATAGAGACAAAATGCTAACAAGAGAGTCGGATGTATATGAAGCATCCAATAAAATTTAAAATTGGGGTCTGCCAAATTCAAGTTTGCATAAAAAACACAACAAAACCAGTAAAACCTCCAAGGCACCTTTGGCCTACAGCAAAAACTACACTAATTCAAGTTCAAGACGGTAAAGCGGTTATTTTAAATTTTTCCAATAAACCAACCACTTAGTTGAGCCCTTCTGATAAAATCTGAAATAAATCTAAATATAGTTCACAACAGTGCATTGCAATTTTTTGAAGCCTACAAACATATTCAACGCTAAGAGAAAATATTCAAACAACGCTATTCAGCAGGTAGAAAATATCCTGAGCAAGTTAATTATCAAATAAAAATCTCATTAAAAGCTTAATACCTCTCAGAAGTTTTCTGTCTGCATAAAGGCAAACCATCTCAAAAATTGCGAGAAATAGACTAGATTTTGACACGTTATTTCTGCTATGCATTCCTCAGCCAAATAAGTATGAAATGTAATATGCGCCATGTAATACTTCGGAGAAACTTTAATCCACAATTATATAAGACAAATAATTATCGGTATCCCAACAAAAAATAAGTAGGACATTTACTTTAAACTTCCGCCTTTACACAATGATGGCATTGGTCAGCCAAGGAGAATATATGCATGTTAACACAGTCAGCTCCAGTTGTTCCATTAGTGTGAATTGGTAGTAGTGTGGAAAACCACTAATAGTAACAAACATTTAAAAATACTTTGTTATTATCGTATAGGCATGTCCAAAATCACCATCTGTTCCAAAATGGAAGAAAGCGATGCACTTGATCTTGTGAATTTCAGCTTCAGAGCTCTAAATAGTTATGCAGATAGAAGTGGAACTTCTGAATTTATCAACGACACCAGAATCATTACATAAATCTAAAGCATTTACGTATGACACCCCTCGTTTGACTATCTCAACAATTCAAGCAAATGCTATTTTTTTCCAAATTGCATGTACATGATAATGGATTTTGACAATACAAGATCCTTTCTATGTCACTGTGACCTGATAATGGATTTTGACAATACAAGGTCCTTTCTATGTCACTGTGGCCTGATTGTAAGTTCTGCACGCAGGTGGAGAACATCATCTATGAAGTATGGACTATCATCAGCCATAAAGCTTGACCATGGTATGGCAAAAAGATTGCGATAACCAACAGCCTTTCCACCAGTAAATGTGTAATTGCCTTTGTATTTAACAACAAAATCCCACGTTGGCTTTGTTCGTGCAGCAAATTCATATTCTACTGCAAAGCTTACAGATCCCTTTTCTTGCATGCCAAGAAACAGTCCAAAACAATGAAATGCACTTTGTTGATCCATATTACAATGAGCTGACAAAAAGAATCCTTGACCACCAAGATGGAAGGCTTGGGAATAAACACGTCCTGAAGGAAATAATGCAAGGCATTCCGCTCTCTTGAGATCCAGAAAAACTATGCATTGCTGATGTGGTTTATCAAATTCAACCACTTTAACGGGTCTATACTTGTAAGCTCTTTCACTAAATCTCTTGAAAGAAACTTCTTCTAATGCTAAAGATCTTTGCTTGTGTAGTGTTTCTGCTTTGAAGAAAAGTGCATCCAAGACGACCTTTGATGCAAGCTCGTGATCAAAGTCAATACAAGTAAGAACTTTCTTCAGCTTTCGGCTTGTCATGTTTGGAAACCGAATCAAACGTCCAAGCCGACTTCCCAAAACTTCTCTTCTCTCTTCAATTTTAGGGTAATGTGTCCTTGCCCACTTTAGCACAAAATCATAGACAGCATCTTCTGAAGCCACTTGCAATTCATCACTTGATAATATTGCCTCAATTCCTGCCAAAGGAAGATTCAGAACTTCTTCTTGGAACCTGCATAACATATCACCTAGATTAGTTGCTACTAGCCATTCAGCAGAGATAGCAGATGACACATTACAATACTCAAAAAACAATATCCATCGAAGACCAGACAATGAAATCCCCTGCAACATATTTTGAAACAAAATACTTAACAAATTAACATGTTTGATACTGATATAAAGTGCTGCACAAATCTACAGTTAAAAATCTATCCGCTTCTCAAAACTCACTTTGCAAGATCTTTAAACTTTTTTGCAAGATACTGCTTAGCTGCATCAGTCAGTGGCTGAACTGCATCTGCCATAAGCACGCTTGATGGAAGTTCCAAATACAGCAGTGCAGATTCTGGTGTCATGGGTAAATTTCTTAGCAACTTGCTACAATGGAGCATACAAGAGGCAACCTCAAACTTATCTGCAGCCATTAGAACATCGAGTAATCCAGGAGCACTATTTGTTGCTACAGTTCCACTGTACATAAAGTTCAGTAGATCCATCAGAGCATTTTCTTCTGCCACAACAGACACACAAAGCCTGATATTGAGATTCAAGTGACAATATAGACCTACTGAGTCACCATAGCAATATATAACAAAGGCCATTTGAAGAACATGAAAAGACACCTGATGAAGTTATTCGAAGAGTGACATCTTGTTGTTTTGACTCCCTCATGCCATTGGAGAAAAGCTGTGTACGTAGGGTATTAGAGAAAATCCAAGAAAATAGTGCTGAAATTGCAAAGATCTTAAGTAGCACATACACATCTTACTTTGAAAAAGAAAGGACTCTTGGCTGCCAAAATAGCAGAACTAATGTGTATTGTTCGAACTCTCAATACTGTAGAACAGTCCATGCCCCAAGAAGCGGCAATTTGACCATTTGCAGAATCATCACCTGTCAAGAAATTAAAAATATTACTTCAAGTTCATTGTGAGTCTACTCTCAAATGCTCAGACAACTCATCTAGCTTAAGTCAATCAAATAGAAAATCCCTAACAATGACTATACTACTTCTCAATGAATCAGTAATGAAAAAAATTCCTAATTTACAGACCCATTCATCATAGGAAAAATGATGAGATCTCAGGTTCCTGCAAATCTGAGGCTTAACTCCAACAGTAGGACAATGAGGAAAAACAAAAAACCTACAATTCCAACTTTGTCTACTGGCAATGCTTCAAGGCTAGAATAATGGGGGAAAAGTGATATAATCCTTTGCAAGTTAGTTTGCTTAGGTATGAACCCAATATTGGCTTTTCTGTTCCCAAGGTACTCCACTGTGCCAGCTATTCTTCTTTACAAGAAAACATTGAATGCTATTGGTGATTTTCTGTATATAACTTTGGATGGAATAAAGGTTTTAGTAATGACCGTGAGAGTTGCTCGCCTGTGTTGTTATTAACAGTACACAAGTTTAGAGTTTCCACGATCTATAATCAAAAATAAAATATACACTCAGAAAGACCTGTGAAAACATTTTCTTGTTGCATCAACATTTTTTATCATGCCACATGATCCATCATCATGATAAAGATAGGCTTTAAAAGAAAGAATTGGAGTTCTTTAGGTAGACGGCTCTAATAACCATAAATGATGTCAAACAGGTACAATCTGAGCATTAATCAATTCAATACTTTTTTATTTTGACTTAGGGTTAATTAAACAGCTATAACCACCTAAATTATTTGATCCAAAGTTCAAACTTATCGATTAGTTAAATAGAAGATCATATCCCTTTGAAAATAATAGGCATCTGAAAACTACGTGAACTCAAGCCCTCATCCATATTCAATTTTTTATTTTCTACTGCCTTTTTCAGCTTAGATTGTAGAAATCATCCTCCTCTTAAGCGACCCCTATATTTTCCATACAAATATTATGTTTAAATGAATGTCAACACCATGCTCCTTGCTCCTAAGTTTGTATTGTTCTGCAAGCCTCCATCACATGTTGCCTTAATACAAGAGTACATAATGCAATAGACCTCACCATAGAACTTTGGCTCTATCCAATTTTTTGAACTCTTAAAGATTGTCCTTATTATATTTGGAAGAAACGGAGCACTTCACAATTCTCACTGCCTTACTAGAAACTCCTCCATTGTATGAAAGGAAAGCTTGTGAATGATCTCCCAAATTATGTTGAAACAAAAGCTTGTTCCAGACCAATCCTAATGAACTTGAGATGGGACCAGAGAGAGCATACGAATATAGTAATGCAAATGAATAGATGGAACCGGAAACAGCAACCACACCAGAATCCTCAGAAAGGAGATAGTTACTGTGTTCTTAACACAGTACTAACATTCTTATAGGCAAACCTACTGGCATTAGTCTCTGATAAATTGGAATTAAAAAGAAACACATGACAAAATCATGGAATTGTGCCAACTACTAAGAATAGGCGGGAAAATTGAAGAAACATGGATGACAAAATTATGGGACAGTACCAACTAATAAGAAATTGTGAACGGATAAACAGTTGATCAGGGAAAGATTTTAGTAAATGCTTGAGGTCGTCTTTATTGCATGACTTACTTAGAAGTAGCCTAGTCTGGTTTCTATGGTATATGTAGCATGGAGAATATGATAAGACCTAAAGTTCAGTTGCAAGTGCAATTATTAACAAGTTTGATTTCCATACATGCCAGATATCACTTAACAAAAATATGTTATAAATTTTAATACCTTTGCAGAAGTTTGCTACTGTTGTCGACACAGACAATAGGAAAGTGAAGAATTGACCTTGAAACTTGAAAGGGCAATGTCTTTTTACTTAGCGTGGCAAGATAATATATAATGCACCTTTTTATTATATTCTAACAAAGAGCTTCAGGTTTGTGAGAAGCTCACACTTGCTCAAAAGGCCAAATTTATCAGATTGTTTCTCGGATATTTCTTCACTCCATCCATAACAACCCCTTCATCTAGGACATGCACAGATTTAGTTTCACACTTCATGGAGATCTTAACTTTTGAGGGGAGTGGAATGAAGCTTAAGGGAAAAAGAAAGGTTGTGGGTTCAGCCTCTAATCTGGTCATAGACAAGTTTGATTTGCAGGCTTGAGACGGAAACAAATGCCCTGCACAAACTCCCACTTTATAAGAGACATCCTACGAAGACCCCAAATATGTTTAAAAAACAAATCACCTCGTCACATCCCATCCCCATCCTCATGTTCCCAAACCATCCAACTTTTTTTTGATCGGTGAAGTGCAAAGAATTTTAGCCTGGCCCTTGCTCTAACTGAGGTAACAAACAGAGGACCTCATCCCCAGGCATTAATGCTCAGCCATCCAACTGCCATTAATGCATTATCATCTTACTCCTCTTGCACATCCTCCTACTATGTGTTGTCCTCCTCCACATCATCCTCCTCCAAGACCTCCATCTCCTTCGCATCCTTCTCCACCATCTCCTCTTCTTCCTTCTCTCTTTGTCCTCTGTGGGGTTTGAACCTTTGTGCCAACATTAACAATGTCACGTTTTCACCATTACACAGTGATGTTTACCCCCCCCCCCCCCCACCAAACCATCCAACTTGAAAAGGCTGCATTGACTGATTTATTAATTTTTATTTCCTTGCCAAACTCAAAGGCTGTTTTTTGTTTCATTTTCTTTTTAGTTCAGAATTATATAAATTAAATGGTAAAATTTTTAATTTATTTTAAATGATATATTGTAAGAAATTGTTCTCTGTAATGTCCCCTTTTAATTTATTCCTGATTTTTTATTTAAAACAATAATCTTTACTCAAAATGATAATGGCTTTGTCAAACAATATGAATTAAATATAATATCCTACCAGATTCACCTCTGGCAGGCTGAAAGTCAGGTTTGGATCATAGCAAATTTGAATTTGGATCATATTCATTGCAAAGTGTGCCGCAGTTTACCAAATTCAGCCCAAAGTCTGTCAGACTGACCCAGGCCAAATTGAGGAGAATTTAAAGAGATTTTCAAACCCGGTGACAGAACCTGGGCCAACTTTGGGCAAAAAGTTAACTTTTTTTTACTTGAAAACTGCTTCACTTAAACTAGTTTAGTACGGTCAAGTGGGAAGTTCAATGTAGGCAACATAATTATTTGGCTCTTTTTGATGCAAAAGTGGTGCATCTTGAAGCATGGTAGTTGGTGTTGAAGCATGGTAGTAGGGATGGTCTACATTCACCAAATGTGATCATAAGATACAAAAGCTTTCATTTAGGTGTGGAAGATCTGTTGCAGCCTTCTGTTCATAATTGAGAACACAAAGATAGGGCAGGTTAAGTTTGCTTGCACTACATGCCTAAACCTCAGAAAAAACTTGCGGTTATTGATGTTAAATTTTGATCAGATTTTTATGTTATAGGAATTTTATATATCATGAATATTGCTGGTGTTTTCTTTTACAATTATTGTTTGATATAAGTTCTCCAAGTATTGTTGATGTATACTTCAAGTATTACTGATATATATGCTTCTCATGTATCACTGATGTGCAAGTATCGATCTATGAGTGCTGAGCAATATTGTTGTAAGTATATATTGATGGGCAACTATCGATATTAAATATCGACATGGATTATCAATCTACTGCTGCGTATATAATTGTATGTTCACCGTATCTCATTGAATGAGATGTCACTGAATATATATTGTTGATCGAAACTTGCACTGCTGAGTATATTCGCTGTGTATCTGCTGTATATCTGCTCCGATCATAAATGGCTTTATATATATATATATATATATATATATATATATATATATATATATATATATATATATATATATATACGGAGACATGTTAATGGATAGACATGTCTCTACGTGTGGAGACATGTTAATGGATAGACATGTCTCCACGTGTGGAGACATGTCTCTCCATTAACATGTCTCCACCGTAATAAACCAATCCATAAGTGATGATGATAATCGGTTCATCTAACCGATACTTAAATAGTTATTTGCAGTAATTAAACCTATGTATATAATCGGTGGTTAGTAAAGCATGACAACTGTGTCATTAACCCGTGACAGTCATTTGACCGATATTAATATCAAGTTGATAATTATATTAATAATATGAGATTATATTAATTTTCTCAATTGTGAATGTATGTATATATATATCAATATATATATATAATAATATCTATTATTATTATATATATTGGTGTATATATATATATATATATATATATATATATATGTTCATTTATTTAATCTAATCTCATAATATTAATATCTCATTCATTTATAATAATAATATAGATATCATTTCTTTATAATTTATCCAACTGATGCTATAATCATTAACACTCCCTCTTAGCTAGGGAGGATAAATCAGTCTAATGTCAACACAAAACTTGACAACATCAATTATGTATGAAAAGGCATCCTCAAGATGTAAAATATAGTCTCAATATGTGGAAATATAGTCTCAATATGCGGATTGCCTCCATCGGCAATTCTACCCACAAGCTCCTATGTGAATTGCCTCCATCGGCGATTCTATCCACAAACTCATGAGCTATGGTGTGGATTGCCTCCATCAACGATTCTATCCACAAACTCATGAGCTCTGGTGTGGATTGCCTCCATCGGCGATTCTATCCACAAGCTCCCAGGTGGATTGCCTCCATCGACGATTCGATCCACAAGCTCCTGTGTGGATTGCCTCCATCGGCGATTCTATCCACAAACTCATGAGTCTCAGTGTGGATTGCCTCCATCGGCGATTCTATCCATGAGTAAGATATGTTTAATTATCACAAACATATCTATCACAATAGAAAAGTTATTGCAAGATCGTCATCTTCCAATAACTTTAACAAATACAAGTGATAATCATTTGGAAGTCGTCACTTCCTTGTGATTTACACAGGGCCCATATAATTATAAAATAACATTAACATAATAATCCCCACAACGCAACGGTAAGTTGCGAGCCTCTCATTTGGGAGGTCTTGGGTTCAAGTCTTCTTGAGCCCCATGTTGATCTTGGCTTCGGCCTATTACCCATCAAAAAAAAAAAATCAATAATCATTACAAGTTTACCTTAGAAGTGTTCTTATCTTTTATCAGTGAACTCCCTCTCAATCATAAGGTATCTTGAATTCCATTTAAAATAAACATTTCTCTGAACAATTTGAATTATTTACTTCAGCATGGGAAGCTTGCATTCTAAGTCTATCAGGACACTTTCTTGCGTTGTGACCATATTTGTCACATCTAAAACATTGCACTGAAGAGAGGTCTCCTAGTTTCTTGAACGACTGTTGGTCATATGACTTCTTGCCCTTTTTCCTTTTATCATTTTCATTAGGTTTAAGAGGATTCTCTATTATTGTTTTCAAGTCATTCTTCCTTAATACCAACATCATTCGAAGTTTCCATGATTTAAAATCAGAGGCACCTTCAAGTCTGTCCTCTAGTCTCATTCCATTTGCCATTCTGAGATTTTCAAAAATCTGATCTTGATCTTCCTTCAATCTAATCGGAACTTCCTTCAAGCGGTTAGGCTTCAACGAAGGAACCTGGCTCTAATACCATGTTAAATTTTGATCAGATTTTTATGTTATAGGAATTTTATATATCATGAATATTGCTGGTGTTTTCTTTTACAAATATTGTTTGATATAAGTTCTCCAAGTATTGATGATATTAATATTATGAGATTAGATTAAATAAATGAACATATATATATATATATGTTCATTTATTTAATCTAATCTCATAATATTAATATCTCATTCATTTATAATAATATAGATATCATTTCTTTATAATTTATCCAACTGATGCTATAATCATTAATAATTGACAAGCTGTAGATTTGTCCATAATTTATTTTTCTAGGGTTTCTTATTTAAGTTTTTCCTTTAAGGGAGCTTCCCCTTCTAATTTAATGAAAGATTTTAACTTATACATTGTTCTATATTTTGCTGTTCCAAAAGGGCAAAATAAAATGTGGTTACTACATTATTTGTTGACACTTGACAGCTACGAATTAAATGAAAAATCCTTCAAGATTGTCTTGTTTATCTCAGGTTTACACTAAAGTATAAAGGTGTACGCTATGTTGCTTTACTATTAGCATAGTGGTGTATGAACTTATTTGCGGCTGCATACATACATACATACTATGTGTGTGTGTGTGTGTGTGTGTGTGTGTGTATTTGTACAGACAAACCCAAAATGAATTCAAACCCACCCCAAAAAAAATTAAATGAATTTCGAACCCGAATCCGAACCGGCAACTTAAATAATATCCAGATCAATAAATCATGACATAATTCTGAAAATCAATCATGCATTAAATTCTTAGGAAATGCTTTCAAATCTGCTGAATCAGAGGTTTTTGTCCCTAACTCAGCAGTGGCAATATTAGTACACCTTGGAGGATTTTTGTCCTCCTCCATCTGGAGTTGGGTTGAGTTTTCCCCCAAACTTGATAAGAGCAATCAGGGTTTTTGTCCTTAAATCTCTAATGAACGGGTAAGAGTTTTCATCCTCCCTATTTCGAGGTTACTTCCTCAAATTCGAGATTGATTGCTTGATGGATTGATAGATTTATTGCTGATGGCTTGATTGGTCTCTGCTGAATCATTGCTTGATTCCTTGACGGTTGATTGATTCATTGCTTCATTTCCAATCTAAGTTACCAGTTCGAGTACAAGAACTATTATGGTAAATCAATGTTGTTGTATTAAACAGAGGAGATGAAAACTCCTTAAATAGATTTACAAAGACAATGTTTCTAAAAGAAACAATCGTGAACTAAAGACAGAAATAGAAACTACCTAATAAACTAAAGACTAACTAAGATGACCATTACAGAAACATCATAATATTTTAATACCCTCCCTTAATGGTCATCGTCTAACTGTTGTCTTTTGGTCACAAATTCTTCAAAACATTTTGTTGCTGCTAAGACCCTTTCTGGGTCTGCAAAATGTTAATGACCAAGAAGCCAAATTCCGTCCAAAAAAGAATAGAGAAGGGTGCCCCCCCTTCAAAAAGCTTTGCAAAATGAGACTGGAGCCTGCCACTGACTCTACCACTGAGATGAGTCTGCCACTAACCCTCCCTGAATCTGCAAAACCCATGACCAGAAATCATCACAAAATGTCCAACCTGATGTTGGATAACAGAGTTGTCCCTCCCTGCAACCAAAGACACACAATGAGAACATTTGTCGTGATTAAGGAAAAATCGGTAAACCCTCCAAAAAATTTCAGAAGAGCACGACGCCCCAAAAGAAACTATAAAAAATCGTGATTTTTTAGGAAAAAAGCCAAACCCAAATTACAAATCATCATTTTTGGGGGGAAAAAATGGTAAAAACCCACAAAGGAATCACACACAACTTTGCAAATTACAAAATCTGAGACACGGATCAGAGAATACAAAGCTTTGTTTTGAGGAAAAAACGGTAAAACCCAACAAATAATTTTTGAGGAAAAAAAATATTAAAACCCAACAGATAATTTTTGAGAAAAAAATTATTAAAACCCAAATAAATAATTTGTGAGGAAAAATTTATTAAAACCCAATAAAAAAATTTTAAGGGACAAAATTATGAAAACCCATCGGAGAAACCTTCATGCGGCAAAACAGGAGACTTCGCATGGTAAAATAGGACATGCAAGAACATGCTACTAACAAAATGCACATGCAACAAACATGCAAGTACATGCAACCTTCGAAAATCAAAGACTTTTGCTCAAACCAGAAAATCGCGTGATCAAAACCCTCAACCAGGCTCACAATTTTCAGCAAAAATCTTTGAAGATGAACCACAAAATTTTCATAAAATACCTCCAACGATTTTTATTTTAAAAAATCGAAAAACAAATTTCTAGAAAAACATTCCAGATTATAAGAGGCTCGATTTTTTCTTAAAAAATTTGCCAAATTTTATGAAATCCATCGACCGACTTTGATACACCACAGTATGGTAAATCGATGTTGTTGTACTAAACAGAGGAGATGAAATCTCCTTATATAGATTTACAAAGACGATGTTTCAAAAAGAAACAATCATGAACTAAAGACAGAAATAGAAACTACCTAATAAACTAAAGACTAACTAAGATGACCATAAGAAACAATATATTATTCTAATAAGAACCTGGGTTTGGATGCACTTGGGTACATGTGTGTGTGTGTACAAAAAAATTACAGAAATATACAAAATTGTAAAACTAAATCATTTGATCGAATTATACTTCATCATTGATGAATTCCAAATGCCAAAGATAAATACTAAGAACCAATTGATAGTTCAAAAATACACCATGTTGTACGGGAAAATTAACTACCAACATGCATCAAAGCACACCAGTGCATGCATACGCATCCGATGCGTAGGGCCCTAGGACGCATCAAGTAACATAGTTTCCAATTGATGAATTGATTCTTGATGATTAATTTCCTTTCTTCCTTTTATACCCTTTAATCCTACAATAGTCATAACTCTATTTCATGCCTTTTGACCATTCATTAAACTTAATTATGTTGTAATTATATTATTTTATATTTCCACATTTCCTACAATACCATCTTCTAAGGGGAACAAGGTATAGCTTTGAAATCTAATTATAGAAATGTTTAATGGACAAGCTCAAAAGGATACAAACTATGCCTTTGGCAGAATCTTCTTTGCCAATACCATTCCATTCCATGTTGCTCACTCTCTTTATTCCAAGGAAGATATGACTGAAGGTTGGTTGCCAAAGCAAGTAGCTATGTTTCTCCTCGGGTAAAGACCATCTTTGACAAAAATATCAAAGTTGAATTTGTTAACAAAGAACATGAAGCCCACACATGCCTTTCATGACAACCGCATCATCATTCAAAGATGACCATATATTATTATATTAGACATTGCAATATTAAAGTTTCGTATAAGTTTGCCCTTTACTTTGAATGGTTTACAGCTCAAGAAAATGCACAGACATAAGGTAACAATTTTGTATCCTAGCAAATGCCATTGAGGAAGTTAAACTTTCATTTCTAGCACAGATGGTTACTACCGCAGCATATGTGCCCAATGCAACAAGAAAATTGATTCAGTTCATTTACGTGCACATTTATTGAACTTATTTTGTGTTCATACCATGAATAGTACAATTGAGATCATTAACAAAATTGTGTAGTTCAAAAAGGTTGCAAATGGCATGCAAATATTCATTTGTAATCACCACACCTCCTTGGCATTGCTTTAGTACTTTTCAAGAAAGGAATTCCTCAATTTGCTTCACACTAATTCTATTACAAAGGAACTTTGGGTTGCAGAAGCCCTTGTAACTTGTAATAACAAGTAACTAGATAGGGTATACAACGTATTGTCTTGAGACCACTTACTAAATTGTTTCCCTCTATCTATGGACCTATCATTGTCACCTTGTGTGGCAATAAGGAAAAGGGGCAACAATACCTAAAATTAGAACTTCAATTTTCCCCATTAGGTCCACTCTTGAGCTTACCATTCATTATCCCTGGCATTGCACATTTTGCCAAGACATTACACTTCCTAAAATCACTCTCAACACATTACATGTTGTCCTCTCCCTTATCCTATATTCCACATCTATAACCTACAAGGTCAATTGGGGTCAAATTTGTACGTAGAGATAGAACCAAGTCCCTATTAATTTAGTGACTTGTATTTAAGCAAGACCTAGGTGCCTTTCACAATTAAAGATTATTGTGCCAACATAGCTATCATTTATCTTTACTCTATTCCTTTAGGCATTTGCATCATATTACAATTCACGGGTTTCAAAGTGTAGAGGCAAATATCTTTCTTGGAAAATTTTCATCATAGCAAAAAACAAACATAAATATTATCACGAAAAAACCAGGATAATATAAGAACCCAAAAATTTCAATAAAATTCAAAAAAAGGGGAGAGATTATTGATGTTTCTTCACATTTAAAGCCATCCTAATTGCACAAAGTGTGAAAAAGTACACAAGAGTGTACACCATGAGTTTTGAAGTAGGGAGTTTTCTCATTAATTTGGAGATCACTGATTACAAATAATTGTAATATAAATCCTCTTTAACAAAGTTAGTAAATAACTCTACCAGAATTATAGTGATCCATTCATGCAAAAAAACACAAAGTAGGAAAATACAACCTATTAACCTACCATTCTCAAGTCCAAGATACTAATCAATACACAAAATGGTAACTACAATTGATAACAGTCTCCCTAATCTCTTCAAATGCCTCTAAAATTTACAACTAAATTTGTGACACAGGACTATTTCAGTTGGCCCTGCAGCAAAGGAGATCACAAGAGGGGCCTCCTTTCTACTAACATATCCACTTTATACAACATATTAAAGTGTTAATCAACATAGATGACATATCACTAATCACTAATCACAATAACAACATCATGTTCCATATTCACAGGGCTTTCAAACTAGACTATACCGAGTGCTTTACCAACTGTAGATAGCTCCATTCATTTTTGAAATAATGACAGCCACAATTGCTATTGTTTCATGGCAACAGATCTCTATTCAGTAATGGTGGCTCAAAATTTTAAAAGCTACTTACAAAATTCAAGGAGTATAACCTGATTATAAAAATTCTAGTGAAGACTGATCAAAAGATCACAGGTCTGATTCTTACATAGAGAAACCAGTAATTGATTGATGTATTTCTGATGATGTATTGGTGAAATTTCCTGTCAAAGTTGTTAAAAATCTTTTGGAAAATTTGCAATATTTTCAACAAAATGTCAGAAACCTTGCTGAGAAAAGATATATCGGAATATATCACAATAGCTTAAAGATACATGCTACTATTTTTCATAAGATAAGAGATTATGATATTGCATGCAAGGCCCTTGATCCTTCTTCAATAGGAGTTTCTTATACACCTTTTGAAAGACACTGCTCAAAAGCTTTTGTATATCACACATTTTATCATATAGCAGTCTCCGACAATGCTTGCCTACTAGTCATCTAGCTGGAGATCCACACATCAATGCCAACTCTCTCTTTTCTTTGTGTATATTTCCAAGCAACACAAGGAACAGCATCTTAGCTCGGATGCCTTCACTTTGGAATGACTTAGCAAACAAGGCATATTCTTATCTCTCTCATTGTCATTACTAATCTCCTCCCATGTTTATGCTAATATATTTGCAAACTTAGAATGCTAAGGGTAAATCTGATCTAGCAGTATACATTTTTGTGAACCTGAAGTGAATCCTTCTTATTGCATCTCACTTTCCATACTTATTCTTTTCTTATTTCATCCCCTCCAATGCTCAGCTATCAATCTAATATGAAGCCTTGATTAGATCCATGACAACAACCTAGTTATTCAGCCTTTTCTCTCACCTAATATCTCCCCTAGATACATACACATTTCACCTTCTACTCAGCCTATGATCCTCCAAGTGATGCAACAAAAAATTTCAAGGCAGAAATAATAAACAGAACTTCACTTCTCCCCCAAACCACCCTCTTAGTTTCCAATCCAACTTGCTCCTCTTCTGATCCATTTAGAAGAGATAGTCAAACTGTCAACAAAATGAAACTACCGTCAAACCCATTGCACGAAAAATCCAAACCCCCACCCAAATCTCCTCCTCTCATGCAAACTATTCCAATCTATGACCATGACCAATCAAACTCGAATCGTCACCACTACCTTTCCCAATTTCAAAATAATCCAATCATTCCAATGTATATCAAAATTCTTCTACCATACCTCCTCCTGCTCCTCTTTCCCCATTCCTTCACTATAACACCAATTCAAAGACCCTTTCCAAAATGAAACTCTTGCCCATGACATTTACATGGTTACATTTTGAGTTGACCCTTACTTGTGATGCAGCAAAATGATGTGCCCAGTCCTATCAAAACAATTGATGATCTCCTTGCCCTGTTTGAAAGAAGATAGGCACCGATAATCTTCTTCTAAATAAAAGCTTTCATCATCTTAAAACAACCAAACAATGTATCTGCCCAAACCTTCAATAAAAGATGAAAAACTACAACTATTAAATCACAACACTTGAAGTCCTCTTCTTCTGTTAGGATCTTACCTGCAAATATATCAACAGAAGATATAACGTGTGAATTGTTAGGAATAAGGTGTCTCAACCTTGGATCATTCCTATTCTTATTATTTGTTTTGTAAAATGTATTTCTTGCAAATAATGTTGATGTGTCAGCATCTTGAATTGTGTGTAAGGAGATCATGGCTAAAACGGTTATGATGGATTCCTATGACACGTAAGAGCTATGTTAAGAAGATTCAATGACAGGTGAAGACATGTGGCAACTGATAAATTTGAGTACTGTACACTCTTCCCCAATCGTGGAGTTCGAGGCATCGTCCCGAAAAAAATTTTGGGGTTCCTATTTTCTCGGAGAATGGTAAAACCCTAATACGGTTATCTTTGGGAGTAGCCCTAAAAAGTGAAGCGCGTGATATAAGCTTTTTTAGGGTTGCGAAGAGATGATGCGAGTGTACTGTTGGAACATTTTATGCTGCCGTGATTTGTCTTCAAGGGTTTAGAAATCTTCTGAAAAAACTTGCATTGCAAGTGTATTGTAAGCTGTAATAGTTTTGATCAATACATTGTGCAGGTTTTGGAGTGCTGGGGTTTTTACCGAAAGGTTTCCCCAGGGTATATCATTGTGTCATTCTCTATTTTTCTGTATGTATGGTATGTGGTTGCAATATCTTTGTTAAAGTAGTTAACGAATCTGAAATTGTAAGGATTTAAAAGAATTTGCACAATACTCTCCTAAAGAGATTAGCGTAGGAAGCTGTTTCCGCACCTGAGTTTCCTTACATGAATAACACAATACTTGGACATAGCTGGAAATATACTTATATTGACGAGTGTGGAACAAGTATTCCAAGTCTCTTCAAGGGACCAAACTCCTTTAGAACAGTAAAGCTCTATTGTTGTCTGGCTTTTTACCCTGGAGTGGGAAATAAAGAAAGTAGATATATTTATTTTGAGATGGGTTGAAAAAAACCAAAGAAAAAATTAAATGTAAACAAGCAATAAAAAGGAATATTTAAGCATTACTGATTATTTATATAAACAAAGTAATATAAGATTGAGCGGGTGTGCCAATTGATTAAACACCCAAGCCATTAGAAATTCATTGTAACCCCTATTTGTGGAACTGTTGTTAATTCTCTACATGGGTCAATCAAGGAATGCGGTGGTCGTTGGCGAAGGGGCGCATTAACTGTGTAACAACTGGGGATACAGAGTATAACCTGGACTGTCCTAGGCAGCAGTGATGTGTTCAAAAAATGAATGTACAATCTGTACGATCCTTGTATTGATGATAAAGAAAAATATGATATCCAAAATTGAAGTTACCAATCCTGATTCTGATACAGGTTTGGGTATGCAGATTTGGCAAAAAGAAATTTTTGCTTGGGTTCCAGTTCCATATATATATATATATAATAAAATTATAAATAGCTCAATGTGTACATGTTTCTACCAAACCACAAATATATATCAATGCATGGATTTCTAGTATAATGGTTTCACTCTGCCAGTTGAGCCAAATCAGGAGCAGAGATTTGTGTATTTTCAGACTGTTTCTTTGAAATATTTTGAAAATAAATCTTAGAATCGGGGCACAGCTGCCATATGCACAATTGAATTATTTGTGTTTTTAGTGCCTATTTCTTTAAAATATTTTGAAAATAAATCTTAGACTCAGGACAAATGTCATATGCACAATTGAGTAACTGATTTCAATATCTCTGTGTATGCCATCTATTCATGTCCCCCAAAATCAAAATTGTCTCAAAATACTTACCTATTATTAAAACAACCAGATCAAGAATCCTCTTCAGAAGAACTAGCCTTGTGGCATTCTAGAATATACGGTGAAGTTGATTAAAATGACTCTAAACTCTATTAGAGAAGCATGTTTCTCAGCAGACTTACATAGCTATTATCCATATATGCACTTGGTCCAGAAAGGGATTTCTGAGCTTTCAATACAACAGTATTGCACACATGTAGTCCTTTACAAGGTCACATGTTTGAATCAAGAGAGCAGGGTTGTACACCTTAATGAACAATATGTAAGGTAAATGGAAGAAAGAAGTAATCCCCTGGCAGAAAGCATAGATAAAGAGAGTCTCACTCACCAATTTGTTGTCTTGCATGGAGGTGACCTTAAAAATACCTTCATCTTTTTAGCCTTTAATTACATATATCATAGTTTGCAGACTCGGACTTGGAGAGTAGTCGGCAAGCCCAAAATTTTCAACTCGGCTAATACTCCACAAAAACTCGGCAACTTAGAAAGTACTAAAAATTAAAATGTCTTAAAGAAACATGTTTTTTTGACATCTCCAAAGAGAACGCATAGTTTTATAACAAAAACAACATGTGAACATTATAACCAGCATCAACATTTTTACTCATGTTTTTTTGTCTATAAATACATGAGAGTTAAACTTGTGAAAACTCACCCAGTAAAACAAATAGAGTACTCGCGGAGTTTGCAAACGATGACGTATATAAAATCTTCAAATGGTTCACAAAAATGCAATAGTATCAGGTCCTTAAAATAAATCTCCTGCTATTCTCTTATAATACAGTAACTAGATATGATTGATTCAAAGAGCTTTGACATTGATTGTATGCACAGGGAGCTTTTCAAGCACAAGACCAAACGAAAAACAAAAGTGTAAACCATAGTGGTTGAAAACAAATGAAAAAAAAAAACTTCTTTATTGGCAATCACACCCAAGGTGAAAAATGGAAGATGAACAATACCTTGGCCAAGTCTGACATTGAAGAACTCAAGAAAAATAAAGCATACCAAGAAAGAAAATCAACTGGGTTCTGCCGGATTCTCCCAGAACCCACAGAGAATTCAGGTGCCTGGGAAGGACCCCAGTGGAATCAAGGGAGAACCAGCTCAGAAATGGACCCGGGATCAAACCTGTACTGTAACCCAGACAAAAATACAAGAATCTGGTAACTTAGTGCAAAATCAAAAGGAATCATTGTTATGTACTTGACCCTATGAAAGTACTCAATTATTTTAAATGTTCCATTTATATGTTGGAAGTGCATCTAAATTTTTTCCTACGTTTGCCCACCTATAATAAATAGTTCAAACTACATTTGATATAATTCAAGAATTAAATTCATTTCACCATGCCATAACAAATTATTATTATTATAATATATATATATCCATAGTTACACCGCCCTGGGGGACGGGGGGACAGAGGGTCCTCAATTTGGGGACGGCGGCGGGGGATAGGGCTAGGGACGGAGGGGGGGGGGGGGGGTATATACTATACATGCGGTACTTAAAATGCTAGTTATGAAAAGATGTATAACAGTATAAGTCATAAAGATGTAAAATCATTGAACATTGAACAATGAACGTTAAACAATAAATTTTAAATACTCCAATTAGCAAATGGAAGAGTTATATTATATAAATAATAATACCAAAACCCAAATACTAAAGTTTGATATCAAAAGTATGAGTTCTATACTTGTATTTGTTTTCTAGCATCACTTTTTTGGCTTGCGGACATTTGGGCGTCCCCTCAGGGATTGAGGGACGCCTGGGCATCCCCCTGTCCCCACCAAGAACGTCCCCGCGTCTCCTCAAGAACGATGGCGGGACGATGGCGCCGTCGGGGACATTGTCCCCCTGTCCACGGTGCATCGCTATTCCGGGAACACCAAGGATTTTGGGGGGGACGCGCCCCCGGGTTACTATGTATATAACGCGTTTAATTCATCGCATCCTATTACAAAATAGGATTCCCATGTGATCTTTCCTCAATTACGACATCAATATAAAGCCCTCACAAATAGTGACTTGGTACGATCAATGTGAGAATCCATATACTTGATATGAACTCATTTGCATTATTACCACTTCATGCCATATATTTAATATCAACTCATTGCATTATTACTATTTCATGCAATCCATGCAAGATAAATCCACACAATATTCACTAAATTTGGGTTACTGTTAAAATGCTTATAATAGTAAAAGGTTAGGAGGCAATGGTTTTGCTTTCTAGTAGCTTCATGTCTCACCACTCTAAAAGCCATAGACCTAGCCAAATGCCAAAATAGATTAATAACTCAATCTTACCATCTACCTCATTCAAACCTGAAATGCCCAATTGATTAACAGCAATGTATCTGATCCTCCAAGACATCAACACATCTATAACATGAACCCCCCCCCCCCCCCCCCCCAAGAGCCCAAACCTACCATCTTACCTGGAGAAAAATTCTTTACCGAAGCTCACCCAGAAGCATCATACCACTATTACAGCTCACCATTCCTGATAGACCCAAACCTTTGAAATCATTAGAAACCTTCTCTACCATTCAGATTCAAACTAACGAAGATAATACAAATAGACACCTACCATGTAGCTACAATGTCTAATCATTTCTATTAGTGGCATACAATTATGTGGACCCATATGGATACTATAGAAGCCTCAATAGATTTGCATGATCATCCATAGCATAAATCACAGTAATCATTCTCGTGCATTGCCCCATACCAACCAGTATCCTTACTCAGAACATGCCCCTGAAACCATTATCCAAGATGTTGTATAACCAATACCTTGCTGGAGTTCACCTATGGATCAGAACCAAACTATCCCAATATCCCTGAACATCCCTCGCAGAAGTAACATTACCAATGCAAACTACAATCTATTCAAAAGATTCCACTCAGAGCACAACATAGACACATTAAGCAACATTTCTTCCTGCCACACACCAGAACTTCTCTATCAGATGAAACAAGCATGCTTGAATCAAATGGAAGCACAGTAGAAGCATCTCAGCAATCCCCCAGCAACAGATTAGAGGAATAGACAATACAAATATAATAATATTACATTGACCCCTGTTCAGACTTCACAGAGAATCACAAGATCTAAACATCACAATAGCAACATACATACATCTTGCAGAGGTACCTTACCAAACTGATGTGGACAGCTCTCTCAGAAACATACAATGTACCATAAAACGCATGGCCTCAAGCAATTTTGTCTCGCTTAGTAGATGCGACTAAATTTTTATAATCAAAATCAAGCTCATCTTCCTTTTGGACTCTACCTCCTGATGAGAACTCCTTCTCAAATCAATATTATCGACTGTCCCAAGTTTTCCTTTTAAGCATCTAAATTCTAATCCATACCATCCTTGTGCATTCATTCAATTTGAGACATGCAATTAGCAATAACTGTAACAAAGGGTTGAGTGATAACAAAAGAGTTTGTCTATTAACTTCTCATGCTATTAACTAGAGTTGAAACAAAAGAGCTTGTCTATCAACTTTTCTAATTGGATTGCTCTTTTAAAATGTAAAAAGAAAAGAATGAGAGAGAATTTACAACCGCACATAATTTCTTTGGGAACTTTTGTTGGAAACTAATCTTTGCTTGGATATATTAGATATCCTCAAGTTTTGTATCCCATGTGAAATCTAATCCATTTCCAAATATAACTCTTTTAGCCACTATACACCCATGCTACCCTCAGACATTAGTCACACACTTTGAAGATTAATTAAGGTAATAATGAGGGTCATTTTGTAACAGCTTTTAAACTCTCCATGCTATCTAAAGAATTCATTGATCTCTTCCTAAAGGAGCTTCTAGAGTTTCTCTGAAATGCTTCTTCCAGTACTTCTAGGGAATTGATCTTACTTATTTTATTCTCTCTTGAAAGAGACTCATGTTTAGTGTGAAAGCTTTGTATTTTCCTTGTGCTGACTTTTAATATCACATGGGGCTCTTTTCCATTACTCCAGTTTCCTGACTTCACAAATCATGTGTCTCAACATTTTTATGCCATGGATTTTGAGGAAACTGCTGATTTTATTGCATATTTTTAGCAGTTGATCTTAGAATATTGTCTTTTGATATTAGAATATTAAAGTTCTTATAATGATATTTTGATTTGACACAACCATGGTGACGTCTCCTGCAAACTGCCAATTTTGCCTGAATTAACCAATATTCTTCTTTTCCAATTATTGTTGATTGGGAGACGTCCTTGAGTCGTAGCCCATTGTATGCATGAATGAAAGACATAGCAAATGAATTTAGTTGTTTATATATTGAGGAAGTCATGAGGCCAAAAGAATCATCGCAACAATGATTTGTTCCAAGCACACTCCAACGTGTGCTTTTTGTAATTCCCCAAGCTTAAGGAAGGGAAGTAACCAATTGACACTTCCAATAGTTTTCCTTGCACCAAGGTTTTTAATATACATTTCCTTGTGTCTTGTTTATCTGACTTTGGACTCTGATATTTTATTCTTATTTTATCCCAGTAGCAAGTATGCAATAAACCACATCATATAATTAAAGAACTAAAATCATTAAAATATTGCAGATAATTTGCAACAAACAGAAACTTGAGCAATTAGTATTACAGATTACAATGAAAATGAAAAAAAAATTAGATGCTTGTGATAAAGATTCTCATATTAAATACATAATTGAAGAAATATAAAACAACTGAAGGACAGTAATATCTTGACTACACCAAGAAAGGAAAAACAATTGAACTCATATCACCATAAAACTATAGAACTAACACTATATGCCTAAAAGTGAATGAGCTAGGAAACTCCCCAGAAAATGGTCCATGAGGCACAATATGTGCTGATGCAAGAGGGGTATCATTCTCAAGGGGTTTGGTTTTGGAGAAAAGTTGATAGTTAAGTGTGCCTATGCTAGAAGAGCAATACGATGAATGATCTCTGTGCTTCACCATATGAACATCACCCAGATGCAATGAGTGCAACATACCCTATTTCAGCAGAGTACGTAAGATTTTTGTTAGAACTTACTTGTGCAAGCTGGGTAATGAAGATTGATTCGATATTCACGCATACATGATTCCCTACAAAACAATGCACTGAAAGAGCACCACATACTTAACAAAAACTAATTGTCCAATTATGATTGATTTAAGGATTTTTTCAACAAAATTTACAAGCACTGCAACCATGTAGATCAGGAGGAAACAAGTTCAGTCCACTCTGAAACTATAAAATTAAATTTAAAAATATTAAAAATATTAATTAAAAAACACACCAATAAGTCTTAAAAACAGTGCAACAGTATAGAATTCTTCAAGTACATACCCGCGGGACTTGAAAGCATTCCAACAGCAGTAGGGGATTCCTCAATCATTGCTACAGCTTCTTCATCAGGATTATCATATGCTGCTGCATCATCTGTATCTGGTTGGCTGTTGAACATGATTTGCTCCTCACAACCCTCCAGAATTTCTGCTATTTCAAAATTTATTAAAAACACAGACAAAATCATAACAGAGTAAATAAGGCTATCAAAATACCCAAACAACATCTTTAATGCATTACTTACAGTATTTCTAAAGTTTACCAACTGAAACAAATAAGAAATCCATTCATATAGAAATCCAAAGTTTCTAAAAGGGGGCTACAACATCAAAGTTCTTAAACCTAGACACAATGATACATAAATGATTGGATCAACCTCAATAATCCTAGAGGCTTCATCTTTGCTATTGGGTACATCAGTCAAATTGTCATGACTCGTGATGACATTCTAGAATTAAGTAGGCAAGAGCCACAAGCATTAAAAATCCCAATATTGAGATTTACAAAGATTTTCAAGGCAAGTAATTTTTGGTAGAGGGCAAAGTTTATGCTACCATTGTGGTCCCCACAAATGAGAACCATGGTGACCTTGCTAACTTATATCTACCAGTAAGTAGCAACCCACCAAACAAATTACTATTATTAGTACCACTCTGGTAGCTATCAAAGATTAAGCCCTATAGCTTTCTCTAGAAAAAATCTAGCAGTGTCTCCTGCTGTGTTTGGATCCTATTAATAGTTTTCCTTTCCATTTGTCTGCTGCATGGTCTGTTATGGCCAAGTCATCTGACAAGCCCAATGCAGCACAAGTTCGTTGTTAAGAGACTTCAGAAGACAGGCAGACATCTAAATTTGATTAAAAGAAAATCAAAGTGGTTATGGGACTGGAAACATGTACCAAACAGCCTCCTAGGGTAAGAGACAGGAGGGATAGGGAAAGAGATGGCAGAGGCATTGACCTAGATCTTGAAGAAATCCATTGGCCTAACATGTACGACAGGTATAAAAGGGGCAGAAGCACTGTTTTCACCAAAGCTACCATTATTAAAGAAACAGAAAAAAATATTATTACAGGCAGCAACAAAAATTTAGGTTGTAAATGGGAAGACCGTCATAATTTATTTTAAGGTTGGTGAAACTATAAAATGCCTCCTTGCTACCTGGCTATGATTTTCATCAATAGTGGTAAATGATCTTCATTTGCAAGTTCTTCAAGAGGAAATGCACAAGACTCTGATTTGTAGCCCCAATTTTGACTCCCAGATTCCTAAGCAGCCCAAATTTCAAGACATAAGAACTTACCCTTGCTCAAATGCTTCTAAGCTGTTCATTGATTTCAATGAATTTACAAATATGAGAGGGATGTGTGCCTTGTTCTAAGAGAAATCTGGAAGATTGGGGCCTCTCTTTGGGGATGACTGGAAAAAAATATGTTTAAGAATAAACCCTTAATCCTCTGAAGGGCCAAGTCAGAAACTGCATTGAAACATGGACATTGATCCACTACATATCTACCTGTTTTTAGTTTGTGTGGGGTAGTGAAATGAAAATAAATGACTCCTTATTATATTTAACATGTTGACTTATTAGTCATTTCCCTTTACTAGTGTGTTTTATCTTCCCAATGCTAATTCTGTTGAATAATCAAATAATTATTCAGATTTATGTTAAACAAAATAGAAGCACTACGAGCTGGTAATTAGAATGTAACTAGATTTAGTAAAGGAAAAGGAATGAGGTGATAGAAAGCATGTATGTTTTTAAGTTTGGATGACAGAAGGCTGGAAGATGATTAGGAGGTGCTCTGGAAGTTTTCTGCACACGTGCAATGATTCTGTAAATGTGGCTTATAGTAACAACCTCTCAGGCCCTCTCATGACCAAGGGATCAGCTCTCGCTACCTCTAAACACACTCCCGTGCTTCTACAACTCTCATGAGTTGCTTGCCTCATTTTCTTCTACCTGCCGTAGATGTATTCTGGAAAAATGCTGTCAGTGATGAGAACCTCTCAAAGTCAGAAAGGGGTGGTACTTGGTAGCCTGCCTCAGTCAGCCCCATTCAACATGTTTCAGCTCAAAGCATGAAAAATTGGAAAGTGTGTGAAGCTTATTGTGCAATGGGGAGAATGGTGTATGCTTCAAGTAAGGAAGGAGATCCCAGGAGGCTTTTTCAAGTAGTTGTTGGTAAGCGTTTCGGAGGATAGGGTTATGAAGGATCACAAGGTGGACCAGGGGTTTGGTGATGTAGTCATTTAGATGGCTGATCTGCAACAAGGGAGGTCTTCCAGTAAAGATTTGTAAACCTAATATAGAGTTTTGGAGGAAAATAGGAGCATATGCAAGAGAGCAAGAGGGAGCAAGAAAACTTGTATGGAGTAAGGGAGGGTACAGATCATTTAATAGCTTTAAAGAAAGGCCAGAGAGAGGCACAAAGGATTTGCTCAATTCCAAAAGCTAAAATCCTTCAAACAGAAGCATAATAGGAACTAGAAAAAAAGCACGTTAAGATCCATCTAGATAGGAACTAGACAAAAAAGCATGTTATGATCCATCTAGAAGCTTGAACGATTTAGGAAACACACAGCATTAGAAGCTGACAGATATTAGAGGACATCCACCCAATGGCTGCAAAGCGTCTAAAGCTAGAATATCAAAGGCCTTAATGACTTAGAAAAATATTACCTGCTAAGGCAACTTATAATAAAGCAGAAGCCAAATATTTTGCTACTACAAGAAACATAGATAACTGCTCAAAATTTCTAAAAAATTGTACAATATATTCAGAGACAATGTGAATTGAAGGAGCCAAACATGCTAGTTGCATGAGGTCAAGAGATACATTGGAAACATTATATTTTCTCGGGCATGTTGTTGTCTCATCTAATAATTTAAAAATTCAATGACTGAACACTAGAAAGAAAATCCTGATTTGTCATATGAATATCCAATCTGCATGAAATATAGCAGCCATTTACACTGCAATGAAATGCATGGCAAAAGAAAAAATGGAGCTTAATTAGGCACCATTGAAACAGTAAATAACCCAGGAAACTAAAAAATGATATAATATTCCTTTAAAATGTGACATGTAAATATAACATTACTTCTTTGAAAATAACTTAAACAATAACTGAATACTAATGCAAAAGGAACCCAAAGATTTATACTGAGCAAAAAGTTAAAAGATGTTAACGAAGTAGGAAGGTTAAATAAGCTATTTGGCTTAGTTACCGGGTTTGTACCCACAGGCCCGAACTAGGTTCGGGTACGCACCTGGTACCGGTATGTCTATGGGTACTTGTGGGTACTTGATATGGCATATTCGAATGTTTTTCAACCATCAATTGGCATTTAATTTATCTTTGGCATTTGGCATTGCTCAATGATCCAAGTATCATCCTATGAAATGATTCAGTATTACAATTCTGTATATTTCTCTTATTTTTTGTATATATAATGCATGTACACACACACACACGTACCCATACATACCCAAACCCCTAAAAAAAAATTCATGTACCCACGTACCGGGTTCTTGTACCTACACCCGTCCCCAAACCCGAACCGATAACTTAGCTATTTGGGAACCTCTTCCATAGTCTGAAAAAGGTCTATGTAATTATCAAAAACAATCGCCTGGATCAAGAAAGCAGATAGAAAACCAGGATTACCCGGTTGCAACAAATTTTTAGGATTAAAAAAATTAATTGAAAAGCAAGATTAAAGAATGTCATGTGGTTGCAAAAAGAAAACAGAAACACAGAGTTTTTCCAACCATCAATAGTAATCAATAGGAAAAGACCTACCAATAATAAAATAACTCCTTGCAGATTATTTTTTACATATTGATGTAATGATAAAAGTTTCTGCAAAGAGTATTTGATGAAGAAACCTAGAGGAAACTCCATTAAAGTTCCAAATTTTATCTTTGAATGTGATAAATGGCTTTTCTGTAAGATCAGCTTCAACAAAAATTGGAGCTGCTATCTCTGGGAGCCAAAAAAGCCTATAGTCGGAATGGCTTCCAAGCAAGCATTCCACTAGTATTGGATATATAGGGGGCCAACGTGTTGTACTAGATGGTAGAAAAAACTAGGAGGTAGAGATCAATCTTAAAACAATGGAGTTCCATATTTTTTGCTTCAAAAAACTCAAACATAAGGCAAAGTTTTTTATGCTTTCGGCTCCCCTACTTTGAGCACATTTGCTAATATAGTCACCCAAAGTTCGGTAAAACAGACTAAAAAACAAAATGGTTAGAAACTTAAATGGGAAGGCATCACCCCTGATACCCAGATCCCCATCCCCTGCAGCATCCCCAGGACACAAGAACAGCAAGCAATGTCCCCTAGCCACCCCTGCCTCGTGGATTTTGCAAACACATCCCCAGATATACCTCTTTATAAAGACCTATGTCTCATGGATATCCAGAAACCCCCCCTCACCCATTTCTACATTTAAAATAAGGGTATAGGGAAGCCCATAAGTTCCCCTCATCAAACACTACACCCACCCTATAGCTAATCCACTTAACCATTTGCAACTCGCAATTACGACAATCAATTTGCATTTTGTAATTGCAACTATGATGAAGGAAAGAAGAGTAGGCATTGTTGTGTAGTGGGTCTAATTGTTTACAATTGTATAATTATTTATCAATAATCTTATTGCTATACCAATTGTTGTACAGTTTGTCGTCTCATAACAGTGTTACCCAAGGACACATTTCCGGCATAATTTGACGAGTACCGAGAACAGGGACGTCTCCGAAACTTGGAAACTTCCAGAAACCCGTCCCCTGGCTGCCCATAAAATTAATGCTTGAATTTTGATAATGTGTTTGACTTCCACTCTCATGTGAACTCAGTTTAAATTATTTAACACAAATGTTATATGCTAAGTTTCTATAATGTATATAAGCAATGCTTTATCCATGTTTTCATATGAATATTTAAAATTTCCCTATATATTTTAAATTTTCCCTATTTTTTATATAGCTGTCCCCATTGCCGTCCCCTTCGGTAAAAAAAAACCATCCCGAAAACCCATTTCCCCGTCCCCCTATTACGAAAACTTGGGTTAACAGTCTCATAACCTTTACAACCTTTATTCATAATAAAAACCATAGTTACCAAGTTTGATATTTTCAAATTCATTCAAGAAGTCAAAAAATTTGGAAATCTGAAATTTTCAACAATTAAAAAGGTAAAACTTCTATAGAAACAGACAAATCAAACAACTCCAAAAATCCAAATCCATTAGGATTTGATCCAAATTTGGCACAATTTAATAACTATTTAAAAAAACACGAATTTTATTTTTTTTTATTGCTGCTTAATATGAACCACTGAACATTGAACATTGAATCTTGAATTTGATATAATATGTGAATGCCTAATCTGGAATCCTGATTTCATATATGTTGATGTCAGTTTTGTACCACTACATAACATATAGCAATTGAATACTTGATATAGAATACCAAACACTCAACCCTCTCTTGAAAAGTAATCACTCATGAAGAACATGAGAAAACTCCAAGGTTCCTTACACCTGTGGATACTAACTCAGTTATATTAATGTGATTTGTTGGTTAATCACTTAGGCGGGCTTACATTGTTCACTCAAGGATGTCAAATTCTCGTTATGATGATGATAAGATTTAGCTTTGCAATGTATACTCAAATTTATATCACTTCCAACTTTGCTCTTCAAACTTCAACTACTAAACTACTTGCTTCTTTACTGCTACTCCTATAGAATGGAAAGATTGGCAAATGGACTGGGATCAACCTAATGAAAGCTTGCCAACGGCGTTAACTCCATAGCTGCAATGATTCAAGGGGAATGAGACTAGATTACCACACAAGGCTCCTTAACAAACCGCTAAGATGCTAGTGGCCTAGTATGTAGATCCCTATCAAACATTTACCAATATCACCATACAACTAGCCATTTACTTCTACTTTAACAACATGAAATGAGATCCTACTTTAATTTGAGAGATGAGAAGAAACATGCAATACACCAAAATGATCATGTATATCCACCATGCAAACCACAACAATGAATAGAGAACAATTTTGATAGTATTTTGGCAACAATTCTCCAACATAACTCCTTTTACAAATGAGAACAAATGGCCTTATATAGAGGCTCAAAATTACGAGTGGCCAAGATTAAGGGGCAAAATCAAGGGCCAAGATTAAACCTTACAAACCCTAATTAGGGTTATCATCTTTCAACCAATTACATGAGGGCACCAACTTTGTGGACCAATGAGAAAATTACAATAATCTATCAACCAATGAGAACATAGGACACTTGGCATGATTTGATTGCATGCACATGAAATTGCCACCTCATCAACCTTATCTTATAAATTTATTTAATCCTTGAGATGAGGTGAAGCCTTGGATGCTTGAGCTCGCCCTTAGAAAACTTTCTCATTACCACTTGAACTTGTTTGTACCTGATGTCCTGACCTTGAAAGGGTGAGGTCTCTATGCACTTGGGGTAATCTTGCCTTGGCCTCGGTGGCTTGCCTGGATGTGAACCTCTTTGCAATTTGAGAGCCTTGCTCTTAGCCACCACCTTGAAATTGAACTTGACCCCTTCAACCTTTCGTCTCGCTTTCCTCCTTCATTATCCTTGCCTTCCTTAACCTTCTTGGTCCTTTCTAACCTTCCTACTCGAATTTGGTTTGCATGCACCCCCCTCTGCTTCAATACTCTTGGGTTCTGGGGGCACCTGCCTTGGCCATACCTCCTTCTCAAATCTAACCAAACTGGCCTGCACAAATAGCCAAGCCCTGCCTAGCCTCAAATATCTTCAAATCTCTTCCAAACTTCAATGAAACTTGCCTCCTCACTTATGTTTTCCTCTTTGACTAACCCTTGAATGTCTTCAATTGTCCGAATTGCCACAACTTCACCCCCTTGGCATAAGCATCTGTCTCAACCATAGTGGTGTAGTGCATCTCCCCAAAGTTGGATTTGGTTCGACTAGCAAAGCATCACTAACAGCCTTCCATTCAAATAGAAGAGGTAGGACCCCATGTAGAATTGCTTCCGATTTTGCACTATCCTAAGTTACAACTCTAAGTTCTCGCTAATGATCCTAGCCCAATCAAACTTTCTTTACCATTCTCAATTCCTTCAATAAAATAATACATCCAAGGATCAAACTGCATACCTTGAGCGGGGCCCATGACTCGGTTGAGAAGCACAATAAGATCACCATACTCTGATTTGAAATCTGACCTGATGAGCCTTGATGACTTGGTGACTCCCTTCTTGCCTTCGTGCAACCAATTCTGCTTTAGTAGGGCGAGGTAGGCATCCTGATTATCTTGAAAGAACCTGGCCGCTATCATGCCCCTCTGCTGGGGTATACTAAACACTTCCTTGTACAATTCCACACTTACTGATCTTCTTTGCCATAAAGGACTGGCCTCCTTTCAACCTATCTCTCAATTGTATCATATCTATGGTGCCGATGTTGGTGTCACCAACTCCCTTCAATTTCGAGAAGAAGGTGGTCTTGGGCGTCATGTCTTCCTTGTCTTTCTTGCTATTAATTCTCTTTGGGTTCTTGCTTGCACTAGCATCCACCATCCTAAACACTTATTTCTGCCCCCTTCTTTCTACAGTGAGGTGAGACTACACTTATATCTGCCCCTTCGCCTAGGGATGATCAAACATATTTCTGTCTCGCCAATTCCTATCACACTACACTTATCTCTGCCTATTCGCTTAGGGATGGACTACCACTTATTTCTGCCTCTTCGTTACCTATAAGATGGACTACACTTATATCTCCCAACTTCTTTCCTAGGGGTGGGACTACCACTTATATCTCCTTTCTCCAAATCCTAAACGGAAACTACACTTATATCTCCCAACTTCAAGCCCTAATGAGATGATGAGGTGATGGATGGATGATGCAAGCAAGAAAATAGGGAAGTGTACCGAGCAAGAACAAGGAGAAAATCTGTCTTTTAGACCAGCCTTCACCCTCAATCATGAAGCTTGTCTCCTACACCAAACAATCAACCACCAAAGAAAAAATAACAATTAAGAAAATAGTTCAGTCCACTCACCAAATTTTGCAAATTTTTCCTCAAATAGGCAGGCCCTTTATCAATCTGCAAGCTCTCCCCTCTTCAAACAATCTGCCCCACAATACAAATAACAGTCCTCCAACAAAAGAACAGTCCACCCACAAAAAAAGTCCAACAAAAATTGCAAGCCTCCTTTGACCTCCAAATTCGCTCCTCACAAAACCGTGGCCTCCTCCAAAAAATCGCAGCACCCCACTACACAAAGTCGCTGCCTTGGAGATGACTGCTCCTTATTGATTTCGCTCCTCCTCAATAATTCGCTGCCCTTCTAATCTGCTCCTTCTTCAATAATTCGCTGCCTTGGAGATGAAGTGATGGATGAGGGAATGGAGGGGGGAGCCTCCCTCTTATACAAAGTTTAGAGCCTCCAATATGGGGGCCGACCTGTCACAAGGAGACAATAAAATTTGAATTAATTACCATAGAGAGGGGCCGACCAGGCCATAAAACAATTAAATGCACAATGAATTTTACCTATCATCCTGGATTTTCGGGTCTAAATAGACCACATGGGCCCCACACACCCTATTAAGGGCCAGACCTGCGATTTTAAATGCCTATATTTTATTTTCAATGCAGATTCCGAAATATACTGCCCAGATTTTCGAAATTAAAGGGCCAATTTTTAATATTTCAAAGTAGATTTTAATATTAGCACCCTGATTTTAATATTTTAAAGCTCAAAATTCTAAACCACATTGCCCAAAATTTTGAATTTAATGCACAAATCGAACCCATTTGCCCAGATTTATAGTTTATTAGCCAAGATTTCGAATTGCAAGGCAGGATTCTACAGATTTAATCTCAGATTTTTTAATAAAATGGCCAAATTTCGATTTTAGTTGCTAAGGCCAGATTTTTGAAATTAAAGAAAGGTGATAGGCCTAGTTTTGTCAAATCCCCATTTTGGCAAATTGATCCAATTTCTTAGCCATTCAATCCTTCATTTTATCTCCATTTCAACACCTCAAATTTGCAAAATTCTCAAAAGACCAAAACATAATCAAATTCGAAAATGAAATCAAAGCTCTTCAATTCCAATAGTTTTCAAAAACGTCATCCATCCAAGCCCAAAAATTTGCTAAGGCCTCGCTATGCCAAGAGCAAGAAAAAAAAAGCCAAGGTTGGTTTGAAAAAATGGGGGTCCCCAAAAAAAAAATTTGGGGCAATGGTGTGAAACCTCACGACAATATATATACTATTGTTCCAAAAAAATAGCCATGTGAACTGCCATCCTTGAAACACATCACGTTGTCTTTGACCTTTGCTATCTGCATCCCAAAAATGCTATGGAACATAGAAAAAGTGTCTTCCAAAGATAATCTGAAAAGAACACGGCTTTTGACAATCTCCAAGACCGCAAGGGTATACTCTGAAAGAACACAGTTTTTAACAAAATCCAAAACCGCAAGGGTATAGCAGTTAAAACAGTATATAGTAATAAATATTTTAAAAATTAATTACAAAAATTAGTAAAAGAAATTGCATTTCTCATGTGTAAAAATATTGATAATTAATCCAAGATTTTGAATAAACGTATTATATTTTTCAATTTCGTGAAGTTTACAATACAATGTACGGTGGGCCAATGTTAATCAAACTTATCGTCTAATACAGATGATGTTGCATACTCATCACTAGAACTTTTAGACTAATCTAATTGCTACAACTAGCACCAACCAACCCTACAAGTGTAGCTTGATCCTCGTCGATTTGCATTGGCTACTCTAAATCTACATCTCACCATGATGCTAAATCTCCTTGTACTTAATCACTTTGTGATCCTTGAGATGCAGGGCACCATGTATAGCCACAAACTTCCTAAATGTAAGCCTAATCCTATTGGCATAACGGAAGATGTTGTATGTAGACTAGCTCCTCTCAACAATGAAGGAACAACAAACCCATGATGATAAATTTTATGTCAATAATGCTTATTATTGGTGGAGGCCCATAAAATTACAACCAACTAAATGGATTCACCGTTCACCAGTGTCAAAGTCTCCCTATCCAACTTCAACATAGTTTTGTAGCCCCTAAGTTTGGCAAATTTAGGTCCAATAATTTTGAATCTATAAGGCTTCAACATTATACACTTCTAGATGACATTCTTGAAAAGCTCCTTTGACATCCATGTCATTGTTGGGGAGAACTCAACCATGCCTCTACAGATACAACTTTGGGTTCAATGCATAAGAAAACAAGTGCAAAAGAGAGTTGAAATGTCAAAATTTGGGTATCTAATTATTGCAAAAATTGAGGCTATGATAGAGATAATAGTGTTAAGCTTCTCCCAACTTCATGGATGATAGGCTAAAGATACTCATTATAAAACTACAAGATGGAGTCCCCTTGCCATACAACGGCTCTCATTTAACGAAGCATGCTATCAACATGCTCATACATCTCCCAAAGTCTTGAAACATCAAAGTCAAAGTATCTAATAACCATGAAAACCAGGGACATCATAGAGATGATGTAAATGGCTTTTCACCATAAAACCGTTGCTATTCCCCACTTTTTTCACTTACTCTTTCTTGGATTTTCACCAATTTCACTCATGTGTCACGACCAATAGTTGCCAACTTGCCAAGACTCTTGCTACTCAATCATCCTCTTCAATATAATGAAGTAGGGTGCACATTCAGTTTCAACATGTTCAATAAGTTCATTCTTGAAAAGAACCAAAATAATGCATGTGACATGCTGTGATTACAAATAAACATTCACATATCTCTCACATCAATTCTTTTGATGATCTTGATGCATTGTTCATGGCCTACACACAACTGGTCTAATATATGATTGTAAGAATCTTCAACTAACTTACCCACTCCTCTGTACACATTTGATGTATCTATCCTGACTTGCACCACGTTGTTAAGGGCAATCTCATCAAAGGCATATCTCTAAGTTTCTAAAACTAGAACTTTACATCCTTGCAATGACACAAACAATCAATTGCCTAAAGAAGGCCCCTATACATGTGAACAATATATTAATGAGTGAACAATGCCTATCTTGTCCACCCGTCCATAATAAGGTTGCACCCATGATCTAGACTTCTTGCTCGTGCAACCTTAGACATGGCCTCCTTAAAATGAGGAGAGCAAACATGGAATGGATTGCTACTAGCAAAGAAGACCATTCACTCATAACAGCACAACAACTTCACTCAAAAGCATCTAAAATGACCTTGTTTTTGTACAATACAATCTGAATTTTCATACTAAAAAGATGGATAGACAAGAAAAATGTGAAGCAATTGACCTTAATAAAATCAATCCAAATTTAGATTGGATTGTTGTGGATGTGGGGCCCTTGTTTTATGTGAATGAGATAGTAGTTTGTGAAAGGGATGCAACTAAAAGGGAAGCATATTACGCAGCACAACCAAGGACAAAAGCGTCAATAGGGATTTCATTGGATGATCATGATAAGCCTAAGGCTGATTGTGTTCCTCAACAAGAATCATTATCATTCAGTTTAAGTGCACCAACGCAACCACTTAGAAGGTTTAGTCAATATGATTAAATCAGAAAAATATTCATATGGTTCTGTAGCTTATAATCATGACATTATAAATGACAAAAAAACTACTCAAGGGTTCTTTAATTTTTGCTAAGGTTTTGTCAGGTCTTGATTCCAAATCACAATTTACGTACCCTACATTTGGCTAAGACCAGGTTTTTGATTCATGTTTTAGCATACCCTCAATTTTTATGCATGCTTCTAAATCATTGCCACACCTACTTTTCTCATTATACCTGCTAAGTTCATTTCCAGCTTTTCTTAATTTACCTCCATTTTCAATTTCATCTTTTATTATCTCTCCACTATGTTGTTATTCTCAGATATTTCTATTTTCATCTCTAGTGCTTCAACCCTACTGTCATACACTCTTAACCTTTTTGTCCTCCTGACTGTCCTTAAACCTGCATAGTTCAGCACAAAAAAAAATTAAATATATAAATAGATAATTTAAATTTTTCTTGACATTTATCTTTTATTCCCCTATCTTCCTTGGCATGCATGCAATTTTTAATAAGCTAATCCTCCAATCTTTATAGCATTTGTTCTTGTCTGACAATGGATTAAAAAGTGTGAATCAAAATGCTAAAAACAAAATACAAAGTTTTTTCCAGAAACTCTTCATTTCAATATATTGGAGAGATTTACTCTTCAAAACATCTCAGATTGACATTGAGAAATGAATGGAATAATTTGCACTAAACTACATAAAATTTTGGCTCTCCAATAAATACTAAAATTTAAATAGAAGAGCTTACAATTAACATCACAAAATTCAGGTCTCACACCAATGTGGAATCATAATTGAAGGACGAACCCTAAACAAAGTAAAATATCATGTGTCTGGAAAAAAATTGCATTGAGGTTCTTAATTAACTTATGTGATATTAAATTTCAAGACTCCCATAAAAATCAAAACATCAATTGAACAATCACCCTAATCAAAATAAAATATCAAGACTTCCTATGAAATTATATAAAAAAACTACATTGATATTCAAAATTTTCATAAACAACGAAAACTTCAGTTCTTTCATAACAATCAAGACCTTGAGAAATGAATGGAATAATTTGCATTAAACTACATAAAATTTTGGCTCTCCAATAAATACTAAAATTTAAAAAGAAGAACTTACAATTAACATCACAAAATTCAGGTCTCACACCAATGTGGAATCATAATTGAAGGACTAACCCTAAAACAAAGTGAAATATTATGTGTCTGGAAAAAAAATTTGCATTGAGGTTCTTAATTAACTTATGTGATATTAAATTTCAGGACTCCCATAAAAATCAAAACATCAATTGAACAATTACCCTAATCAAAATAAAATATCAAGACTTCCTATGAAATTTTATAAAAAAACTAAATTGATATTCAAAATTTTCATGAACAACGAAAACTTCAGTTCTTTCGTAACAATTACGACATGACTTAGAAAACTCAACCTCATCAAGGTGAAATTTTCTAACAAAAGCAATTGAAGAACTGAACTACGGAATGAAATTCCATGCCAGGCATAAAAATCCAAACAAAGTTTTAAGAGAAATAAAATTCTGCTTAAATTCTTATAATTTGCCTTTAAATTACATTTAAAGGCATACATCAAGCAATTACTGAAACACGACTAAAAACCAGATCAAAATTAAACTGGCATTCATGAATTTACCCTGATACAACATGAAAAGTCTAGCCCCGCACAAATATTGAAACATGCGCCATGTTTTTGAATTCATAAATTTTCCCAAAAACCAAATGAAATTTCGTGGTCCATAACAATCTGAAAAAATATTTCAAATAGATCATAATCATATTTCAACTCATGGATTTACTCCATAACAAAAGCAAAATTCAACCTTTACAATGTTAAAACTAGGGTTTCATATAATTCGGTATTATCCTTGGATTCTCGAATTCGCCATAAAATAACACAAGCATTCGGTCTTTTCCACAAAAAGTGAAATGGGCCTTCAAAAAAATTGAGACTGCGCTTGAATTTACGACTTTACCCTAATAACAAGACGAAAACCCAGACTTCGCAAAAATGATCAAAATTACGTTTGAAATCATATATTTAATCTTTAAAAAAAAAAAGCCTGCTACAACTGTCAAAATGAAAGGTTCATATCAATCAAAATGCATATACGATAAATACAGACACAATATTTCAGACATTGCGCAAATATCGAATGAAACGTTCAAATATATCAAACTCGCGGTAGACTTCATAAATTTACCAAAAAAAAAGAAGATTCCACGTGAATCAAGATTTTCTAATATACCAGCTTCTTTATTGACACCTTCCCGCCTGCGCTTCCTGTTCTTTGCCCAATCGGCAATACTTTCACAACCATCCCCTTCCGACTTGCTTTCCGCCGACCCGGCCATGATCTCGATCCTCAAAACCCTGTCGGAAAAATTGCTATCATTGAACGCGAAGGCGAAATTCGCCGGGCCGTTGACGCCGCTGCTGTTATACGACGGTGAGTCCGACTCCATGAAAACCCCCTTGTTGTCACCTATTCTCGATTCAGCCGTCACAAGCTGAACCTCTGATGGCTCAAATCTCATGCCAGAATGACACTAAAGCCCTATCTCTTTTTTAAAAATCCTCCGGAACGAAGGATTTTACGTGCAAAATAAAATAAAATACCCTAGCTAAACTTTACAACGTTCCAGCAAAATCCTGGCTAAAAATTTGAAATGCTAGAACAAAATTGTTAGGACAAAACCTCCATGGCTCCAGCAAAATTGTTAAAAAGAAAACCCTATTGCACGGCAAAATCGGAGGAACATAACCTAGGTAGAAAAGTGAGCACAGGTTAAGCGTACGTACAAAATAGAATAAAATAAAAGATCTGCTTCGGAGTATAACGGAAACGCGCAGGTCTCGGTTTGAATAAACAGTTTATAGAATTTGAACGAAGGAACGTGCTCGATCTTTAAGGACTGCCACCGAGGTTTACCCACCGAATACTTTTTCTTTATTTCTATTTTTTATTCATTTGTTTTGTTTCAAACAATTATGAAGATGGCTGCAATGTTTAATTATTATGTAATCAGTCTGTGGTTAGAGTTGACATGTGTAAAAGGTTAGAAATGTGTGGAATAATTTAATATTATTAGTGTTTGTTAAATAGCTGAGCTGGAATCCAATATCTCCCCGGATTTCTCAAGTCTAATTGAATTTAATTAGACTTAAATTAATTCTTCAGGTATATTCACAATTTGTATTTACTCGTCTTTTTTTTATTACTTTAGTGAGTTAGGAATTAATATCTGTACTTATAAGCCATCATGAAAGTTTCAATGATATAATATTCATGAAATTATTATGATCGTCATTATTATTATTTTTATCGACTTTTATTATGGAGTATAATGTGATTTAATATGAATTTTTGTGTTATATTATTTATTTTTAAAAAAATAAAATCTTAAAATAAATTATATTATTTTTAGTGATTAGATATATTGAAATTTCATTTTATAGATAAGATTGTAGTTATTTAGGATATTTTATATATAAGAAAAAATTAGTATTAAAAAAAAAATTATATTTTATTGTTATCTTTTTAGTAAGAATATCTTTTAATATTATTTTTTATTAGAATATTCTAACTTTTTATTATGTTTAAAAAAAATTATGATATTTTTGAAATTATTATGATAGTCAATTTATTATTATTTTTATGATTCTAGTAAGTTAGGAATTAATATCTATTGAATATAATGTGACTTAATATGATTTTTTTTGTATTAATTATATTTATTTATTTATATTTTTAAATCTTCTTAAAATAAATTATATTATTTTTAGTGATTAGATATATTGGGATTTCACTGTAAAGATAAGATTGTAGTCATTTAGCATATTTTATATGTAAGAAAAAATTAGTATAAAAGAAAAAAATTATATTTTATTATTATCTTTTTTATAAGAATATCTTTTAATATTATTTTCTTTTATTAGAATATTTAAATTTTTTATTATGTTTTAAAAAAATTTAAAAAAATAGTTTTATTCTAATTATTTTTCATTAAATTTAAATTTTATTTTATTTTTATATTATAGATCGTTTATAAACTTTGTGCTCATTTGAGCAAGAACATGATTGACCAAGAGTCACAACTTAGAATTTCACAAAGATGTCCCTCTTGGGATTTGAACTAGGGTCTCCACAATGCAAACTCATTGCTTCAACCAACTAAGCTAAACCCCCTTGACAAATTTTATTTTATTATTTAGTATTTTTATGAAATTGTAAATAATACTAAAAGATATTGGAATTAATAATATTTTAATTATAATAAATATAAAATAATTATATTTTTATAAGGAGGCACACTTTAGAATGAATTTGTGGTATATGATCTTGAAGCAATCTCAAAACCAAGTACAATTAATTATATATTAAATAAAATACATTTAAATTATACTTAAATTTCATATCTCTTGGCTCTTAAATCTCCTCTAGATATATAGTCATATTTTATTGGATAAACATATATAAATTTATAGTGCAATATACAATTAATTATATCATATAAAATACATTTAAATTATACCTATTATTTTCTATGGGCTTGGCTCTTAAACCTCCTCTAGATGGTGTTAAAATATCATGTCAATCTAGAGAATGCTAGAAGTTTCATTTATGGATATTTTTTATAGTCTCTATTGTAAGGGTTGTATTTAACTAGTTATTAATCATTAATTTTTAATATTTTTTTATATTTTTTATGTATTGATTTTAATAATTAATTTATATTATTTTAATTCTTGTGATATTCTATGTAGTTTTTGAGTCAAACTACAAAACTACATAGTTGAAAGTTGAATCACAATATCATAATTTGACTAAGTTGAATCTTATAGCAATATCAAAATTTGACTTGTTGTGGAAAACATCTCCTACTTACCAATTTAATTCTTATCAAATATGAATGGTAATGATTTTCAAATGTGTGATATTTAATTTCTATTTGATTCTTTTGATTTAGAATATCATGCACTTGATTATGCAATAGTAAAAAATATATATACATACATTCTTCTTTGTTTTATACAATTAATATATTTTTGACATAATATTAAGAATATATTCTTAAATTATATTATTTTTATTTATTAGATCTTCTCTAAACAAATTATATTATTTTCATATTTTGTTGGATGTTAAATATCATTTTAATCTAGAGGATGCAACTTCTACCTAATGGGTGCTTTTTTAAGTTTATATGATAGAATTATATGCAAGGAATTGTATTTAAGTTCTACTTGTTAATAATTAATTTTTTTATATTTTTTATGTATTGATTTTAGTATTTAATATGTATTAATTTAATTTTTATCAAATGTGAATAGTAGTGATTTCAAATGTGTGATATTTAATTTTTATTTAATTATTTTGATTTAGAATTTCATTTAATAGTGAAAATTATATATTCATACATTCTTCTTTATTTTGTATAATTAGTACATTTTTTATATAATATTAGGTTTACAAAATATATCCTTCACTTTAATGTATTCTTTATATAAGGGGCATATTCTTGAAAGAAATTAGGCTTATAGTTTTATCTTAGCTTGTTCAAGTCATCACTAATGTCCAAGAATTGGTTTTATTTCTTATATCTCTCTTTCACCACCCTGGTTCAGATGTATCAATATAGAATTTTACTTAATTCATTTATATAGTTATGGTTCTAAACCTTGAACTTTTAGATTCTAAAATTTAAATTAAGTCTGGTCAACTCTCTCATTCTATAGAGAAGTTGTTAGAGAACATTGGACCATAGAGTGCTCATGATACATGTATAGTAGTGTAGACACGTAAAATTGGACAAATAATTTTAAATTGCAAAAATAAATTAAATGGATCAAAATACATTAAAATGGACATAATTAAATAAAGTTGAGCAAAATCAATTAAAATAAAGGAATTATTAAATAATGATGTTAAAAGATTAAATTGAAGCTTAAAAGGGACAAAAACAATATATAATTGATTTTAATAAATTGATTGTATAGTTGTTTAATCAAAAATCAAAATGAACCTATTACCCTTCCATGGCTAAATTTAATTAATTAATTGAATTAATATTCCTTATTTTCTTTCAACAAAGTGATCAACCAATGAAAATTGAGGACAAAAAGACATAAATCACTCAAACATTTAAATTGTCCAAAGATTTTAAACCATTTAAAGGCTTGTCCCCTCATTTGTCCCCCCATTTATGAACAAAGCAAAGTTTTTGACTCAACCAAGGGATAACCATGATTACTTCACTCCACCCCCTACCCTTGGGAAATTACTATAAGTATGAGGCATTTTGGAGAGCATTTCCATCTTGAAATTTCATTTGCATAGCATTGTTACTATAGGCAATTAAGATCATTTCCAAGAGCAATTTGAGCATTCTTAAGCATTTAGTATCATAATTTGAGCATTCTTGAGTTAGAATCATCATAGAAGCATAGCATAAGCATATTAGCAGCATCATTTCTCATTTTAGAGGTGTCACTAGTGAGGATTGCAACTGAGAGCTTCACTTACCACTTCTTTCTAGAGATCCATGGGATAATATAGATCATAATTTCAATTTTAGTTAAATTTGCATTGTATTTGATTAAATTGATGTTAGCAGATCTTAATTTCATGCAGGTGAATAACTTCATCACACAAATGGTGCCCACCGTGGGGCTCTAAGCCTTACTTCATCATTTTCATCTCCATTTGCATGCTTGGATATTCTATTTTCCGTGAATTGCTTGCAGGAAACTGGAAAAGTCACGCTTACAGGAGGTTGAATCACGCCTACAGTCAGTTCTCTATCGCCTAAGAGCTCTGTATTAACACCTACTAGCTGGAGATCTGCACTTCTGAGGATAAAGCCTTCAGCCTTTACGGCTCATAGTCACACCTGTGACTCAGGGAATATCACCTAGCTTTAATTTGTTGTCGCTTAAGTTTACAATTTGCTTCACATGTTATAGTTTTAGTCACGCTTTTGCTAAGGCAATTTATCACTTAGTACTGTTAACATGTCACTTAGCATGAAATATTTTGCGCAATTTTAAGCTTTGTTCACACCTCTGGATAAACTATTCACACCTGTGTAACTTTGAGTAATGCTTGAGCTGCTACAAAGTGACACTCGCTATTATCAAAGTTACGCTTGTAAGCAGTTTAGTCACGCCTATTAGCTGGATGATGTCGCCTGGTGTCTTCTGTCTGTTTTAGTTTTTAAATTGATAAATTTCAATATCTAACTCTCTGTTTGTACTTTTTAACAGTAAATGAACAGGCATCCAAAAGTGAAAAAGCCAGAAACTAGGTTCAACCAAGAGGGAAAAGCGTTGGCTAAAAGGATCAAGAAGGAAAATCAAGCACATACTAAAGCTGTTCTTGAATCAACATTGGATGAAAATGTTAAGGTACATGAAAAATACATTGCTGTGGTTGAAGCTTATAAGCATAAATTTGTTTCATTAAATTGGATTTTTGATCCTTAAGCTAAATTGTTAAAAATGCAAACAAAGTGCTCCAAAGTTTCATGTACTTAAATCTTTGTGTTGTCAAAATCCAATTTTGGTTTCCCCTCATTGTGAATTGGTTGTGTTGGACTAATTTGTTGGAGGAGGGAGCAGGAACGATCGCCGCTAGGTGAGTGGAAATAAGATAAAAACTAATGATTCAAAAATGCCCCTAGCCTTTTGCTAGCTACAAGGAAAGGTATTTTACATGATCAAGCTTGCATTCCCTTAAATTGCAACATTTAATTTGAATCTAGCTTTAATAAGGAGGGAATTTAACCAAATATTTCAATTTTAAGAACCTCCTTGTCAAGAGGTTGAGAAAGAACAATTAAATTGCTTGAAGTGTTTGGGAACAAAAGGGAAAGTTAGGGATATGCTCTTCACCTTTTAGGTGAACCAAATTCCCAAACACTTAACCTTAATTCCATTTCATTGCTTTCCATGAACATGTTATTTAAAATAGAGATTTAGTGGGTTTGCCTCTTGATTTTGTCTTAACGAGGCCAGTAAGAGGGACAGCCCAAAGTGGGATACACTCACTTTTGCCGCGGGAATCCGACCCACTCTAAAATGAAATGCATGTATCCTTAATGGGGTGCATGACAAACGGATTTTGATTTTTCAACCTTCCTCTAGTAGTCTTAACGGATTGTGCAAAATCATACTTCGGTGCGTGTGGGAAGCCTCCTTGGAGGATTGAGAGATTGAAGTCTATTTGAATGGAATATTTATTAAAACCTGGTAAAATAGCAAAGCCACCTTGTAGAGCCATGTTTAAAAGCCAAAATTGACTTTAGGTAGGCTGTTTGGAATTCTTTATTATGATATACTTGTGAAAAACATCAGAGAACATACACATTAGAATGTTTTTAGGGACATGATGACAAAGTGATGTGTGTGTTGTGCTTGTTTTTCTATTTTCAAACACATAAATTTCCAAAGACTGATCTTACACATTTTAAAAATTCAAAATCTTATACCCTGGTCAGAGAAGTGTCGCCTGTGCACGAAACACACTCACCTATCAGAGGTTCAGTCACGCTTGTGACTTGTTTAAACACACATAGACATACTGAAGTCACGCTTAGAAAAATTTCAAACACACGTGGAAAAACTGAAAACCCACCTGGCATTAACAAAGTCTCAATTGGTAACCTATAGTGTATCGCTTAACAAGAAACCAGTGCACACCTACACAAGTCTCAGTCACGCCTATACTCGGTTCAGTGACACCCAAAAAACCTAAAAGGGCAAATACAGAGTACTTGCAGAACAAATCAAAAAAATTTGAGCACATTTTTTAGTACCCTTTTTCATGTTCTTACTACTCAGGCTTTCAGTTTGGTCAAAAATCCTATTCTATATATTTTTTAAAAAATTTGGCAAAGGATTAGACCCCAAGTGATATCAATTCATCTTCTCCAAGGTTCATTCCTGCTCTCACTAGATCTTACTACGTTAAACAAACCTTGCAAGCAGACGGGACCTATTTGAGACAAGAGCTCCCTTACCCCGGAGACGAGACTACTCCTATAATACCACAAAAAGTCACCCGAACAAGAAATAGAAGACAACATGATGTATTATGGTGGTTTTGGTGGTAAAGATAACAGTGGTATTGATCTCACTAACCAAGGTGATGCCAATAATAGGGGCAATAATATAAATAACCAGGGCAACACTACTAACCAAGGCAATACCAACAATGGAGGAGCAGATCAAAATGCTCAAGGTATTGACCAAACTCACACTAGAACTCACACCGAAGCAACGACAAAAGATGTCATAGATGAAAAAGTTAGTGAAGCTATCCAATGTCCTTATTTTCGAAAGCTCATGGAAAAGGCAATAGATAGAGATAGAGAAAAACACTTCCTAGACTTAGCACAAAAAGGTCTCAAGTTGCCCCGTGACTACGATGTCAACCAACTCAAAGCACTGAAAGTTGAGGAAAGTACCTTAGACATCATGAACAAGCAATTCAAGATGTTTCAAATGCAATTAGACAACATTAAGCAAAGCGGGGATCCTAAGCCTTTCTCCATAGAAGCATTGTGTCCATTCCCATTTGATAAAAGGTTGGTTATGATGCCATTCCCAATCAATGTTGTGTTCCCCAAGTATGACAAGTATGAAGGAACGACAGATCCCCAAGATCACTTACGGGAGTTTTGTGCATTGAGCTTAGAGTTCATGCATGATACAACATATTTAATGAGATTATTTTCGCGAAGCTTAGGAGGCATGACTATGGAGTGGTTTTCTAAGTTACCCTCCGGCATTAAGACCTTCGAAGAGCTAGCTTCAAAATTCATGGCCCATTACTCATATAATATTAAACATGAGGTCACAATGATAACATTATGCAATACTAAACAAAAGGATGGAGAGGCATTCCTCACTTTTCTACAAAGGTGGAGGACAGTTTTTGCAAGATATCCCAGAAGTGTGCCTGAAAAAGAGAAGATGGATATCTTCATAAACAGTTTAAGCAATGAGTTGAACTACCGATTATGAATGCAATGTCCAAAGACCTTTCAAGATCTAATTGAAAATGGAGTAACAATGGAGGAAGTGCTGGTCAAAAGTGGAGAACTCAAACTGTACAAAGATAACAAGAACAACTCCAACAATGGAAACAATGGCAACAATCAAAAGAATAATTGGTTCAATAGTAACAGCCATTATAAGAACAACAATAAGGGAATTGTGACCAATGGAGTAGTTGAATCTAGCAACTTGAAGGTGGTCCCCTTTGCTCTTACAAGGACACCTAATCAAGTGGATAATACCAATCAACTTTCCAATGCGCCATCCAACAACAACCATAACAATAATGGAAATCAAGGAGATAATTCAAGGAGCACTAAATTTGATAAATATTTGAGGCCAACCCCCCAAAAGAACTTCACACCCTTGGGTGAACCCCTTGAAAAGGCATTAAGGACTCTCATGGCTAATAATGTCATTACTTTACCCAGCATTCAGCCTTATGAGCCAAATAACAAGCCTAGTTGGTGGAGCGCCAATAACCATTGTGAGTATCACAGAATTTGAGGGCACACAACAAATTAATGTCTGCAACTAAAGAATGTAGTGCAAGACTTAATAGATAATGGCACGATCACCATTGATGGACCTCAAAACAATGAAGATCATACAACATTCAAACAACCTTTCTACAAACATGATAAAGGGGAGTCATCTAATGGCAAGAAACAAAGTGCCAATAATCTTAACTTTGCGCCACCTTATGATAACATTGTGAATGCTATAATAATCAATGAGAAGCCACGAAAAGAGGCATCAAATGTCATTACAAGAGGGTAGAATTCTAGAATGACTCTACAAGGGGCTGCTCCTAAAGTCATTAGCACTCCACAGTCCAAGATTGTGGTCAAGCAACCTTCTACAATAGCAAAACCTTATAGCTTGGTTGATCAATTGCAAAGAACTCCAGCACAAATCTCTATCTTAGAATTATTGAAGTTATCCCCAAACCATAGGGATATTTTGGAAAAAGCTCTAATAGAGACAAACGTTCCTACTAACTTAGAAGAGGAAAAGTTCCAAAATATGGTAGGTCATCTTGTGGCACCTCATTATCTCTCATTTTTCGATCGAGATGATATGTCTATAACCCATCCTCAAAATCTACCATTGCATAGAGAGGTTCTAATAGAAAGGCATAGAGTCAAAAGAGCCCTTATTGATGGAGGAGCTGGCCTTAATATTTGTACATTAAGTCTTGTCAAATCCTTAGGGTTGTCCGAGTCTTGCATTAACCCTACGAAAAAAATCACTATCAAAGCTTATGATGAAGCTGAAAGGGCCTCTAAAGGCATGATCGTATTGCCCATACAAGTGGGACCCGTCAAGAAGGACACAAATTACCAAGTATTGGACATGAAGTTAACTTATAATATTTTTTTGGGGAGACCATGGATTCACGAGATGCAAGCAGTCCCATCCACGTACCACCAATGTATCAAATTTCTGTACATGGGTGAAGAAATCACGGTTGGAGGGGACTCAAACCCATTCCAATGTTGCAATGCACTCAAACCCCTTCATGAGTTATTTATTCCACATAACCGGGAAGGAATCATTCAAAGAGTCACCATTGAAGATACCAAAATGGATGATCCGGTCATAACATTAAATGCTACTCAAAATCCTCCTCAAGCTAGCTCAACGACATCAACTAAGGGAAAGGAAAAGATGAGCTATGAGGGTCCAATTATTAATGAGGGTTCATATTAAACTCCCAAGTCAGAGATAGTACCCTATAAACCTACTAGAGAAGAAAAAGATGAAGCTAAAAAGGAAAATTATAAGAAAATGGATAAGATGATGGAGGCATTTAACAAACAGTGCAAAATTAGTTCAAAAGGAGTAGGGGAATACTCTGTTTCCCTATTTCACATGCCCACGTCTCCAAGGACACATGGCAAACCATCAAAAGGATCTTTGCCTCACAAATACAACTCTTACTTCGTAAGAGAAAGTGACAAAGCAACATTTGACAAAGAGGAGAATGAAGTCCTTCAATGACTCTATCACGATGAAGAAGATACCTCAAACACTCCCATGGAACGAATGCAGCATGTTAATATACGAGCTGAGCAATATGGGAAAGGTTTTGAGATTATGCAAAAGATGGGATACAAGGGAAGAGGACCCTTAGGCCAAAGGAATAGAGGGTTACTAGAAACCATTGAACCTACTTGGAGGGAAAAACAAGAAAAATTTGGAGTAGGCTTCCAATACAAAGGCGAAAGCTCCAGCCCAATGCAAGATTTTTATCCTCAAATAAATGCCTTAGAATTCGATGGAGATAGTGATGACTCGCGAGATTATGAATGGGACACCCTATCGGATGAATCATGTCAAGATAAGGAGGTGATTGCAATACATACTTATGCAAAAATCCCAAGGCAAGAAATTCAAATCAATGAAGAACCTAATATCCAGGATATTAACATAGGGCACGCACCTACTAATCAAGCATGGATAGAGACATTTTGGAGGCCTTCAGAGGAGGGAGATTCAAATGTTAGGTTTAATCCACTCGTGGCTTTTCCCACATTGTTTCCCGTAGAAGTTGAAGAGGACTCAAGTGAAGGGGATTTTGACCCTTCTTCCATGGACCATCTAAAGGAAGCACACATCATAGATCTAAACGATACAATGTATGAACCCTCAAATGAAGTCATGTCCATAAACCCTATTGATGACATTTTACCTAATGAATCCTTACTTTTGATACATCTGGCATCTCTCGAATCTATGCTCCCGAATCGGCACAACCATCTCGAAAATCACTAGAGGATCAGAGCAAAATCACCAAGATGAAAAGTAAAAATGAATGGTAAAACAAGGTTACTCAACCTATTTAAGGTATTTTGACCTAATTTTGGAGGTGAAACTAGCTGTTGACCTATTTTAACTAATAAAACCAAACCGGGGCATAATCATACATCATGACATCTCATCAAGTAGTCAGAAATGAAAACATATTTGATAAATCAAACATCAAATCAAATTTTTTGAAATCAAGAAATTAATATGTTTTAATTTCTGAGGGGGCATAAGGATATCAAATCGAAATTGCAATCAAACATCATGAAATTAGTGGGGCATCATAATTTTTTTTTTTATCAAGAGGCAGCAATCAATCACATCAGGAATTGGCAATCAGGACTTAAAGGATCTTTGAACCAATGTTATTCGCACATTGATTCAAAGAGGGGCATTTGTAGACACGTAAAATTGGACAAATACTTTAAAATCAATTAAATGGATCAAAATACATTAAAATGGACATAATTAAATAAATTTGAGCAAAATCAATTAAAACAAATGAATTATTAAATAATGATGTTAAAAGATTAAATTGAAGCTTAAAAGGGTAAAAAACAATATATAATTGATTTTAATAAATTGATTGTATAGTTGTTTAATCAAAAATCAAAATGAACCTATTACCCTTCCATGGCTAAATTTAATTAATTAATTGAATTAATATTCCTTATTTTCTTTCAACAAAGTGATCAACCAATGAAAATTGAGGACAAAAAGACATAAATCACTCAAACATTTAAATTGTCCAAAGATTTTAAACCATTTAAAGGCTTGTCCCCTCATTTGTCCCCCCATTTATGAACAAAGCAAAGTTTTTGACTCAACCAAGGGATAACCATGATTACTTCACTCCACCCCCTACCCTTGGGAAATTACTATAAGTATGAGGCATTTTGGAGAGCATTTCCATCTTGGAATTTCATTTGCATAGCATTGTTACTAAGGCAATTGAGATAATTTCCAAGAGCAATTTGAGCATTCTTAAGCATTTAGTATCATAAGTTGAGCATTATTGAGCTAGAATCATCATAGAAGCATAGCATAAGCATATTAGCAACATCATTTCTCATTTTAGAGGTGTCACTAGTGAGGATTGCAGCTGAGAGCTTCACTTACCACTTCTTTCTAGAGATCCATGGGATAATATAGATCATAATTTCAATTTTAGTTAAATTTGCATTGTATTTGATTAAATTGATGTTAGTAGATCTTAATTTCATGCAGGTGAATAACTTCATCACACAAGTAGCATTGTCAAAGCATACATCAAAATATGTCGTCATATGCATCCCCACATGCTTGCTTGTTCTATTCAATTATTCTTTTAAAGTTGTTGAAATGGCATGCCTGGGGCTTTTACTAAGGGAAAATAAAACCTTATCAAATAAATTCCTCAATGGTCTCTCTAAACACCACCCCATTTCAACAAGTGCCACATAGTGGCCAAGTACTTGCCTTTAATTTTGTAATAAATTATAATTATAATTTATCATTAAAAAAAAATGTCATAGAAAAGGTTCTTGCCATATGCAGAATGAAAATTATACATTGAAAGAAAACAAAAATTATTAATAATTGAAAATCTACTACAAAGTCTAATACAATAGATGGCTTAAAATAACTACATAGTATAATAATATTATACAATGGTATCCAAATACCTGATATTATGTACATCTAAATGTTTAAAATATTTACAATATAGTAGTTCTATGTTGTAGGAAAAACTTAAATATCACTTCGGCAGTAAATATATTTTGCCAATATGGTGAATTTGAAATATCACTTTTAATTATAAAGTTTGAATCTTATTACATATGCTTGGTTAAAAACTTAAAACTAAAACATAAAGATAAAACTAAACAAACAAAAGCTTCACATTATAGTAGAGATTAGTATTCCACGTATAACTGCTCTAATCTCACATTAAGTAAACAGGGAGAGCGAAGAAGTTAACAGTTGTAATTTATTTTTTAAAGGAAAAAGTTTGTTTTTTTTAAAATTCCTAAGCAAATTAAATGTGAAAAGTAAGAAACATAACCATTTTGAGTACACTAAGGTTTAATATCACATGCAAGAACGAGAGCCTAGATTATTGTAAGCTTCTTTTAAATAATAAAAATTGTAGAGGAATTGAAAGCACTATTAAAAAGAAAAGAACTAAATATTCTAATATAAAAAGTATATAAATAAAACTATAAATAAATAATGTAGAAAATAATTTTAGATAAATACACTAATGCACCTTATATATATGTGTGTGTGTGTGTGTGTGTGTGTGTATATATATATAGATAATACATATATATATAGATATACATACATACATACATATACATATACATATACATATACATATACATATACTATATACATATATATATATATATATATATATATATATATACATATATATATATATATAT